>MU226385.1:846175-880830 GCA_018584345.1 Thuja plicata
AATGCCTTACAAACTATCCTCTCATCCTCACACCCCTGTATCAAATTCCTGCATACACCCTAACCCTCTGCAATTATCTGCAAGATTTAAAACTCTCCTTGAAAGCAACTCACAAACAATGACATGGTTACCTCATAACCAGTATACTGAAAATGCCTTACAAATTGAACATACAAGAACTAAGAGAAAATGCAAAAAGACATCATTGGTATCAAAATGGAGATTCCGTTGTATTTTATTAATGTAAGCTTGATATCAGTACATTCAAAGACTCAAAACCAAAATTCAGACACAATTCAGAAGTCTGCCTTATAGTTTTATTTTTTTACCATCCTTATTACAATATTACAACTTGCTACTTATAGACAGCCTTAGTCATCTTGGAATCCTTTTGGAAAATAAGGATGCAACAAACTATGGACGACTAGGCTAGAGGACAAAATACATCTTACAGATGAGACTAAATTTCAGGCGGATGGGATAACAAATATTTGTTACAAGCCATGTAATCTTTTGTCCTATGACCGCCTGAATGCTTGAAGTTGTTCTGAGGTGGCTGGGTCCTTGTCATTTTGAATTTTTCCTCTTGCTGATGAAGAGCCACCAATATCTGATTTGCTCAATTTTCTTAGCATCTTTGGTGTTCACTGTCACTCTTATACTTACTGTCTCATTCTACCGGAGTGACTATACCATACTTGCTAACCCATGTGGTCAACACCTCATCATTTGGCCAACTAAAACTGAGGACCTCATCTTTCTGGCTGTTGAATTCTTAACAATCAACATTGTCTTTCCCAATTTTTGCCTCCCAGGGTTCAAAAAATGCCTTGGCTTTATTTAAAATGTCAATAGTTAACAAAAACCAGCTAGTGTTTTCTAATGTAATAATACTTTTTACCCTACTAGTTAGTGTTTCATTTAGTTGCCTTAGCCATAGGGCTTCATTATTTATGTTCCCAACCTCTTTAAACATATTGGGAAACATGTCATATCTATCCCTGGAGAACTCTCCTCTCAAAGTTTCTATTCTTCTGATGACCGTGTTCTTCTTGGTATCCAAGTTAACCATCAATTTGAGACATTTGTGGGTGCTTGTCAGGATGATATCAATATTGTTCTGCTCCTTTAAAAGAGAGTAAAATTGTTTAATATGGGCTTCTTTTCCCTTCTAGTTATCAATTATTAGGTCCCAGTGTTTCTTACCCTCATCAAGTCTGCTCATGATGCCTGTAATCTTCTTTCCCAGTAAATAAAGGTTAGATAGGTTGACCTCACTAGCACACCACTTGAGGTTGGAAAATATCTGGTCAGAATGCCTTTGCTTCACTAATTCCTCAGCCTCTTTTTATGCATTGGAGTCTTCAAGATCCCTTTTTCCCTCTTCTTCTAGCCTTGATCTTTCACTGATCAACCTGCTTTTCTCAGCCTCTAGTTCTGCTCTTTTAGCATCAATGGCTTCTTGGGTAGTGGGACTCAAAGGTGCAGGGGAAGGGGGATAAGTCACAAATGGACTAGAAGAAGAGGGTTGGTGAGGTTCCTGAGAAATTACCCCTTGGGGCATTAATTGGACCTTTTTCTTACCCTCCAATACTGCTATTATGTTATCCTTCAATAAGGATTTGACCTTTTCCTCATTATAAGCCTTAAGTAAAAATTCATATTTCTTATTCAGGCTGTCATAAGCTTCTTTCTCTTTCTCAACTACCCTCAGGCCCAAGCTAGCATTTTGAACAACAAGATTTGTTGCTTAAGTTCCTGAAGTGTCAGCAATCCTCTTGACAATTAGGCTTCCAGAATCCTCAATCTCATCATCTTCCTTCATTCTCCTCTTGTCCTTTTTCTTCAATGACCAAATTGATAGGGCTGCATGGTCTTCACTAAATTGGGCACCAATTGATGTCCCAGTAGTGCTTATAGGCTTTTCTTGCTTCTTGACAACATTAAAAACCACTGCATCTGCTAAATCCCATTGAGGCAGTATGAGAACTCCCTGCTTCTTAACCATTTCTCTACCCTCTTCAGGGGTGACCTTATCAAGTTTGGATACCATCTCCTGCTTGACTTCTTTCTCTATATCTTCCTTAGTATAATTGGGCTTGGCTTCTTGTATCTTTTGGTATTTATGATTGAATTCATCAATATGGCATCTCCATAAAAATTGAATGAATGCCCTAGTTTTGACAAAATTATCATCTGACAAGAATTCATCACTGGCTTGCTTGGTTATAGGATCTAATTCCTTACCTGTAAACTCTTCCACTGTGAGGTCAGCTGATGTATGCTTAGGTGCCTCTGGCATCCCTTCTTGTAACTCCTAAGTAGTGACAACAACTTCACCAACATTCCTCAATTGCACCAATTGCTCAGCAATGGCTTGGTCATCATATTGCATGGGGGATTGAGAAGGAGAGTACAATTCACTCTCTTGTTCTTTTGCTTCCACCCTTTTCCTTTTGGGAGAGGGCACTTCTTGAATATTAACACTTGCTAGCCTCTTTCCTTTATGATGAGGAGGTTTTTCAGCTTTAGGTGCGATAGTAGTGTATCCTCTCCTTTTATATACTACATAATCCCCTGGTGGGACTATTCTTCCCTGTGGAAATTTGTTCAAAATAGCAAGAGCCTTTTTTGGTTCATTTTCTATTATCCTTTGTTTCTTCTCATTTAGGGTCTATATGATTCCCCTCAAATAAATTCATTAGGGAGTCAATCTTATAGGACCATGGGAAAAATTCCTTTAAAGGATCATAAGACTTGTCAAAATTGTGTACAAATTCCAAAGACTTCCTGTACGCCAACCACTTCTCCTTCCTGACCTCCTGGACACCAAGGTCAAAAATATTTCTGATGATATCCTTAGGGTAGTTAAACTTATGTTCTAATGCCAAGCACTTAGTCCTTTTTCTGAACATACCCATTATGAAATCTTCATTATCCGCACACCTGGATACAGACGTGGCTAGATGATAAGGCTCAAAATACTTATTGAATTGTGTCCACCCACCTTTGGTTATGATGAAATGATGGGCTCTGGTGAGGGTAGGGAAAATTTTTCCCTTCATCTTTCCAGTCAGGGCTTCTTACTGTAGCCCACCCAATTACCTTATGATCTCTACTATTCCAATCTTGAGAGGGACTCTGTAGGGAAGCACATAAGGGGTTCCCCTAAATCCATAAACCCTAATCACTATAGAAAAAGGGTACAAAATTAGATCTCCCCAATTGTGAGCAATTTTTAATTATGGGGCATATTCCATAGGCCTCAAAAGCCTCATCATCTCAATGTGGACCCTAGCATTGTGATTGCATAACAGTGACTTGAGTCTAGTTGCAAAAACCCTATCAAAATAAACATAACTAGCATTTTTCCTGTCCCATGATAGATCAGCACTCCACATCTGAACAGGCAATTCTTCATCACCCTGGAACTTAGTCAATTCCATTTCTTCCTCAAAGAAGTCTGCATTGTTGAACAAGAACATATGCATCATGAGGGAATACCATCCCATTGGTTTAAGTATGTTGTTGTCATGGATTCCTGCCAAATCCGCATGCATTTCCTGGGCAAGCTAAGATGAAAAATCAAATACTAATGATAGGTGGGGATGCAGAATATGAATGACCATTAGCATTATGTGGACAGGCATTTTTGTTTCTTCATCTACCCCCAAAACTTGCCATAGAGCACTGTACATTTTTCTGGCCTTGCCATTAAAGAAATCCAATTTGAAAGGTTTTGGGGTCCTAGTCCCTACTACAACCAAGTTGCCTATTTTATTAAAGTATCCCTTTAATGCCTCATCCCTGTAATACTCCCTCTGAGTCTGGTATACTTCTTTAAAGTACTCAAAATCAATATCATCCATATGTACTGAGGTGTCAGTCAGCTTGAAGATTCTTCTGATTTCATTAGCTGATACAGTTAATAGCACATTTCCCTGGGTATCCCTAACAACCCTAGCCACCGTGTCATAAGTTTTTGCAATCAAAGTGAACAAATCAGTGTCCATAAACACACCAGGAGCTATAATTTTTCCTATGTCTAACTCCCAAATGTTATAGTCTGGGATAGGGGCATTCCTTTTGCTATAAGTTGTTCTGAATAGAGTAAGACCATCGAAACTAGTCTTGACATCTTTTGCCCATCTACCAGAATCATATAACCTGTCTCCAATTTTGAAACGGGGATGCAGTGGAACTATTATTTTAATTTAAGTGGCATCTCCTATGGGCAATGGTAGTTGTTGTAACAAATCCTCCCTAACTTTTCTCTTCTAATAATCAGCTTCTCCAGAAATCTCAATTCTAGGGGCCATTCTGAATCTAGGGCTTTTTCAATATTAAATTTAAATTTTGAGATAAGAGTTCTAAAAACCCTTCTAAACTGCCAATCTCACTAACAACCTGAATGCTGGTGAATTAGAAAAGCTTACCCATTCTACACATTAGTCGCATGAAGCTAATTATCTCTGCAGTCCTATTTTTTCTCAAATGACTTTGATAAATTTTTGTGACTGCAAGTCAACTTAACCAATTTTACGGCCTCAATCAAATCAGTCTTTCGAATTGAATTCGACTGGAGTGGCCACACATTCTGCAATCAATTTTCAAGCTTCAATTTTGTGGCTTAAAGGCTCTCTACAACACATTTTAACAACTTTGAATTTGAGCCGTAGATCCTGGACATCATTTTTTGCATCTGACGACTATCTTATTTTCCCAAAAATAACTATTTACCTAGGACACGTGTCAACACTACTTAATCGCTTACTCACTAGATGTTGAGCACTTTTCTTTTAAGCCATTAAGCTGACCATTAGATGTAAAACAAATTAATTTCCTTTTAAACTCTTGCCAGCTCTGAGTATCCGGGTCGACCAGCTGCTAGGTGTCATCGCCGCTTAATGGCTTAACCGATAGATGTCGTACATCTTGGATGTAATCCATTAAGCCCACTGGTAGATCATTTTGAGCTCTAGTGACCTTTATTTTGTCTGCGACCAGACCCACATTATTTCTTGGACACGTGTTTCTACCACTTAATGGATTACTCATTAGATTATGCGCACTTTTCCTTTAAGCATTTAAGCAAGCCGTCAGATTCCTTCATACTTGCCCACTGTTTAACTTAGAACCTTTACAACTTTTTGGCCCCACCAAGGAAATGCGTCACCACCGCTTAATGGCTTAACCAATAGATTCTGTTTACTTTTTGACTAAGATATTAAGCGGGCCATTCGATCAAAACCAACTTGCTCACCACATAGGATAATGAAGTAAAAGTGACTTTTTTCAGTGGCATGACTTAGGAAATATTAAATTGGTTAGGATAACACAATCTTTTAAAATGCAACCCATTTAATGTGAACACATGACTTGAGGTATCTTAAGTGACCAAAAAAGTAACATGAAAATAGAATCCGCCAAGACACTTAGGGTTTTTTAGACATTTTCCACCATTTTCAACTAGGTTAAGGGTAAGAAAAAACTTTGCAGAGGCATAATAATAATTTTAACCCTGATTTTGAAGCCTTGGATGCCACCAATGACAAGGGACACTAAGAAATTTACAAGGCACATTTCAAATAGGAAATAGCACCAACAAAACTTGCCAATGAATTAAGCAATAGGGTTATAATCCCCAACGTTCAAAATGATGTACTTAGTTGGATTGGCTCCCCTTCAGGCTAATATTCAATCAAAGCGTGTCATGATTCTTTTTCTTGGTTGGCAATCCAAGATAGAGTCCTCACTGGAAAATGCCTAGATAGATTAGGAATTATTGCGGTTTTCCCTTGCAGATTTTGTGGTTACTTTATTGAATCAGCCAATCATATGTTCCTACTTTGCCCCTTTGTCATGGATTGTTGGTATTGGCTTTGTGAGAAATCGGGGTGACAAACAAAATTGGGTCCTAACTTATGTGACCACTTTTGGGGATGACCTTCTCTGCACAAAAGCTCTACTTTTTTACCCCTTTGGGATATCTCCCCTTCCATTCTCGTTTGGAACTTGTGGCTTGAAAGGAATGCAAGGATTTTTAGGAAAACCTTTTCTTCTTTAGCAGATGTACTATATAAGGTTTAGAAATCAATCTATGAGGTTATGTGATCATACCATGTCAAGAACATCCACTCTTCTAAATCATTCTCCAAATGGAATTCTACATTCAAGACAAATGACCTCTCTTACAATATCTTCCTCCCCATGGTTGTCGGGCTAACAATTCTTCATTTGTCAGGCTACAAGCTGTGTGTCCCCCCTCCTCCTAGGTACTATAATTTGAACTTTGATGGCACTTCCATAGGCAACCCAGGGCCTTCTGGAGTAGGTGTTGTTATCCATAATTCTAAGGGTCAGATTATTAAATCAGTTTGTAAGCAACTTCCTCCTGACACTAATAATGTGTCTGAATTTGAAGCATTGCTTTTAGGCCTAGTACATGCACTATCTTTGAATGCTTCTAACCTCCTGATTGAGGGGGATTCCATGGTTGTCTATAATATTTTAAAAAAAGGGTCCTCGAATTGTTGGAATTTACACCACAGATTAAATGTTGTTATGAGTATATTACAAAAGTTTCCATCTTTTGAAATTATGCATTACTTTAGAGAGGCCAATAAAGTTGCAGACTTATTGGCTAATAAAGCTATAAATGATGCACTTCTGGAATAGGAAGTTCGTGAGAATCTTCTGAAACATTTGGTATAATCTTCATCTTTTAGCATGTGGGATCAACTAGTGTGATGTTGTTCCTATTGTCACTATATGTCATTTTCATTTTCCCTTATTTTCCCAGCATTGTGGATTTTGTTGGTCCTCATTCACCATGTTTTTGTTGAGTAGTGCAATAGTGCTTTACATGCCTCATTTTCTTTATCTTGGGAGAATGAAATTGTTTCCACTCAAGTTTTATATTTCTCTATTGTTAAAAGGATTTAACCAGTTCGGTTTATTGGGAGTTATATTGGCTATTCATCCCTATCGTGGGGGATGAGAGCTATCTTGGTATTACATATTGGGATTTTGTAAGGGCAGATTTATATGAGCCAATATTTGGCCATTGAATATGTTTATTCCCCATCCTCGATGACCACGATGAGTAGTGAAACATCATTGTGGTTGACAAGCTTTCTTTTATATTGGGGGATTGGTAACAATTTTCATTCATTTCATTCCTCCCAGCTATTGTTTACAAGTAATACACAGAGGCATTAATAATTTTGAAATGCTTATATGATTGCCTATTCATCTTTGTCAATGACAATATATATTTCTAAATGCATGATAATTTCTATAATTCCTATTGTGGATATTGCTTTTCACAGGATGTGAATGGATGGTATAGTGTTCCTCTATGTGTCCTTTGGTTAAGTATAAGCAACAAGTTTCTTTCTTCTTCTTATTTTTTATTGGTGAGTTTTGATATTCTTCTATATCTGCACTACAATGATGTATTTTCCATTTTAACATCACTAATATGGATCTTAGCCAAAGGTTGAGATCGTGTTTTTTGTAGATGTCTTGGATTGGGCTGCTAGCTCAACTTTGTTAATCGACCCCTGATTCCACGGATATGGTTTTACTTCTGTTGCAACTGCTGGTCCTTCTTATTCAGCTACCTTGATAGATATTTCAAATGATGGCTCGACTTCCTCGGTGATGACATCTACATCTCTCTCCTTCCCATCTCCTTCCTTCCTTTTCTCCTCAGGGGATTCTATTTCATATGTATCAGGGATTATGGGGGGTTATTTTCTTGTTTCTTGAGATGTATCGATGTCATTTTGTTGGTTTTGTGTTTTTTGGGATGGGGGGTGGTTTGATGTTGTAATTGTTGATGTTGCAATTTGTTTCTTTCTGATCTTTAATAAGATATGGGCAAGACCGGAGGTTTTCTTTCCTCCATTCTTTCCTACTGGTGCCCACAGCAAATGGAGGTGTAATTTTTTTAAATTTTTTATAATAAAAATAAATTTTTGGCTCTGGTATTTTTATCAATTTTTAAAAAAAAAAAACATTTGTTGAGTTTTTAATTTTCATACAATAGTATGAAGAATAGTTATTAACAAATGATTGAATTGTTTTTATTTTTTTGCAAAGGGCCTATTTTGGTTTTATGATTTGAGATTTTTTTATTTCTTTATTTATTTTATTGGACATTTTACAAAGCTTTGGTAACTTTTAAATGAAGGTACCTTGTGTATAAGGCCAAACTCCTCCAAAAATATAAACAAAATTAATAGTAATATTACCAAATATTTGTTAAGCATAAATCAACATAGAGAATGTTCTTCTAACCATAAGAGTGAATAATTTAAAATTAAATATTATTTTAGAAAAATAATTGAGTGTACTCATCTCTAAGGATGTAGACATATATGTGTGTGATAGGCACTAAAATATTCCCTCTTATTAGAGGTGCAAAGTTCTTTAGTAGGTCTCTTACTCTAGCATCACCATTGATACCACTATCCATAACTAGAATATTAACCATAACAACTAGCACAATAGATTTTATGGCAAGCTCTTTCATCAATATGTGTATTAAGGCTACACCAATAACATTTTTTTATACTCCATATGCAACACTCATACAAGGAAACACAAGAGGTATTGTGGTGTCAATGAAATCAAAGAATGAAGCCATATCATTGCCACTCTCCTAATAATGGATGTCCTTCCCAAGGAAATTGAGAATATATGTTTCTTAGAACCCCCTAAGTATTCCAAGGATTCATTTCTCTTAATAGTTACATACCCCTTTCATAACACTCCCTAAAATCTCTTAACAAATCTCTTGTTCGCCTCCAAATCACTAGCATGAATGAGAGTGGAAAGATTATTCATGGACAATGAATTGTAGGGATCATTCTAATAAAAACCTATGAGCTCAATCTCATTAATTCCCACCTATACTAAGCTATAATCTTGCGTGCCAATCCCCACTTGATCTTCTCCATGAGAATAAAATTACTAAATTTAAATTATTTGTTAAGTTTCACTAGATTTCCCGACATCATTGGACATATAAACATGGAGAAGATAAAATATTAGGTTTCACATTATTGTAATAGAATTTGATGTTTGTCATAAACATAGTCTACATCTCTCCAAAAATACATAAATCTACTTAGTTGTACGCATAACAAAAGATCTCCATTCCCCTCACAAAAATATCAAACCAGACTTTAATAAAAATCACTTTATGAGCTGATTGATGTGCAAAAACTATATTAAAGGTCTCACCAACTTTGAGCAAATTCATTTTATTTTCCTTAAGGTGCTCACAACCACCACATTCTTATTTTTATATTTTAATATAAATCAAATTTGTCAACCATTTGACTCTTTTGTAAGATGATTACAACCAATTGAGATATAAATCCTACACACTTTAAATAATTACGACCCACTTTAAATAAGTTATATTTACTTATTAAATTTTGCATTTGTTCTTTCCTTCACTAATATCAATACTAAATTATTTATTGTTCGACTCTTATCATGGCTATCACTTAGGACCTTGTTTTATGAAATTTTTACGTAGTTGTCTCCTTATTTTGGGGTTAATCATTTAATTAATTGAGTTTGCATCTATTATCAAAAGCATATTTTCATGATTTGATAAATTTTAGAATAATTTTATAAGGCTTAAAGTGTTAGATAACTAAGAGGGGGGGGGGGGGGGTGAATCAGTTAGTTCCAGTTATCCTACAGTTCCAAATATTCTGAGATGCATATAACAACAATTTCAAACATATAAATTAACTTGGTGAAATATGAACTATGATCTCAAAGTTAATTTCAAACTCATCTACAACTCATCTACTGAGTAGTAGTAAATCAATATTGTGATTACCCATCAATGCATATAAAGTAATGTGTAAAGAAAAATAAAAATCCAACACATCCATACACATTAACACATAGATTTTTAACGTGGAAACCTTGCTAAGGGAAAAAACCACCTGGGACTGGTAACCCAAAATAATTCACTCTTCCAAAGTGAGCTCAGTAAAGAGCCAACCCTGCTAAAGGTTACAATGCACACTATTAGTTGTGACCTGGTTAGAGGATTTATCACTAATAGTTCTCCCTTGACCAATCATTCACTATGGGGTCAAAAAGAAAAGAATCAACATTCATTGAATGTCATAATAAAGAATGTTAAGTCCTACTCGGTTAAGATATTTTTCTGTAACAATGGTTAAACTGATACAATAATGATCTGACTCAAATACAACTCTATTTACAGATTTTAAGATCTATGCTAAGTACATAATACCTCTGATAAATAATCACTTCAGTCCCTCTGATTCTTCATACTTTGTTCTGCTCGGTTAGTACTCTTTTCTATCGCTCGGTGTTGTCTGCAAAATTGCTCAGTTCCATCTTCAACCAATTTGATCATTCATGCATGAAGTTAATCTCTTTAGCAATATGCATGTTCACTTTTGTATGTATGTGTGTATGATTCATAATGAATCTATTGTCTCTTATATAGACATAATAACTCATTTAATTTCCATCCTTAGATTTTTTCACTTGATCTCCATCATTGATTTTGTTGCTTAAACCTTCTTCGGCAGTTGTGTCAAAAACACATTTCAATATCCTTCATCCGATCATCTTGAATTTTCATAGTCATTTGATAAACATAACAAATATTATCAATTACCTCTAAATCATAAACAATTTCCAGCTCAACATCTTAGTCGGCCTTCGGTTTGTTTTACTCGGTCAATACCGTGATGCGTCGGCGATACCTTGATCGGTTAACATTGTGCTCGATATACACTATGCTTTCTCAGTGTCCACTATTATAACTCAGTGTATACATAACTCTTCAATTACCAACTGCATAAACTTAGTTTATTCTAGATATTCAATCCATAATAGATGTGTGTTACCACAGTTGATACTCAAATAAGTTAACATCAATGACTATACATTGACTGATTAATTTCTATCATCACATCTATAACTCGGTTGATCATCAACTAAATAAATTCAAACATACAATTAGTTGTAGTTCATCAATCTCTCCCTTTGCCATTGATGGCAACACAATATAAAATATGCAATATGAAAATGCCATAGAATACCAAACTTCAGTTCTAAAACTATATGAAAAATGTTGTAGCTCTCCCTAGCTTGTACATGTAATATGTTTAATCACTACACGACATTAAATCTCACCATGTAGACTCTTTCTATAGATTTGACTCATTTTAATCTTCTTTCCCTGAAATGGATAGATATATCATTCTCTCTCTCTCTCTTTGTCTTTTCTCTCTTTCTCCCTTGTAGTGGATAGATATTTCATTGAATCGTCTCTCCCTTTGACAGAAATGCCAAAAAGAAAATATATAGCTATTCAGTAGCCAAAAATATCTTTGGGTTTTCGGTTCAGATCAGGTACCTTGCAGTGTACTGATATGCAATGTTGGTCCAGTTCTCATTTTGCATCAACATGATTGATATTCTGATAAAATGTAGGTTTATGCAACCTCCTATTCATCTTAGTGACCGATAGACAATGGAAAAACCCCTAGTCTATTCCTCAAGTGCTCAAATATATCCTTTGGTAAGGGTTTAGTGAAAATATCAGCCATTTGTTCTTTTGATTGAACATATTCCAGTGTCACTTGTTTTTCTTGTACTTGTTCCCTCAAGTAGTGATACTTTATAGATATATGCTTTGTTTTTGCATGTATCACTGGGTTCTTATAAATTTTAATATCACTAGTATTATCACAATAAATTATCACTGGGTCAGTGATCTCTTCATTCATACCATTCAAAAGTTTTTTTATCCATGCAATGTTCAAACAGTTTGTAGCAGTAGCAATAGATTCTACTTATACAGTTGACTAAGATATGCATCCTTGCTTTTTATTGATCCAATTAACTAATATTTCTCCCATAAAGAATGCTCCACCAGTAGTTCTCTTTCTATCATCAATGTTCCCAGCCAAATCGGCATCTATGTAAACTTTCAGTTCAAACTTGACATCTTTCTTGTACCACAATCCATAATCTTCAGTGTTCTTCAAATATCTACAAATTCTCCTTAAAACAGTCATATGTGATTCCTTAGGATTAGCAGAGAATTTTTCTACAATTCCAACTGCGTGTGCAATTTTTGGTCTTGTGTGTACAACATACATCAATTTTCCAATCATAGATCTATACAATGTCTGATTTAGCGCAGTTGTCTAATCTTCTTTTATCAATTTGCATCCAATGACCATAGGTGTACCGACTGGTTTTGAATCTTCCATTTTGAATGTCTTCAGTACTTCCTTGATATACTTTGATTGAGTAATGTATATGCCTTCATCATGTTCTAAGATTTGCAAGCCAAGAAAAAATTTGATCTCTCCAAACATTGACATTTCAAATTCTTTTCTCATTTCATAAGTGAATGATTTGCATAAGTTATCATTTCCTCCAAATATGATATCATCAACAAAAATTTCAACAATTAGAATTTTATCATCAGTTCCCACTTTCAGGTATAAATTGTTGTTATCACTTTTTCTAAAAAATCCAATACTGATAAGATAGGAGTGTAGTCTTTCATACCATTCTCTCGGTTCTTGTTTCAGTCCATACAAGGCTTTGTGTAACTCACCTACCATGCTTGTTTGATTAGGATCAACAAAACCTTCAAGTTTTTCAATGTATACCTCTTCTTCTAGTATCTCATTCATAAATTTATATTTAAAATACATCTGATAACCTATAAATTATTTGTAAGAAGCATATGCAATAAATATTCTAACTCTTTCAATTCTAGCAATGAGTCCAAAAGTTTCTCCATAGTCAATACCTTCTTCTTAAGCATACCCTTTCAATACTAGTCTTGCCTTGTGTAAGATAAGAAAATAGATATGGTTTGATTTTAGGGTTTGTAATTACCCTATCTTACATTTGAAAGATTTATTTGTTTGTTATTGAAATGTAGGGGGTAAATAACATGCTCTCCTTCTATCCTTAGATGTACAAATGAAAGATCCAGATTAATTAATCCAAAATGGAAGGATCAATGCATAAATGAATCAACCATTCAGAAATAAGGACAAAAAGGGAGATCTTAAGTACCCGTTTTTATTTTTGAATGTGCAATTGATATAGAAAGATTGATAACCTTAATTGAAATGAATAGGAGAAATGTACTAACCTTGAAATATTGCAGATCTAAAGACTACTATTTTCTGAATCCTGTGTTGAGTTTCTGGAAAATTTAAGACCAAATATGGAATAGAAACGCAGAGACAAACAAAACCCAAAAATATTTTTTTATTCTGACATAGTTCCAATTTGTACCCTCTAGTCAATGTCACCATTGACCTAGAATTTCTGATTATGACCTAGGGTAGAATCAACCTAAAAAGTCTCAGACTGAAATTCTATTTTTGGATCCCAAAAGTTTATCGAAAAGGGTATCTAAATCTTTGTCCTGATCTGCTATTATGAACCTGTACCTGCAAGAAAAATGGTTTGTTTTCTAGGTTGAGAGGTTTTCCTTGGTAAAACCCTAGTTTTGGAATTAACCTCAAAGTATAATTGAATTTTCATAAGTAAAAACAAAGTAAATGCACAAATTCACCTTGCTTGTAGAAGTCCTTGTGGCGGATTCGAATTTGTGAATCCACAAGTATGTATGCACCAAAAGGGATGTAGAATGTAGAATGTAGAATGTAGGATGTCTTCAATCATTTGATTTTAAATCTTCAACACCAATCTTGAATGGGTTCTTAAATTGGAAGAGGCTTGGAGGAATGTGGATGGAAAAATCTTCAACAAGACGGCTCCATGGAGCTTGAATCCTTCAATGGCCACCAAAGGATCTCCTTGATGAAAATGAGTGCTTGAGAAGGGATTGAGAATGGATGAATGCTTCAATGGCTACTTGGCTTGCTTCAAATCTTGCTTCTTCACCTTTGGATCTCACTCTTCAAGTCCTTGAATTGGAATGATGATTATAGTTCATGTGGATAATGATGGTTATCAAATATTAGAGAAAATGAGAGGAGAAAGCTTCCTTTTATATGAAACTAGGGCACAATCCTCTAGAGAGGCTGACATAGGAGAATTAAATTCAAATTGCACCCATGCCCCTAGAAGAGGAAATATATTAAATATAATTTAAGATTTGTTGTTCTGAAGACCAAAACAGCCGACCCGGAAGCAGGAATTAACTTTTTACAAAGACCGACATTTGGAAACCCTGAAATTCTAAAATTTGAATCCCGGGCCTGGAAAAGGTAGATTGCGACCTAGATCAAGGTTGAGGTCAACTTTGACCCAAAAAGGTTGACCTTGACCCTGAGGTCAAAGTCCCATTTTTTTAGTCAGGGGTGCCAGAAATAGGTTGGAAAAAGTGGAAATGGTGCAGAATAGGGGGATAAAGCCAGATCAAAGTCAGGAACACATTCAAGGTGCTTGACATGACCACAAACCACTTACTCAGAGGGCTAAACCAGTCTACCATGGAAGTGCTTCCATTTTACAACTATACATTTAGCCCGCACTTTAGCAAGAGTATGGACTCAATACAAACTCTTGGTAAAGGAGATTATAAAGAATAGATAATCTTACTCGAATCAAAAGGGACAAAGAAATCCTCAAGCCCCCAGGGGACTTAAGTCTTTATCAACCCTAAGATCATGATAAGAGAGAAATCACCAGTTAAGGAGAAAGAGAGAAAGGGTATGGTTACCTCACCCAATGAGAACTTATGTCCCATTGTGAACCACACAAGGAAAAAGTGTAACTGGAAAGATGGAATTGAACCGCCTAGTGAATGTGGCTACTCACTAGTCAACCCATCAATGAGATCCATTCTTAAGGACACCTTCCAACCTTAAGGGATCAAAATATTGTAATTTGAAACTTGAGGGATAAAGAGATCTGTGTAAATTTAAACTGGAGGGATCAAGAGATCCTAAGTAAAATATCCATGCTTTAAGGATTAGTCTTTAATCCATAAAGGGAAAAAGTTTTAAGTTTTGAAAATATTTTGAATGTGTGTCTATGCAAAAAGTGAGTAGAGCGTATGCCCCCACATTAAATTCATTGCTAAAACTTTAATAGGAGAAATGGATTTGACAGAAACATAAACAACTCTATTGATTATGTTTCCACTATGAGATGCCCCCAAACAAAGACAAATCAAGGGAAATATCACATAAACATACGAAGAACACATAAGGGATCTACTTACTGTGGGATCAGTGTGATCATAAGATAACATGTACATATAGATATGATATTATTTAAAATAAAATGACATCATTCCCCAAAGAAAGTAGAACTACAATCACAATGGAGGAAAGAAAACTCAAGAGTTACGAAGAAGAGTCTTTTCGGACCACAACATGGAGACCAAAAAGAATCATTGCTACCATGTCGCAGATCCAAGTGGGCTACACAAGGAAAACATTTATGAACAATAGAACAAGTACAACATAACATGAAAACAACATATAGAAGAATAGAGATACATATAGAGGAATTATACAATAGGTTTGATTCCTTTATCACCTTGCACCAGCAAAGTGACAAGGGTCGTATAAAAGAGTCTAACAAACATTTAGTAAACACATTACGGGAGAAGCACAGTACAACATGAAAACACAAAAAGGGATACCATGATGAATAAGCCAATTAGGCGCATCACCTATTCTCCCCATCTTGGTTTATATCATTTAGGGAAGGTGGGAAACTCGCAAGAGGGACTATATCCAATACAGTAGGAATAGTAGCCAGTTCCAAACAAGGATCCTCTTGAGAATCGAGTTGCTCGATACTAGGTGTAATTGTCAATTGAGTTGAAAGCATATGAGGTAAGTCAATATCAAGATCAATGGTCTCATATTCATCACTAAGATCATTAGGATCATCGAGAGTATCCTCCTCATCAAGATTAATTAAAATGAGATCTAAGATGCGAATAGGATCATCATACTCATTCATCTTAACATCATTCTTAATATTAACATCTTCCAACACATCAGGCATAGGTTGGTCAAAAGAAGGTAAAGAATTTCAAAGAAGAGAAGCACGGGCCCTAGCATTAGCTCTACGCTTCTTACGATGTTCATTAGCAGATTTATTATGTTTTGATTTATTTGACACATGTGGAGAACTAGGAGGAATAACATCTGGTTCCTTCATAGGTTCTATAGGAGTGTTTGTAAGATTCACAGTAGGCTGAGAAGCGACACTAGGAGGTTGAGTAATAGAGTTAGCAGTAATGGATAAAGGAGGTATAGAAGCAGTGGGCAAAAGACCACAGTTAAGATATATCTGAGACACACTTAACTCGACTATCTTGTGATGTTTATAGGCTTGATATGAACAAAAAAGGTTTTTAGGGTGAGGAGGATATGAATTAGGTAATGAAGGCCAAAAGAAATCAAGACTAGCACAATCTCTAGGCCTAGAAGGTTGATAAAAACTATGATTAATCATTTTTACTTCTCCATTATGAATGAACTTAAGACATTTATGAATAGGAGAAGCAATAGCATGTATAGAAGTTATCCAAGGCAAACCAAATTTGACTTGAAATTGATCAGAAGTAGGAACCAAAATGAAATTAGTATCTACAACCTTGCCACAAAGTTCAACAGGAAAGTTAATAGAACCAAGTGCAAGATAGAGAAAACTATTACAAGTGTGGATCCATGCATCTGATGGATCATAACAGTCACGTTGTAGGTTTTTCATAAAAATAATTTCCTCACTAATAACATTTATTAAATTTGTGGGATCAAAAAGACAACCATGCGTAGGTATCTTAGCAATCCTAGCATAAATATAAAGGGCACCATCGGTAGCCTTAATAGTCTCAGAATCATCAAAGGTAATTAAAAGTTCCCGAGGTCGCCTATCCTTAGTTTATTTCTGAGGTTTAGGTGGAACTTGAAGTTGAGTTGGAGGCAAAGGATCTTGAACAATAGGTTTAGATGCAACAACGCTCTCCACATGATTAACAATGTGATTAATATCATCCATATTTGAATCGTAAACGATATCCATAGAAGATGGTTGAGAAATGGTATTAGTATCATGTGTAGGTAGAGGATTCATATAGATTTGAAGGTTTTGATTAGGAGGAGAGACATATTTTTTTCCATTACCATCAAAATTATCAACAGATGAAGCATTAGAATCGATTAAGTCTTGAACTTTATGCTTTAAAGAATAACATTTTTTAGTATCATGGCCATTCTAGCGATGGCGTTGGAAAAAAGCTTTAGAATCAAAGGATTTTG
This sequence comes from Thuja plicata, assembly GCA_018584345.1. Classification (NCBI taxonomy): domain Eukaryota; kingdom Viridiplantae; phylum Streptophyta; class Pinopsida; order Cupressales; family Cupressaceae; genus Thuja; species Thuja plicata. The sequence continues at coordinate 863,470 of MU226385.1, forward strand.
AAGCTATCATAGTAGGAAGGATAGGTCAAATAGGAGGCAAGGTAATCATATTAGCACTTAACAACCTACTCATAATGGAATGCAAAGATTCAGAGAGAGGAGTAAACGTACGATTCATACGGAAAGCAGTGGATGCAATAGTGGCATTGTGGGATGCAACAGTAATTTGATCAGCAACCACATTCATCTGTTTATTAATCTTGATATAGTTGTTAGTGTATGTGATGAAAGTATCCTGTCAAGAACAACACTTAAAAGATGCAAACGTTAGAGGTTAGTCATTAAAGTAAGATTCAAAAGCTAAACATGTTCAAATGTATTCTAAGACAAGAACTAGCACCACAACCTCTGATGAGCCAAACAAAGGCACCCAATGCCTTTTTAATTTGCTCTTAGAGATATTTGTGGGTGTGCTCTCCAAACACAATATATTAATCCCACTTTATGATTAAATATGCAAGCTAGATGACTAAAATGAGTGAAGAACTCGAGAAAAAAGTATTGAGAACTTGTCTCAAGCTCTCACCATGATGAAGATGCAAAGAACTATTATTTAGGATGATATACAAGATTTAAGATAAGAAAATAGATTCATTCCATTAACCCAAGATGTGATATCTAGCTTATCCAAATGAACTAATGAGCATAAAAAATAAATATGAACTAAGAATTCTATAGCTATTCTAGCATGATAACAATGCATAAAAGGGAGATGATTTGCTCTTGAAAATGGCCTCTATTTATAGATTTTTGGAGGAGAGAGAGGGCTTGGATGAGGTGGAGCTCATGTGGCATCCACATAGGTGCCACATGAGTGACACATAAGCCATGCAAGAGGCCCACTTTTCTCACACATGTCTAAGCAACTTTTGATCTGATGAGTCAAAGTGTACTTAAAGTACACATGTGAAGGATCTTGTAAGAGGTGTAAGAGATTTGGGCCAATAGAACACTTTTAGAAAGTTTAAGAAGGTGTCATCATGGGTGTAAGAAACCTTGTTGCACCAAATAAGGATTATTTGGAAAATGTGTTTTTTAGAAATTTGCTCACACATGTGTGGGCAAATAATTAGGATTAATTGTTGTAGGAATCAAGAAATTAGCCTAATTAACCTTAGTTAATTAGTGAGTGGGTCTATTTGGTGAGAGTGATGTGAGGTAGGGTAGGATCTAGGTTCAAATTAGCTTAATCCAAATTTAAAATTTAGATTAATTATAGTTTAGTAGAATTTAAGTCATGTGGAGGAATAAATTAAAAATTTATTTAAAGGGGATTAATGAAGGGGAATGTATTTAAATAAAATTTAAATACTAAGGAAAGTGAATTACATTTAATTAAATAAATTTAATTAAATAAATAGAAGAATATAACAAATATAGTTAATTAATTAAAATTAATTATAATATAAAGGGAATATTAATTAAATTAATATAAGGATGATTTTAGACATCTACATTTTGCCCCTCTTTGATGTGGCATCAAAAGTGGCATCGTGTCAAAGAAAAGAAAATAAGATGCCCCAGAAAGGTCAGGAAAACCTACGGTAGTGAGAGCGGAGGAGGGTGCCCCCTCGAGAAAATAATAGGAAAAATTAAAACAATTTAATAAAAAAATTTCAAAAAAGGCAGAAAAACAGGGAAAGAAGACCAATTGCATGGCGTGTCCAAGAAAAACAGGGAGCAGAATGGGGAACGGGGAGAAGAATGGAAGAAAACATGTCCCTAGGGGCTATAAATAATCCACCGGGGCCCAAAGACAAGTCATTTTCACCCACAAAGAGAAAAAGAGAGAAGAAGAGGAGAGCGATGGTAGCAGAGTGAGAGTGAGCATAGCTTGGAGAGCACATTCAGGTCCACCAACGATGGGCAGATGTGGGACCACCAGTGAGTAGTCAAACACCTCCGAGTCTATTACGTATTTAATGCTTTTTTAGGTGTCTTGGGTGTCATAAATGTGTCCAAAATCCAATGCACAATGCAGACGGCGGTCGCCTGACCACCAGCTCTGTAGATGGCGATCAATAGATCACCATCCTTGCAGACAACCGATCAAGGATCGACAACTGTGCAAACAGAGATCGGTACTCGATCTTCATCTGTGAAGGGAGGGAAAGAGAGGAAAGTGCGCAACAGACACAACGGAGTTAGAACTCCACTATCTGCGTGGAAAAAAGGTGGCAGCCCAAATCGTCGTCTCTGTAGATAGGCGTCTGCGCAGATCTGCCATCTCCGCAGACTGGTGACTGTGAAAATCCCCTGTTTGCGAGGGTCAACCGCCGTCTACGCGGATTGACCTAAAAATGGAAGAAAAAAGAGGAAGAAGAGGAAAGGAAGGGGACCAGAAGCATTTTTTGATGCCCTAGAATGCTATCTAATATCTAACATGAGTTTCTTGGATGCAGGAGGATACTATCACCTTCTGGGTGAGGGAGTGCTACCCAGCGACTATGACACTAGAGCAGGAGCTAACTGCGCCAGAGTGGGGGATCGTCACACTATGCGGACTAGAGCATATACATCATTGGCCACATCTGAGAGTGCATAATGCGCTTATGTCTACTTTGATCAAGAGGTGGCATAGTACCACGTCGAGCTTTCACTTCCCAATAGGGGAAGCTACGATCACCCTTCATGATGTGTGGAGGATCTATAGAGCGTTGATTTGGGGGCTGATACCCGAGTACTGCTTCAAGGATTTAGAGCCCTACATGGAGATGGTGTTTTGGCAGAGGTATGCAGATCTACCTACTACATGATAGTGGATGTCCTGTGCTAGAGCAATGCGATGGAGCCACGGTTGGGGCGGGTGGCCCTCTACTTGGCTGGATTGATAGGAGGTTGATTGATGCATGATCATGCAGGCAAGGGATTCCCTATCGGTTGGGCTCGAGTTCTCAGTAGCATGGTGGAGGATGAAGACCAGTACTGCTAAGGATACACTATTCTCAGGCAGCTTTATTATGATCTACACATGTGTGTCTATTGTAAGGGTAGGGCACTAGGTCCAGGATGCATGCCTCTTCTTATATGGGCATGGGAGCACATTGCAGTCATACGACCGATTAGGCATCAAGAGACCAGAGTGGCTTATGAGCCATTTGTATGTAGATACAGGCCACCAATCAGTTATGAGGCCACATATTCATTTGGTTACTAGCAACGGAGACTCAATGAGATGGGGGAGATACAGTGGGCACCGTATGCAGGGTGCAAGGCCTGGGGACATGAGATCCCATAGTAGGACGAGTACGTAGGGGACAATTTTTATGACTCGTATTACATGAGATTTGTTCAGAATAACTGCTGGTTGTTCAGGAGGACAGCATATATGATCTCGAGATACATGATGTCTAGGGTACGGAGACAGATGGGACAGGTCTAGGAGGTAGTTCCAGATGGGTTCCCACATCCACTGGTGATCTAAGAGGTGGGTAGCATCTTGGGGATGGGAGTAGATTCCCGCATAGCACAAGCATCTTTTATGGGGATGATAGAGGTCCCATGGATCAGGGCATGTGAGTCTCTAAAAGATACAGGTGTAGTCCCAGAATATGCTCAGTGGTGGGCAGCACATAGACTGATCAAGTTGACAGTGTCAGGGATAGTATAGGAGGACGAGCAGTCTGGAGAGGGAGGAGATAGAGAGGAATAGGATGACAATGGTGAAGATAAGGATGGAGGAGGGGCCAGGGGAGGAGATTCCAGCCCAGGGTCGTAGCACAGAGACGGAGAGGGAAGGTAGAGATACCTATGAGGAGGTAGCCTCTGATAGTCCTGAGTACATAGGGACAGGATCAGGGACATGATTAGGAGCCGCAAGGGCCACCTAATCAGCCACAGGGACCACAAGGATAGGGGACATTGGGGCCATAAGTATAGGGACCACCAGTCAGGCACATATCCCAAGAGGTGTATGACATAGTGGTAGCTGAGAGGGATAGCCTTTGGACTAAACTAGGCAAGGTACAGGGCTTGCTAGTGACATCTTGGGTGACCGAGGTGAGCGCACAAGTAGAGATCTAGAGGCTGCAAGGGGTACTGGCGACTGCTCAGGCCACATCAAGCAGCTTAAAAATAGAGCTAGCCAGGATATAGGGGGAGCTAGCAATGGAGACTGCTCAGGGGGATAGTGTGCAGAGAGTACTAGATGTATTACAGGCTCAGGTTGACAATAGAGAGTTCGCTATTATTGAGGAGCATGGTGATCCAGAGGAGCTAGCAGCTATGTCAGCATAGATAGAAGCTCTCACAATAGAGCGAGACTCTCTACGGATTTGCGTAGAGACTTACAGGACTGAGTGAGATATAGCTCGAGACACAGGGACGATATGACTTTATATCACAGAGTTGTGCCAGAGGCAGAGCGAGAGCCACCATATATAAAGAGGTCTATATCCTACAGTACAGGTCAGGCTTTGCAGGGATTAGTGGGGTTACCACCACGTCTAGGTAGTGGTGCAGGACCATCGCAACCACCACCATGATTCATCTCAGACCAATTTTGATACATATTTTTGTATGATTTATGCGATACATTATGTATGACTTTGACATTTTGAGATATATACATGGACTTTGTGGACTATTGGGACTTGATTTATGGACATTTTCTATGATGCTATATGATGTGATGTTTATGTAGGATGTATGGATGCATTATGATTTTATATTACATATGTTATATGATGTTTATGACTGACATGCAGGATCAGATGAATGTATATGATTATGCTGACATATTTGTGATGCAGGGATGAGATGCAGATATATATAGATGTTTAGATATTATGGATGTAATGATGCAATGTGATGGTTAATAAATGTAAATGCATATATGATTTGTGAAGTGTGTAATGAATCTCAAAATGAATGAATCCTAAAACAATGTTAAGGACTTAACAATGCAACTAAATAATGAATGGATAATGAATGAAAAGTAACTATATGCAACTATAATAATGAAGAATGGATAATAAAAGTAGTAACAATGCAACTAAAATATGTAATGGAACTAAATGCAACCTTAAAGAGTAATGATTAATGAATGAAGTAACAATGCAATTGTAATGAATAATGATTAATGAATGAACTTAATGAATAAAAGAAACCTAATGAATGAATGCAATATGAGACATATGGGGACACTATTTTTTGTGTGTATCAAATAGGTCTAATAAAATCACTTAGGTGACTAGATAGGGGGAATAAATAGAAACCGTTGCCAAGAGAAAAATCAAAATACAATATGACCTAACTAAAATGCAAATACTAACTACATGATGATAGTGGGATTGATATTGTATTAATGTTGGAGAGCACACCCTAGTTTGATATTGCAAAAGGAGTTATGCACCATGTGCTAGAAAACACAAGTGACATGGTTCCTTAGCGTGGACTAGACTCTTAGAAAAATAGGTTGTTAGGAACAAGAATGCAAGATATCATGTATGATGAGATCAATGAAATATTACTCATGAGGAGACGCAGTACATCCAGATCTTTTTAGGGATTTGAGATACATGAATCCTGCCCCTAGTGAGGCATACATAGTCATAACTAAATATCAAAACATAAATGCACTAAAAAACTATGACAAGAAGATCATACCACAAATGACACGTATTTCACTATATACTCACCATAATGAACCAAGATATAAAATATAAAGGCTGTCGCGATAAGAACATAGTAAAACACAAGATAAAATCAACAAAAAGGCATCATGACCAAGTGGTCATTCAGTCCAAAAGTTCTTGCCATGAACAATTTTGATATGAGGATTGATAGATCAGCCAACACCAGAAGGATGCATCCTAATGGACCAAAGATTGATTGATAGAAACGGGAATTCGCTGGCAATTGCTTGTGAATAAAATGATCATTAGGAAAGTCAATCGATTTTCTGATTTGTTGGAAATGTTTGCGATCACTGTGTCTCGAACAAAGCTTAGTATTGATATGGTAAGCTCAATCATGAGGGAATTTTTATTTTGGAGGTGGAAAATGGTCAAGGAACTACCTACACAAATATGGGTAGTGACTTTTATTATGGAAGGCGATGTAGGCTGCATGGAAAAAATGTGGAAACAGATGGTGGATCTCACTACACATGACACCTAAAACAGGTTTTCACCATGGTACTTATGCATTGTGCCACCGAAGTGGTTTTCATAGACAGACAAATTTATTTCTCTTTCTCTTTTGCTTTTTTATATTCTTTTCAAGCTTTTGTATTTTTTATGCTTTTATGCTTTTTTTATTTTTTTTCTTTTGCTTGCTTTTTGAATGTTTTTGGACTTTCTGCTTTTCTGATTTTTTTGGATTTTTTGAAATTTTCAATTGTACAATGGACCACTGATGGATTAAGCATAGAAGTGCTTGAGATCTACAATATTGACAGAATTAGGGATAGGATCTCCCTCTGGTGACGCAATCTGATAAGTGTCAGAATCATACTTTGTTGTGACGATGAAGGGCCCAAACCAATTAGGTTCAAACTTTCCTTTCTTTTCATAGTTCTGGAGGTTCTTCATATTGTGCTGCAGGACGAGATCACCAACCTCAAACTAACGAGGCTTGATCCTTTTGTTGAATTGAAGGCACAGGTATTTTGATACACGTGGAGGTGGTCTAGGGAATTGAGGCATCTCTCATCAAGGAGTTCTAGCTCTTGCAAGTGAGCAACTCTATATTCTTCTTCAAACAATAGATGCTTGAGAGAAATTTTGAGGGAAGGGAGCTCAATTTTGATGGGTAGAATAGCCTCAGTACCGTAAACAAGAGAAAAGGGGGTGGCTCCAGTGGGGGTTCAAATAGAGGTTTGATAGGCCTAAAGGGCAGGATTGAGGCGAAGGTTCCAATCGCAGCCAGCTTCATCGACTATTTTCTTGAGGATTCTAAGGATGGTTTTATTCATAGCCTTAGCTTGACCATTGCTTTGCGGAAAGTACTTGGAAGAGGTATGGTGGGTAATTCTAAATTTCCTACATAGCTCTATGACATCCTTGTTCTTGAAAGGTCCTCCATTATCAGTAACAATGTCCTGAGAAATGCCATAGCGACAAATAAGATAGTTCAAAATATACTTCAAAATCTATTTTCCAGTAGTGTAGGTGAGAGGAACAGCTTCAACCCACTTGGTAAGTAATCAATAGTAGCTAGGATGTATTTATGGCCATTGGAAGAATTAGGTAAAATCTAGCCAACGAGGTCGAGACCCTAGCGTGAAAAAGGCCAAGGGGTGATGGTGGGCTGAAGGGATTGGGATGGGGCATGTATCAAATCGTTGTGTTGTTGACAAGGCACACACTTCTTCACATAGTTGTAGGCATCTTGTTCCATAGTAGGCCAGTAATATCCAGTACATAACAACTTCTTGGCCAAAGTAAGTCCACTAGAGTGAGCCCCACAGATTGCTTGATGTACCTCCTCCAAGGGTGTTTATGCTTCATCAAAATTCAGACACCTTAAAAGAGTTCCATCGAAATGCTTTTGAAAAAGGGTATCACAAAGGATTATGTATTGGGAAGTACGGCGAATGAAGGTTTTTCATTGATTGGGAGTTAAGGTAAGTGGGGTATGTCCATCACGAAGGTTGAAATATACTTCGTGGTACCATGGGGAGTTGGGATCAGCAATGTCACACACCATTTTGGAATTCAGTTTGTCATAGGTAGGGACTGTAAGATTCTCAACAAGAAACTCACATCGTGTGTTGTGTTCTGGCATGGTGATCAAGGACCTAATTGTTTCTATGGTGTCTACTGCTTTGTTGTTTGTGCGGGGGATTTGTTGGAAGATCAATTCAGTGAAATGCATTTTGAGATCTTCAACTATACGGTGGTAGGGAAGCAATTTGTCATCATTTGTTTGATATTCATCCATAACTTGTTTCATAACCAATTGTGAATCACCAAGCACCAATAAATTGAGAATATTCCATTGTATGGCCTGCCGGAGTCCAAGTACAAGGGCTTCATATTTTGCAATGTTGTTGGTACAAGGAAATTTTAACTTATAAGATTTAGGGATGAGATCCGCTTTTGGTGTAACAAACAAGATTTCTACCTGTGATCCTTTCTGAGTGAAGGATCTATCAAAATAAAGCTTCCATGGTGTACTTGGGGCAAGATCAAGGACTGATTCATCTAGAAAATCTGTGATCAAAGGATGTTTACTGTCAACAGGTGCTTCAGCTAATTGATCTTCAATTACTTGTCCTTTGATATCTTTGTGATCCACATAAACAATGTCAAACTCACTAAGGATCATGACCTATTTCATTGTACGACCAGTAAGAGCAGCACGTGCCAGGAGATATTTGAGTGGATCAATTTTGGCAACAAGATGAATCTTATGATTAAGCATATAATGTCGTAGTATTTTGTGTACAGAAAAGAACAGCCAAACATGCCTTCTCAATTAGGGAATAATTCAACTCATAGCCAATAAGAGTCCTACTAAGAGTAAATTGTGCACTCTTTGCTGGTATCATCTAATTGTGCCAAGAGGGCTCCCAACATGACCTTTGTAGAAGATATGTACAAAATTAGAGGATGGCCAGCAATAGGTGGTACCAACACAGGTTGATTAGCTAGATAGCCTTTCAGTTTCTCAAATGCATTTTGACATAAATAATCCCACTGAAACTTGATATTCTTGCGCAGGAGATGAGAGAATGGATGCACCTTATCTTCCAATTGTGACATGAATCTTTTGATTAATTGTATTTTTCCTTGTAAACTATGTAATTGCTTCAATGTTTTGGGTGGTGGAATCTCTAGGATTGCTTTCACTTTATTTGGATCAACTTCTATTCCACGTTGTGACACAATGTATCCCAACAGCTTACCAAATTGTACTCCAAAGACACACTTCTTGGGATTTAGCCTAAGCTTATACTTCTCCAATCACTCAAAAATGGTAGTAACAATAGGAATATGTGATTCCCTTGTCTTATATTTGCCTAAAAGATCATCCACATAATCTTCCATGATGACATGCAAAAGGTCATGAAAGATGGTAGTCATTCCGTGTTGATAAGTGGCTCCTGCATTCTTGAGGCTAAAGGGCATCACCTGATAATAGAAGGTGCCCCAAGGTGTTGTGAATGTGGTTTTGTTTTTGTCTTCTGGTGCTATCTTGATATGATTGTAACCTAAGAATCCATCCATAAGCGACGACATTTCATGTCCGGCAGTCAAATCCACTATAATGTCAATATTTGGGAGTGGAAAATCATCCTTGGGACATGCAAGGTTTAGATCTCTGAAATTAGTGTAGATGTGAATACCCCCAGTAGGCTTGCCTACTGGTACAATATTAGAAACCCATTTAGGATAATCAATTGGTCTGATTACTTCAGCATCCAACATTTTATGAAGTTCTACTTTGACTACCAGCATGACTTGCAGATGCATCTTGCGAAGCTTTTTCTTAACAGGTTTTTTACTTTTGTCTATAGAAAGATGATGCATGACAAGATTTGTATCTAGCCCAGGCATGTCCTTGTACATCTAGGAAAAGTTGATTTTATGTTTATGCAAGAATGCTGTCATGTCTTTCTTTTCCTGATCACTGAGAGAAACTGCAATGTAGGTGATGTGTGGGTCTATTTCTGTACCCAGATTGATTGGAATAGTGTCTTCAATAATCATAGAGGACACTTCTAGTTCTGAGGATATAAATGGAAAGTCAACCTCTCCCTCCTCTAGCACCTTAAAAAATATTTTCACTAGAGGAAGCATCCTTTATTTTATCTTTTTCTTCATCCAAAGGTGCCTGCGAGAGGTTTTCACCAGAGGATGTATTTTCATTTTTTTTTTAAATTTTCTTTTTCATTTTTTTGACTAAGAGATTTGACCTGGCTACCGAAGTAAACTTGTTCCCTATATTGAATCTGATGTTCATACTCTCAGAGATTATTAAGTCCAAAGAGGGCTAAAACTACCTCATCTAAATCACAAACTTCCAAAGTTGGTGATGAGTCTTGTTGATCCCAGTCAATTAATTCAAGATTTGTGAGGGGTAGATGAGGAGATGAAAGGTCGGCTTGGGTGATAGTGAAGACATGGTGATTTTTGTTTAGGTCATCTTCAACATAGTGGAAAGGAATTTCAAATAACTCTTCCTCAATGTCTGAATCTGAGGTAGCTAAACAGTAATCCTTAGCTAAGTTGGTCTTAGTCTCTATGGAACCCAATCCATGTCCTTTAGGATAGCCATTGGCTATTATGATCTTCTTCTTACGTGTTTCATTAGCTCCAAGACCAGTACCATGATATCCCATGCTTTCGACAATGGGAGTAACCTTAGGATACTTTCCTTTGGGGAAAGTTATAGGTCTTTCTTCTTCATCACTATAGAGCCAATAAAGGACATTGTATTCCATGTGTTCATCTAATAGGGACCCCCAATGTTAAAAAATAGTTGATTTGCAGTGCATAAGCACTTTTTCTTTAGAGGGGGATAATGGTGATGGTCTTCCATAAGACTTTGGAGACAAAGGGAGTTGCCCAATACATAGGAGCACTTTCAAATTTATACCCTCCCATGCCTTGATCTATAAAAGTGGCCTTTGCTTCAGATGAGGAGGGTTTGTCTTCAATAACCTTATCTTCAGTAACTTTTTCCTTTCCTTTGGATTTCTTAGCTAGTGTTTCTGATGTCTTTTCGGGAATTAATGGAGTGTTTGAAACAAGAGTTTCTTGATTATAATATCGGCCAAACTCATTCAATGGACAATAGTTTGATTGTTTTCCTTCCAGTCTCTTGCAATATTGAAAGGGCTCATGATCTCCAGGAATTGTGATTTCTCTACCGTGATGTGGGAACTTTAAACATTGATGATAAGTATAGGGCACACATTTGATAACATGTATCCATGGTTGTCCTAGCAACATATTATAAGGTAGATCTAGATCCAGCACATGGAAAATAGTTTCAATCAAGGTCAGGCCCACTTGTAAGGGTAGTGTGATCAGACCCTTTCTTTCTCACTCTCGATCATCATAGGCCTTTATTGTGATTTGTTTTTCTGTATCAATGAGGTCCTTAGAAAGACTGATATTATGAATCATTTTAAATGTGCACAAATTCAAGCCAGATCCACCATATATAAGGATTCATTTTATTCTTATGGATTGGATTTTTCCTTCTATATGGAGGGATTTTTTATGATGCAGGTTAGGACCATGAAAGTCTTTATCAGTGAAGACAAGATGTTCTTGTGTGGATAATTTTCCTATCATAGCTTGGAATAGTGTAGCATTGATGTTCTCAGGGACATGGGATTCATTTAGAGCTTTATCAAGGATTTCTCTATGAATTGGCAAGGTTGTCAGGAGCTCTAGAATAGATATTTGTGTAGGCATCTTCCCTAACTAAGCTAAAAGTTCATAATGCAAGGCAGACCGAGCAGCGGTAGACAGTGCAGCTAGTGGATTTGCAGATGTAGAAGGTTTATTAGTAGCTTGGATAGTGACTCTGGGTCTACGTGTGGTAGAATTACAATCAGTAGTTTTTAGGATTATGGTGTTAACATGCGTGTCAGTTTCTTCAATGCGGCCACAAAGAGAGTCAAACCCAAAGATATCATTTTTATTTAGACTCCCTCATGTTCGATCATGGCCTATGATAGTATTGGTAGAATAGTCATATGGGATTGCGTTTGATGCATTGTTTTGATTGTGAGGTGGGAAGGGCTAATTGTAGACTTTGAGTTTCACATTAGATGAGGATGCATTCGACCTTCAACTTCAATTTTCCCATCCTTGATGAGATATTGCACAAAGTGTCTAAGCTTCATGCATTTCTTGGTATCATGTCCCTTGATGCGATGATAATCACAATATTCATTATCTCTATACCAAACAAGTTTAGGTTGATTCTCATCAAAAGGCTGAGTATTTGGATAGATTATCATTCCTTGATCCACAAGTTGTTTGAAAATCACATCTAGAGGTTCTGCCAAAGCTATGAATTGTCACCGTTGTCGATTGTCATTATTATTTTTTTTGTTGTTATTGTTGTTGTAATTGTTGTGAGGAAATAGGAATGATTGATTGTTTGGTTGTTGATTGTTGTTCTAATTGTGATTCTGATTGTTGTTCTGATTCTGATTGTTCTGATTGTTATGATTTTGATTGTTGTTGTGATTCTAATTTTGATTTTGATTATTATTGTGATTGTTTTGATTGTTATTGTTGGATACTTGGACAGTTTGAACATGCTTGGCATCAGTCACTCCATCATTGACAACACCTTTGTTTTTACTCCAAAATTTTGGTTTATCATTGTTGGAGGGAGTATAATGTTTGATGCTACCTCTTTGCAAAGGCCATCTTCAATATCTTATCCCTTCTTGACAAGAGAATCAAAGGTGTCAAGTCAAGCCATTTTCATTTGGAAATAAATCTCAGAGATAAAATTCTTTGTGAAGATGTTGATTAAGTGACTATTAGGTATTTTCCATGGCATGTGATTTTCAATATGTCTCCATCGTTGTAAGAAACTAGCAAATGTTTCTCCATTCTTTTGTTTAGTATTGCACAAATCACTGAGTGTTGCTTGATGCTCAATGTTATACAAATATTGTCCAACAAATTTATCTACAAGATCAGAGAAAGTAGAGATTAACCCATAAGGGAGGGCCATGAACCATTCTAAAGTTGCACCTCTAAGACTCCTAGTGAAGAGTCTTTTTAAGTAATTCTCATTATAGGAAACTTCTTGACATGCAATGTAGAACTCTTTGAGATGTTGTAGAGGACATGTTTCACCTTTGTATTTCTCAAATTTAGGCATCTCAAATTTTGGTGGGAATGGTTGAATTGTGATAGATTTGTCAAATGGGTAGGGAAAAATCTTTTCAAAAGAAAACTCATTCTTGCCCCCATTTTGTAAGCCTTGTACAATGCTTTTGAGCTCATTGAATTGTTGAGTGAAATCTGGAGTATTTTGGGGAATAAACGGTGGTACATAAGCTCCTCCTCCTCCAAATTGTGCAACTGAAAATCTCATGGAGGTCATACCAACAATAGGAGGAGGTTTATACTGATAGGCTCGAGATGTATTGGTTGCAGATGTCTTCATTCTTGTTGTTTGAAATAGGGATGACGTAGGCAAGGGCATGGAAATCTACCCTATGTTGTTGACATTAGCGCTTGTTCCTTGTTTTGTCATCATTTGAGTGCTTTTATGCATAGTATTATTTGGTAAAGCACTTATGATTTGTTGAATTTGTTCTGGTGTTAATTGAGGTATTGATGTGGTTGTTGACACAGGTGTTGATGTAGGTACTGATGTGGAAGGTTTTCTAACAGGTCCTTTACCAATGTCACATGATGATGTATCATTTGAAGTAGAAGCCATGGCTACAGTAGTGGCAGCAACGGCTTTGGTGACATTTCAAGTAAGGGGTGTTTCATCAAAGTCAGCAGGCACCATGACACCATTATGAACAAGATTCAAGAATATTTCAGCACTGTTGTGCATAATGTCTTTCTCAACCATTTATAAGTTGTATGGATCACTAAGGAAGTCCATCACTTGGGTGGGTCTTTCTTCTTGGTCCAATAGCTTAGTTTCTTCAGGAACTTCCTCGGCTTGTACTCCAGTTCCTTGAAAATATTGAGTTGCAAAAGGATTCTCCTCATGGGTAATAGTGTTGAATGTTGCATGCCTCATGTTTCTAGCTTAGGATCGAGTGACTACCATACAATGGTGTATTTAGAAGAATGGAAGACAAGAAGGTGTAAGATGGTAATGAAGTGGAGAAAAGATCTTATTTTTGATTGGATTTGATTTGATTGGATTGATTGATTAATTGATTGGATTGGATTGAGGATTGACTGATTGATTGGATTGAGGATTGATTGATTGATTTAAAGGTTTTTGGAAAAAAACTTAAGCATGACATAACCTTGTGATGATAAAAACACAAAAGGATTTGAAGCAACACCTATTCTACTTGAAGATGGACTTGTGATCTCAAGAAAAATGGGATATTGCTAAGGGATTAAGATTACTTGAGATGAACTGCTGGTCTACAAGTAATGTTGTGTTTGTTTGAGGATGAAGGTTTGCAATACTTTGATTAAGGTCTTTCAACCTAAAAGGATTGATTTGATTTGATGACTTGATCTAACGCTCCAAGAGAAGGAAGGAAGATGGTGGAAGAATGGAAGAATTGATCCTAGAAGTAAGAGGTTATCTAGTAGTATTATTCAATGGCGACAAAAGCACTATTGATATAATATTTAGCCATGAAGTTTTAGACCTTGTTGTTGTAAAGGATTTTATCAACTTTCTTGCGATGTTCAATCTCTTGTTTGATAGATGTGGTAATATGTTGATATTCCTTATATTTGAGAGTGGTTTCCTTCTGCTCTCTATAGACATGAGGTGTTGGAAGCTTAACCTTCTTATGTTTCTTGAAACTAGTCATGTTGTACAAAAAATCTGATTTTGGCTAAATGACTGAATGATGTAGGGAAAATGATTTCGGGGTCCTACAAAAGGTCAAATTTTGGATATCTCAGCAGATTTGGAAGCTTACTATTTTCGAGCAGAGATGATAGTCTCAGAAGCAGCCGGTGATCTATGCAGACGGTGATCTATATAGACGGTAATCTATGCAAATGGTAGATCCAGAGCAGAGACAGTCAACTGTTGCTAAGATAGTGTGTTAAAATTATGGGCAAACTTTGATCTTTAGTCTGATTTTGGACAAATTTGTTTGATGGAAAGAACTTATTTCAACACATTCAAACCAGAAAAATAATAGACACACATCCAACAAGGGACAAAGCAACCTTGAGGGATACAAGAAAATGTGACATTGAGAAACTTTGATTCAAATTGCAAGATCTCATTTGTGTATGTTCAAATGACTCTTTCAAGCCACTTATATTTTTACTTGGTCTATCACAATGAAATAGTTCAAACAGCTGCTACCTTAGGAAATTGGCTTCGCATGAAATATTATAGGCCCATTGCTTGGTAGTCCTTCAGCTCACACAGCAGTGTCACCCTTGGAAGCCACCCATATTTTTGTCTTTTATCAGGTATTGTTGTCATGCTACAAATATCTCTTTCACAACACAATACCCTGGGATACGTATGTTGGGAATCTTGGGGGGAGAATCTCCCCTCCCCTTGCACTATAATAAGTCACCATTTGGAGGTGAATCAGGTAGGCTACTAAGTTACAGTTGCTAATAATATTTCATGGCATCCCCACAATCATTTTGTACGGTGTGAGACACTTAATTCTCTAGTTCAATCATGCCAATATGTTGAGGATATTCACTCAGTATGGACTACCATTGAACATGACCCGCCTGAGCTTGAAGGGATAAAAAGGACCTTTGGGTCACACTTTATTTCTATACTGACCAAAGGGATTACCTGTTTGAGGTCATCCTCTAAAGGGGAAGTGCACCCTCTAAACAAGCCTCTCTAGAAGCTTGATTAAACTAAGCTTTCTCTTCACCCAAGTTCCATGAAGGTGAGGGGAGATGATACAACTATAGTTTAATCATAGTGTCACATATTTTAAAGGAATTTAATCTAAATGACAAAGCAGCTCTAAAGAAGTGTTGAAAACACTTCTTCAAACACACCAAGAAGAATTCATTCCAAATTGAACCTAATTAGAGTGACTATGTGTTTTCTATCTAAACAAAATACACAATAGTATGATTAAGCATGCAAGTTCAATTATTTTCTCACATAGAAAAAAGGAAAGCTTGTAAAGGTGTGTTAATTTGCCTTATGTCATTCAAGATATGTAAAGTTCATTCCCTTAAGCATTCAAGATTGAGTGAGGTTCATTTTAATTAACATACATTATAAGAAAAATGTTTAACCATAAAGGATCATTTAAAGAATTTGTTAAAAAGCTTCAGGGAACCTGCACGAAAATCGTTACTAGTTTTCTATTCTGAAATGTGAAATGTTGCAAAATAAAGTAACCCACAGGAAAATCATGTAGCCGACTATTCGCATAGATGATGATCTACAGATATGGTTGTTCACCTGCATAGATGGCCGAATAAGAAAAACAGTCAAATTTTGCTAAAAACAGACTTAAAAGACATAAAAATAGGATTTTTATCAAATTGGACAACATTTAACTCCTAAAACTTATCTTACTGTCAAAAACCAAAGAGTTAAAATACTTAAAACTTGATAAAAAAAATAGTTCAAACCACAGTATTGTGAGTTTATTTTTTCAACAGACGGAGATGGTGATTTATAGGCGCAAACGGCCAAGAATCGTAGACGATGATCTACGGAGACGGTGACTCCAGAGCGGAGACGGGTCTGCGTGAAAATTTCTAGAACCACAGAAAAAATGTGAAATTTGCAAAAAATATTAGAAAATTAGGGACATGGGTCCCACCGGGCATGCCAAAATGTATGTGATAAAAGTGTCCTGTCAAGAACAACACTTAAAACATGCAAATGTTAGAGGTTAGTCATTAAAGCAAGATTCAAAAGCTAAACATGTTTAAATGTAGTCTAAGACAAGAAATAGCACCACAACCTCCAATGAGCCAAACAAGGGCACCCAATGCCTTGTTGATTTGCTCTTAGAGATATTTGTGGGTGTACTCTTGCAACACAATATACTAATCCCACTTGATAATTAAAGATGCAAGCTAGATGACTAAAATGAGTAAGAACTCAAGAAACAAGTATTGAGAACTTGTCTCAAGCTCTCACCATGATGAAGATGCAAAGAACTACTATTTAGGATGATATACAAGATCTAAGCTAATAAACTAGATTCATTCCATTAACCCAAGATGTGATATCTAGATTATCCAAATGAACTAATGAGCATAAAACATAAATATGAACTAAGAATTCTAGAGCTATTCTAGCATGATAACAATGCATAAAAGGGAAATGATTTGCTCTTGACAATGGCCTCCATTTATAGATTTTTGGGAGGAGAGAGAGCTTGGATGAGGTGGAGCTCATGTGGCATCCACATAGGTGCCACATGAGGGATACATAAGCCATGCAAGAGGCCCACTTTGGTCACACATGTGTGAGCAACTTTGGATGTGATGGGTCAAAGTGTACTTAAAGTACACATGTGAAGGGTCTTGTAAGAGGTGTAAGAGATTTGGGCCAATAGAATACTTTTAGAAAGTGTAAGAAGGTGTTATCATGGGTGTAAGAAACCTTGTTGGCACCAAATAAGGATTATTTGGAAAAGGTGTTTTTTGGAAATTTGCTCACACATGTGTGAGCAAATAATTAGGACTAATTGTTGTAGGAATCAAGAAATTAGCCTAATTAACCTTAGTTAATTAGTGAGTAGGTCTATTTGGTGAGAGTGATGTGAGG
>MU226385.1:881684-927234 GCA_018584345.1 Thuja plicata
GGAATGCTAAACTTGGATTGAGTTAAAGATGCAAGTTGTTGTTGTAAAGATGACACAGTTTGAGCCAAACTAATAATTGTGGAATCATTAGAAGACATAGGTGGCATAGAAACATTAGGAACACTAGAAAAAGTGTAGGAAGCGGTAGGAATG
This sequence comes from Thuja plicata, assembly GCA_018584345.1. NCBI lineage: Eukaryota > Viridiplantae > Streptophyta > Pinopsida > Cupressales > Cupressaceae > Thuja > Thuja plicata. Next base: position 881,838 of record MU226385.1, read on the forward strand.
GAAGACACAACCGGAAAAATGTTTGGAACCTCAGTTGGAAGGGGATTAGAATAAGTAAAAGGTACAATATGATATGAAGGTTGTGAGGTAGGTAGAGATACCGGTGGAAAACTCATAGTAATAAATGAAATTGGGAAAGATGTAGTCATCAAAGGAGGAGTATAAGTAGGAATTATAGGTAAAGGAATAGAAGAAGGTCCCTCACTAGTGATAGGAGGAGTAAATCCTAGATCTTGAGCCTCTTGTGCTAAGGTTTTAACATTCAATTGCACAAGATGAGTGATACCACACAAGAGATTGACACCTTGATCATTATCACAAAGGACATTCTTAAGAGCCTCTATAGATTGAATGGAATCTTGATTATGGTTTTCTTGAATAAGCCAATTTTCCATTTTATCAAGTTCGGTTGAAAGTTTTTGCACTTGTTCAGGAGGAACTCTTAAAGCATCATCCTCATCATGAGATGAGTGAGAAGAGTTATGCTCCATAGAAGGATTAGAATCATGAGTAATAAAATTGTCATATGGGATCCTAAGGAAAGGAGAGGAAGACTTAGGATCAAAGGAACCCATAAGTCTACGGCTTCTTCTAACCGGGATACTATAATTAGGACTAGAAGTCGTAAAGCTCATACACAAATGCAATGTAAATGAACTAATTTAGAAAACACAAGATTTTGATTTTTAATTTTTTAAATGTAAATGAAAGAACATAAAAGAAAGATAATCTAATATGCATGATAAATCTAACATAAAAGATGTAAATCTAACACCAAAAAGAAAGAGTTGTCTATCACGGGTTCACGAAAATGTAAGATAAGAAAATAGATATGGTTTGATTTTAGGGTTTGTTATTATCCTATCTTACATTTGAAAGATTTATTTATTTGTTATTGAAATTTAGGAGGTAAATAAAATTCTCTCCTTCTATCCTTAGATGTACAAATGAAAGATTCAACTTGATTAATCCAAAATGGAAGGATCAATGTATAAATGAATCAACCATTCGGGAATAAGGACAAAAAGGGAGATCTTAAGTACCCGTTTATTTATTTGAATGTGCAATTGATATATAAATATTGATAACCTTAATTGAAATGATTAGGAGAAATGTACTAACATTGAAATAATGCAGATCTAAAGAATGTTGTTTTCTAAAGCCTATGTTGAGTTTCTAGAAAATCTGAGACCAAATCTAGAATAGAAATGCAGAGACGAACAAAACCCAGAAATATTTTTTCATTCTGACACAATTCTAATTTGTACCCTCAAGTCAATGTCACTATTGACCTAGAATTTTTGATTCCGACCTAGGGCAGAATCGACCTAAAAAGTCTCAGACTGAAATTCTATTTTTGGATCCCAAAATTTTATCAAAAAGGGTATCCAAATCTCTATCCTGATCCATTGCTCCAAACTTATACCTGCAAGAAAAATTGTTTTTTGTTGGGGGGAGGGGTTTGCCTTGGTCAAACCCTGGTTTTTGAATTAACCTCAAAGTATAATTGAAATTGCATAGGTGAAAACAAAGTAAATGTACAAATTCACCTTGCTTGTAGAAGTCCTTGTGGCGGATTCGAATCCGTGAATCCACAAGTATGTATGCACCAAAAGGGATGTATAATGTAGAATGTAGAATTTATGATGTCTTCAATCAATTACTTTTAGATCTTCAACACCAATCTTGAATGGGTTCTTTACTTGGAAGAGGATTGGAGGATTGTCGATGGAGAAATCTTCAACAAGAGGGCTCCGTGGAGCTTGAATCCTTCAATGGCCACCAATGGATCTCTTTGATGAAAATGAGTGCTTGAGAATGGATGAATGCTTAAATGGCTACATGGCTTACTTAAATTCTTCCTTCTTCACCTTTGGATCTCACTCTTCAAGTCTTTGAATGTCAATGATGATTATATTTCATGTGGATAATGATGGTTATCAAATCTTAGAGAAAATGAGAGGAGAAAGCTTCCTTTTATATGAAACTAGGGCGCAATCCTCTAGAGAGGATGACATAGGAGAATTAAATTCCAATTGGACCCATTCCCCTAGAAGAGGACCTATATTAAATATAATTTAAGATTTGTTGTTCTGAAGACCGAAATAGCCAACCCGGAAGCAGGAATTAACTTTTTCCAAAGACCAAAATCCAGAAACCCAAAAATTTTGAAATTTGAATCCCAGGCCTGGAAAAGGTCGATTGTGACCTAGGTCAAGGTCAAGGTTGACCTTGACACAAAAAGTTCAACCTTGACCCTGAGGTCAAAGTCCTATTTTTTTAGTTAGGGATGCCATAAATAGGTTGGAAAAAGTGGAAATGGGGCAGAACAGGGGGATAAAGCCAGATCAAAGTCAAGAACCCATTCAAGGTGCTTGACATGACCCCAAACCACTTAATCAAAGGGCTAAACTAGTCTACCATGGAAGTGTTTCTATTTTATGACTATACATATAGCCCCCACTTTAGCAAGAGTATGGACTCAATACAAACTCTTGGTAAAGGAGATCATAAAAAATAGATAATCTTACTACAATCAAAAGGGACAAAGAAATCCTCAATCCCCCAAGGGACTTAAGTCTTTATCAACCCTAAGATCATGATAAGAGAGACATCACCAGTTAAGGAGAAAGAGAGAGAGGGTATAGTTACCTCGCCCAATGAGAATTTATGTCCCATTGTGAACCACACAAGGAAAAAGTGTAACTAGAAAGATGGAGTTGAACCGCCTAGTGAATGTGGCTACTCACTAGTCAACCCATCAGTGAGATTCATTCTTAAGGACACCTTCCAACCTTAAGGGATCAAAACATTTTAATTTTAAATTGGAGGGATCAAGAGATCCTAAAAGTAAAATATCCATGCTTTAAGGATTAGTCTTTAATCCATAAAGGGAAAAAATTTTAAGTTTTGAAAATATATTGAACGTGCGTGTGTGCAAAAAGTGAGTATAGCATATGCCCCCATGTTAAAGTCATTTCTAACACTTTAACAGGAGCAATGGCTTTGACGGAAACATAAACAACTCTACTGATTACGTTTCTACTACGAGATGCCCCCAAACAAAGACAAGTCAAGAAAAATATCACATAAACATACAAACAACACAGAAGGGATCTACCTACTGTGGGGTCAGTATGATCATAAGGTAACATGTACATATAGATATAATATTATTTCAAATTAATTGACATCATTCCCCAAAGAAATAGAACTACAATCACAATGGAGGAAAGAAAACTCAACAGTTACGAAGAAGAGTATTTTTGGGCCACAACATAGAGACAAAAAAGAATGAGTGCTATCATGTCGTAGATCCAAGTGGACTGCATAAGGAAAACATTTATGAACAATAGAACAAGTACAAAATAACATGAAAACAACATATAGAATAATAGACATGAATACAGAGTAATTATGCAATAGGTTTGATTCCTTTATCACCTTGCACCAACAAAGTGACAAGGGTCGTATAAAAGAGTCTAACAAACAATTAGTAAGCACATTATGGGAGAAGCACAATACAACATGAAAACATAAAAAGTGCTTCCATGAAGGATAAGTCAATCAGGCACATCACCTACTCTCCCCAAATTGGTTTATATCATTTAGAGAAGGTGGGAAACTCACAAGAGGGACTATATACAATACAGTAGGAATAATAGCTAATTCCAAACAAGGCTCCTCTTGAGAATCGTGTTTCTCGATACAAGGTGTAATTGTCAATTGAGTTCAAAGAATATGAGGTAAGTCAGTATCAAGATCAATAGGATCATATAGAGTATCCTCCTCATCAAGATTAATTAAAATGGGATCCAAGATGCGAATAGGATCATCATACTCATTCATCTTAACATCATTGTGAATATTAACATCTTCCAACACATTAGGCATGGGTTGGTCAAAATAAGGTAAAGAATTTTGAAGAAGATAAGCATGGGCCCTAGCATTAGCTCTATGCTTCTTACAATGTTCATTAGCATATTTATTATGTTTTGATTTTTTTTACACATGTGGAGAACTAGGAGGAATAACAACTGGTTCCTTCACAGGTTCTGTAAGAGTGTTGGTAAGATTCACAATAGGCTGAGAAGCGACACTGGGTGGTTGAGTAATAGAGTTAGTAGTAATGGATAAAGGAGGTATAGAATAAGTGGGAAAAATACCACAGTTAAGATCTATTTGAGGCATGCTTCAATCAACTATCTTGTGATGTTTATAGGCTTGATATGAATGAAAAAGGTTGTCAGGGCGAGGAGGACATGAATTAGGTAATGAAGGCCAAAATAAATCAAGAGTAGCACAATCTCTAGGCCTAGAAGGTTTATACAAACTATGATTAATTATTTTTACTTCTCCATTATGAATGAACTTAAGACATTTATGGATAGGAGAAGCAATAGCGTGCATAGAAGTTATCCAAGGAAAACCAAATTTGACTTGAAATTGATCAGAAGTAGGAACGACAATGAAAGTAGTATCTACAACCTTGCCACAAAGTTCAATAGCCAAGTTAATAGAACCAAGTGCAGTATAGAGAAAGCCATTACAAGTTTAGATCCATGCATCTGATGGATCATAACAGTCATGTTTTAGGTTTTTCATAACAAGATTTTCCTCAGTAATAACATTTATTAAAGATGTGGGATCAACAAGACAACCATGCATAGGTATCTTAGCAATCCTAGCATAAATATAAAGGGGATCATTATGAGCCTTAATAGTCTCAGAATCATCAAAGGTAATTAAAAGTTCCTGAGGTCGCTTATCCTTAGTTTATTTATGAGGTTTAGGTGGAACTTGAAGTTGAGGTGGAGGTGAAGGATCTTGAACAATAGGTTGAGATGCAACAATGCTCTCCACATGATTAACAATGTGATTAATATTATCCATCTTCAAATCATAAACGATATCCATAGAAGATGGTTGAGCGATGGTATTAGTATCATGTGTACGTAGAGGATTCTTATAGATTTGAAGGTTTTGATTAGGAGGAGAGACAAATTTTTTCCCATTACCATCAAAATTATCAACAGATAAAGCATTAGAATTGATTAAGTCTTGAACTTTATGCTTTAGAGAATAACATTTTTCAGTATCATGGCCATGCTAGCGATGGTATTGGCAAAAAGCTTTAGAATAAAAGCATTTTGAAGCTATCATAGTAGGAAGGAGAGGTCGAATATGAGGAAAGGTAATCATGTTAGCACTTAACAACCTACTTATATTGGAATGTAAAGATTCAGAGAAAGGAGTAAATGTACGATTCATACGGAAAGCACTGGATGTAAAAGTGGCATTGTGGGATGAAACAACAACTTGATCAGCAACCGCATTTGTCTATTTATTAATCTTGATATAGTTGTTAGGTTTCTAAAATTTATTAGGATTAGGAGCAGTGTCACTCTTATCAACTGGAACAGGAGCCATTGGAGTGTTTCTCTCAAATTGACTCACTTGTAATTAATAATGATGAAGTTGCACAAAGTTGTTGAAAAGAGGTAAATTCAGTAAGTAGAATCTTATCTCTAATATCCTTTTGTAAATTTGAAATAAACATATGTTGAATATCAATATCAAGAATAGGATAAGAAATCTAAGCATACAAATGCTTAAATCTACCAATAAGATCAGTCAAATATTCCTTAATGTTTTGTGTACAATACATTAAATCAGTTAAGGAAACTTGTAGACCAATGTTATTTTGAAATTGTTGATTGAATGTACTAGCAAGTTTAGGAAAAGAATCAATGGAATAAGGAGGTAAAGAAAAATACCATTGCAAAGCCTTATCATGAAAAGTCCTAGAAAATAGTTTAGCTAAAATCCTATGGTCATGAGCATAATCAGTACAAAGGGTTTAAAATGTTTTAACATGAGTAACAGGATCACCTTTACCATTGTAATTCTCAAGATGAGGCATATCAGCTTGTTGAAGAACAGTAGCTTGAATAATTTCTAAGGATAAAGGACTACCCATGTCACATGTAGGAATGCTAAACTTGGATTGAGTTAAGGATGCAAGTTGTTGTTGTAAAGATGACACAGTTTGAGCGAAACTAATAATTGTGGAATCATTAGAAGACATAGGTGGAATAGAAACATTAGGAACACTAGGAAAAGTGTAGGAAGTGGCAGGAATGGAAGAAAAAACTTGTGGAACATTTGGAACCACAGTTGGAAGGGGATTAGAATAAGTAAAAGGTACACTATTATATGAAGGTTGTGAGGTAGGTAGAGATATCGGTGGAACACTCATAGGAATAGATGAAATTGGGAGAGATGCAGTCATCAAACAAGGAGTATAAGTAGGAATTCTAGGTAAAGGAATAGAACAAGGTCCCTCACTAGTGATAGGAGTAAATTCTAGATCTTGAGCCTCTTGTGCTAAGGGTTTAACATTCAATTGCACAAGATGAGTGATACCACGCAAGATATTAACACCTTGATCATTGTCACGAAGGACTTTCTTAAGAGCCTCTATAGCTTGAATGGAATCTTGATTATGGTTTTCTTGAATAAGCCAATTTCCCATTTTATCAAGTTTGGTTGAAAGTTTTTGCACTTGTTCAGGAGGAACTCTTAAAGAATCATCCTCATCATGAGATGAGTGAGAAGAGTTATGCTCCATAGAAGAATCAGAATCATGAGTGATCAAATTGTCATCCGGGATCCTAAGGAAAGGAGAGGAAGACTTAGGATCAAAGGAACCCATAAGTCTACGGCTTCTTCTAATCGGGATACTATAAGTAGGACTAGAAGTGGTAAAGATCATACACCAATGCAATGTAAATGAACTAATTTAGAAAACACAAGATTTTGATTTTTAATTTTTGAAATGTAAATGCAAGAACATAAAAGAAAGCTAATCTACTATGCATGCAAAATCTAACATAAAATATGTAAATCTAACACCAAAAAGAAAGAGTTGTCTATCGCGGGTTCACGAAAATGTAAGATAAGAAAATAGATATGGTTTGATTTTAGGGTTTGTTATTATCCAATCTTACATTTGAAAGATTTTTTTTTATTGAAATGTAAGGGGTAAATAACATTCTCTCCTTCTATCCTTAGATGTACAAATGAAAGATCCAAATTGATTAATCCAAAATGGAAGGATCAATGCATAAATGAATCAACCATTCAAGAATAAGGACAAAAAGGGAGATCTTAAGTACCTGTTTATTTATTTGAATGTTCAATTGATATAGAAATATTGATAGCCTTAATTGAAATGAATAGGAGAAATGTACTAACCTTGAAATATTGCAGATTTGAAGAATGCTATTATCTGAATCCTGTGTTGAGTTTCTAGAAAATCTAAGACTGTATCTAGAATAGTAATGCAGAGACGAACAAAACCCAGAAATATTTTTCCATTCTGACACAGTTCTAATTTGTACCCTCAATTCAATGTCACCATTGACCTAGAATTTCTGATTCTGACCTAGGGTAGAATTGACCTAAAAAGTCTCAGACTAAAATTCTATTTTTGGTTCCAAAAGTTTGCCAAAAAGGGTATCTGAATATCTGTCATGATCTAATGTTTTGAACCTGTACCTGCAAGAAAAATGGTTTATTTTTTGGGGGGGAGGGGTTTTCCTTGGTCAAACCCTAGTTTTGGAATTAACTTCAAACTATAATTGAAATTTCATAAGTAAAAACAAAGTAAATGCACAAATTCACCTTGCTTTTAGAAGTCCTTGTGGCGGATTCGAATCTGTGAATCCACAAGTATGTATGCACCAAAAGGGATCTAGAATATAGAATGTAGAATGTAGGATGTCTTCAATCAATTGCTTGTAGATCTTCAACACCAATCTTGAATGGGTTATTTACTTGGAAGAGGCTTGGAGGAATGTGGATGGAGAAATCTTCAACAAGAGGGTTCCATGGAGCTTGAATCCTTCAATGGCCACCAATGGATCTCCTTGATGAAAATGAGTGCTTGAGAAGTGCTTGAGAATGGGTTAATGCTTCAATGGTTACTTGGCTTGCTTCAAATCTTGCTTCTTCACCTTTGTATCTCATTCTTCAATTCTTTGAATTGCAATGATGATTATAGTTCATGTGGATAATGATGGTTATCAAATCTTAGAGAAAATGAGAGGAGAAAGCTTCCTTTTATATTAAACTAGAGCACAATCCTCTAGAGAGGCAAACATAGGAGAATTAAATTCCAATTGGACCCATTCCCCTAAAAGAGGACCTATATTAAATATAATTTAAGATTTGTTGTTCTGAAGTCCGAAACAGCCAACCCGGAAGTGGAAATTAACTTTTTCCAAAGATCGGCATTCGAAAACCCTAACATTCTAAAATTTGAATCCTAGACCTGGAAAAGGTTGATTGTGACCTAGGTCAAGTTTGAGGTCAACCTTGACCCAAAAAGGTCAACCTTGACCCTGAGGTCAAAGTCCTTGTTTTTCAGTCTGGGGTGCCAGAAATAGGTTGGAAAAAGTGGAAATGGGGTAGAACAGGGGGATAAAGCCATATCAAAGTCAGTTTCTCACTCAATTTTTTTGACATGACCCCAAACTACTTACTTGGAGGGATAAACCAGTCTACCATGGAAGTGCTTCCATTTTTCGAGTATACACCTTGTTTCGTGTAACATCTCCATTCTCATTCAATTTGTTTTTGAATATCCATTTGGTGCCAATTATATTCTTATCATTTGGTCTCGGTACCAATGTCCATGTTTTGTTCTTTTGTATCTGCTCAATTTCTTCCTTCATTACCTTAATCTAATCATCATTTGCAAGTGCATCTCTAATAGTTTTAGGCTCAAACTCACAAATCAAACATGTGTTATCAGTCAACTTAGTTCATTTTATCATGCCAGCTCTCTTATCTCCAATAATATAATTTTGTGGATGATGTTTTCTTACATATTTTGCAAGTATAGGTTCAGTTCTTTCTTCATTATGCTCTGAAGCTGGTGTATGATCATGATCTCTAGTTGCAACATCTTCTTGATTCTCGGTTGGTGCATCCTGATGCTTAGTAACATAACCATGTTGCTATGTAATGTTATGTAGTTTCTCGAGAAAAGTGTTAGGATCTTTATTGTAAAAAAAATTATGTACTCTTCTGGTTCTTTTTTACTTTTAGCATCATTCTTCTTAGCAAATTCATCAACTCTTACATTTGCACTTTCAATGATCTTGTTAGAAGACTTGTTCAAACATTTATAAGCTTTGCTCATAGTAGAATATCCTAAAAATATTCCTTCATTGGCTTTTGAATCAAATTTCCCATTTCTATCATCTTTCAAAATATAACATCGACTTCCAAATATTCTAAAGTAACTCACATTAGGTGTGTAACCACACCATAATTCAAAATGTGTCTTGTCTGGATCTTTCTTTAGTTGTACTCAGTTCAATGTGTATACAATAGTACTTACAACTTCCCTCCAATAAACTTGTGTAACACTCTTTTCAATCATCAGTGTTCTAGCACAATTCACAATGGATCTATTTCTCCTTTTAGCAATCCCATTCTGCTATGGTGTCCTCAATGCAAAGACCTATCTCTTAATTCCATGCTTAGTATAGAAGTTAGTGAAATCATCATAAATAAATTCTCCTCCTCTGTCTGATCTTAAACATTTCAGCTCTTTACCACTTTCTTTTTCCACTTGAGCTTTGTACCATTTGAACATCTTAAATGATTTAGATTTTTCTTTTAAGAATGTGAAAGTCATCATTCTAGAATAGTCATCAACAAATAGAATAAAGCATGTCACCATAATAGCTCTGTGTTCTCATAGGTCCACATAATTTGGTATGAACCAGTTCAAAAATAACATTAGATGAAATTTTTTTGCTCTTAAAACTAGATTTTGACATTTTTCCCATTTGACAATTCTTGCTCATGACATGGTCAGGTTTAGATATACTCGGTAAGCCTCTTAATTTCCTTTTCTTACTGGTCTTAAACATGCTATCAAAATTCACATGACATGACCTCTTATGCCACAACCACACATCTTCTTTCCTAGCCATCAAATAAGAGATTTTTGCAAAGTCAAGATAGAATAGATTACTTTTTGATTGTTCTCCAGTGCCGATCAACTTTCCTGTTCCATCATAGATTTTATTTTTCTGTATTCAAATGCAACTCGTTGACCTATGTTATTTAACTATGAAACACTCAACACATTATAATTAAGTCCTTTCTGATGAACTATTTTGAATATTATAAGTTGATGATCACCGAGCTGCAAAAGTGAATGCAAGACATTAAATCAGTTAATGTATTGTATTGTCATTGATGTCAACTTGATATGGTTTGATTGGTCATATAAATATTGTCATAAACTTGAATACCTAAAGAGACAAGGTTTATGTGGTCAGTAAAACATAAAAGTTCTGTATACACCGAGTGACACTAAACATCGACGAATAGTGCATACCGACAGATAGTGAACACTGAGTAGATCACAGTGTATACCGAGCACCGCAGTAATCAAGAAAGTGTTACTGAGAAAGAGCTATTTACCAAGAACAAATGAAGTTGTCACTGAGCATAACTGAAGTCAATGACCAAGATAATTGAAGTTGATGACCGATCAGAAATGAAGTTAAAGAATGACAAAAGTACTTAGCTGACAGAGCTATATTTAGATTGACTGATTGATTGCTTTATTCTTAATGATCAGTTTAACTAAAGAAATAATGAGATTTAAAGCACATTTTATTCACAGCTATCATGGAGAGATTTGCGGAATAAAACTGAAGGAGAGCTTTACAGATTAAAGAAAGCATGGAAAGCTTTATGTATCAAGAAGTGATCTACGAAAAGAACAAGGAGATTGAGTAGCTAATCATGTCTATAAAGAGAGACAAGGAATTCATTATGAAACAGAGGAATTTTGAATATATTTTGGTGAAGAAAGAAGTCTTCATGCAGATCTGATCATATAGACTAAAGAACATAGCCAAGGAATTCTGCAGACACCGAGCAACAGAGGATAGAGCATTCACCAAGCAGAACAAAGAAAGAGAGAAAAGGAATTGAAGAGCATATTGATCAAAGAGGTATTATTGGACTAACAATAGATCTAAATATCTGCAAGTTAAAGTTGTATTTTAAACAGATCTTTACTGTATTAGTTTAACCATTGATTCAGAAAATCTCTTAACCGAGTGGGATTTAACCATCCTTATTGTATTGAGATACTCAAGAGTATCAAAAGGTTTTCTTGTTGACAACATAGTGAATGCTAGGTCAAAAGACAAAATTTTAGTTTTGAATCCTCTAACAAGATCACACTTATTAGTGTGTTTGTAACCTTTAACAGGGTTGTCTCTTAACCAAGCTCACTTCAGAAGAGTGAAAATTTTGGGTTACCGGTCCCAAGTGGTTTTTCCCTTAACAGGTTTTCCACGTTAAAATCTATGTGTCAAATGTGTATTTATTTCATTGCATTGATATTTTTTTTTACACATTATTGAAACTGAATTGGTCGCTAAACACTAAGTTTAATTGATACTACTCGGTAAAGTCTAGAAAAGATAAACAATATATCTTACCGAGCAGTTTATATTTGTTAGAATTACTTATGGCATACATCTTGATGGACTAACAGATAACTGAGGATATTATATTTGAGATATAAGTTTTGGTTGGATTTTTGGAATTATTTTAAGGCCACTGAATCACCCCCCCCCCCCCCCCCCTTCTCAGTTATTCTAACACTTTCACCCAATATGCATTCTCACATTTGATCATTTTGTTCAGCAATATAGTATCTTTTCCTTTCACTTGACAAGGTGTATCATTTCCCATTCTAACAGATCCACCATTATAATTCTCAAGAAATTCAAATTCTTCTTTATCTCCAGTCATATGATGAGTACACCTACTATCAATAATCCAAACATAATTCTTGATAACTTTAGAAATAAGTGTTGTTTCAACATACCTTTCATCTTCTTCTGAATCTTCTTTCATAGCTACAAACATTGTCTCAATATCTTCATCGGTGTCGGTGTCGGTGTCTTCATCTTTATTTTCAACAAGGTAATATGCTTTCTTTCCTTTGTCTTTGTAATCTCAGTTACCATTTCTGTCATACTGTCAATTGCTTCTATATTCTTGATTATCCTTTCTGTCATTAGATCTTTCATTATTTCTTTCATCATTTTTCCTGTTAGGGCATCTTGCAGCAAAGTGTCCAATTTCTTTATAGTTAAAGCATACCAAAGGTAGTTTACCTTTATATCTTCCTTTAACTTTATGCAATCTTCTAGCCATTAGTGTTTCAAGTTCATCAGGTTCTCTCTCATCATTGTCACTATCGCTATCATTTATTATCATGTGTTTGTTACTAGATTTACTAATTTTCAGAGACAACATAAATGCAGACTCAATAGTAGGAACAACATTGTTATCAAAATTGTTCAGCTCAAATGAAATCAATCTACCGACTAGACTATCAATTGGGATATTATTTCTAGGTGCTGCTCTCATTTCATGTATTACAGAGACTCTAATAGCATAAATAGCCAATAAAGTTTTGAGAATCTTACTTACAATAGTATCTTCATCAATAACTCCACCTGCTCCATGAATAGCATTCACAACCTCCTTGATTCGGTTACTGTACTGTGTTATATTTTCTCCTTCTTTCATTAGATCATGTCATTAAACTTTCCTCTAATACTTTCTGCTTTAGCTCTTTCCACATTTACATCTCCTCCATGAACTAGTGTGACCATGTCCCATATCTGCTTGGAATTTTTACACGTCGTGACATCCTCAAATTTAGCAACAGATAGTGAAGAAGCAAGTTCTATCTTCATAGTATTGTGTTCATGTCTTTCTCTCAGCTGATCAACAGTCAAAGGTCCAATAGGTAAGGTGAACTCAGTATCTAGGTGTTACATGACATTATTTCCAATCCCTGACAGATATAGTCTCATTCTTCTATTCCATGTTGAGAAGTTGTCCTTGCTCATCTTACGCACATCTTTCTTATACATCTTGTGATCTTTAGCTTAAGTCCTTTAAAAATTTCCTTCTAAGCACTGTATTCTATGATACCAATTGTTAGATAACTGAGAGGGGGGGTGAATCAGTTAGTTCCAGTTATCCTATAGTCCCAAATACTCCTAGATGTATATAACAACAATTTCAAACATATAAATTAACTCGGTGAAATATGAAATGTGATCTCAAACTTAATTTTAAACTCTTCTACAAACTCATCTACCAAGTAACAGTAAATCAATACTGTGATTACCGACCAATGCATATAAAGTAATGTGTAAAGAAAAATAATAATCCAAGACATCCATACACATTAACACATATATATTTAATGTGGAAACCTTGCTAAGGGAAAACTCACCTGGGACCGGTAACCCAAAATAATTCACTCTTCTAAAGTGAGCTCGGTAAAGAGCCAACCCTATTAAAGGTTACAATACACACTGTTAGGTGTGACCTAGTTAGAGGATTTATCACTAACAGTTCTCCCTTGACCAATCATTCACTATGGGGTCAGCAAGAAAACAATAAACATTCATTGAATGTCATAAGAAAGACTGTTAAGTCCTACTCGGTTAAGAGATTTTTTTGTAACAATGGTTAAACTGATACAGTAATTATCTGACTCAAATACAATTCTATTTGCATATTTTTAGATCTATGCTAAGTACATAGTACCTTTGATTAATAATCACTTCAGTCCCTCCAATACTTCATACTTTGTTCTGCTTGGTTAATAAATTTTTCTGTCGCTCGGTATTTTTTGCAGAATTGCTCAGTTCCATCTTCAACTAGTTTGATCAGTCATGCATGAAGTTAATATCTTCAGCAATATGCATGTGCACATTTTCATGTATGCATGTATGATTCATAATGAATCTCTTGTCTCTTATATATAAATCATAACTCATTTAATTTCCATCCTTAGATTTTGCCGCTTGATCTCCATCGTTGATTTTTTCGCTTAAATATTCTTTGGCAGTTGTGTCAAAAACACATTTCAATCTCCTTCATCTGATCATCTTGAATTTTCATAGTTGTTTGATCAACATAACAAACATTATCAATTACCTCAAAATCATAAACAATTGTCATCTCAACATCTTAGTCGGCCTTCAGTTTGTTTTACTCGGTCAATACTGTGATGCATTGGTGATACCTTGCTTAGTTAACATTGTGCCCAGTGTACAATATTCTTGCTTGGTGTCCATTGTTCTAACTCGGTGTATATAGAAATATTCAATTACCGACCACATAAACTTAGTTTATTCGAGATCTTCAATCCATAATAGATGTTTGTTACCACAATTGATACTCAAATAAGTTGACATCAATGATAATACATTAACTGATTAATGTCTATCATCACATCTGTAACTCAGTTGAAGATCAACTAAATGACTTCAAATATACAATCAGTTGTAGTTCATCATAAAGGGTTTACCTTTTAAAATATATTGCTAATTGTACATTTCCACATGGTGAAATCCATTATTTTTTAATTTATGCATTTTCTTTAGATAGGTCAATATTTATCTCACATGACATGTGAATTTACCTATTTATCCTTGTAATTAATTAGATACCACACTATAATGATCATGCTCTTCATATTAAGATTCACATTCTACAATCAATTTATCTTCACAAAATGCCACGTATGTCCTTGTTGCTTTTGTTTTATCCATTTATAATTCCTTTGCAATACATTCCATTCATCAAGTAATCTAAATATAATGCATTCACTACATCTCTTTGTTCTTTCTCTTTTATTTTTTTACTTTTCTCTATGTCGTAAAGCCTTACAAGGGAATCAAGATAATCCCATTTCAACATATGGCTACAATATTTGGTATTATGGTAATGAAAAATTTGTTCCATATGAATTTATCATCAATTCTAGGTCTTTTCAATACAACAAACACATTCAACCATTCATTACATAATTCTATATCATTTAATTCCATAGTCATTCCTATGTATAACATCAGAAAGATTCTTGATGTACTAGAAAATGGATAGTGAAAGTTGTCACATAACAATGTAAATGTTTAAATCTTCTAATTGGGTTATACACTAAAATATGATTCAATAATCATCAAATACTTCTAATAATCCATTTCACATTTCTATTTTCCATTATAATGCATATATTCTAACATGGGTATT
The DNA here is from genome assembly GCA_018584345.1 of Thuja plicata. Lineage (NCBI taxonomy): Eukaryota > Viridiplantae > Streptophyta > Pinopsida > Cupressales > Cupressaceae > Thuja > Thuja plicata. Next base: position 897,006 of record MU226385.1, read on the forward strand.
ATTGGTTAGGATTAGACACCCTTCTTGTAGTATTATGACTATAATTAAGAAATTAATAGCCACATATTTATATTGAGTGACCAACTTAATTAAAGTGAGACAGTAGTGTAAGATATCCTACTTTATCCAATGTCTAATTGGATTTATAGGTCAAATATTTAAACCATGTTGTAACTCCAATACAATAATTATAATAGTTACTACATTTTTTGAAAAATAATTACACATTGACTACTTCCCCAATTGATAAAGAAAGATCAAGACATCTTAGAAGTACTACCTTCATAGCCTTATTATCACTAGTCATGGAAATAAATCTTTGCCACAATCTTGCATACTCACACAAAATATGATAATCCCCTCAAATTTATCAAGGTCATCCATAGACCCATACGTATACCTTGAGGAAGAACCAAAATGGCACAAGATGGTTCTAACTCATACAAGGCGCCTAGGTTTGATGGAATAAGCTACAAATTTTGGCATTTGTGGATGAAAGTCCACTTGACCTCTTTAGTGTTTGAGGTTTGGCAATCAGTTAAAGATAGTTATATTCCTTTGAGCCCTCCAATTGATCCAAGGGAGATTAAGGCACATGAGAACAATGGTAAGAAAAATAATATTATTTAAAGTGGATTAGTAGATTGTGAATTAGTAAAAGTAATGCACTGTTGGATTGCTAAATATGTATGGGAAAAGATAAGAAGCATTTATGAAGGTGATACTAAAATAAGACACACTTAGGCATAAATCCACAAACGTAAATTTGAAAACTTGATGATATCCTAGGATGAAGATATTGTAGGTTATTGTGAGGTGGTGATTAATGACCTAAGCGGCCTTGTGAAAGATTGAGACAACCTTCCAAGTGTGGGAATTTCTCATGTGAGGCTGAATCTACGAAGAAGGTAGGCTTCCTCTATAATCAAGATGTACCTAGAATCTAATGACTTTGATGGAAAAGGGGAGAAGGATTGAAATAAAGGAAAAGGGGTGATGCACCAAATTGATCTTCTTTACTTTCCCTACCTATAGTTACACATGAAATCAATAAAAGACCCAAAAAAATACAAATTTATCCACTCTAATCTATTTCCTAAAGACTCATATGCAAATCAAAACTAATGAGATGCTACAAGGAAGATGAGTTCACTTATATATAATTCATAAGAAAACTAGATACAACATACAAACTTAAGAAAACCAGAAAGAAATATTCAATACGAAGAAATTAATATGCACAAGATGCCAGAATGGTGCGAAGAGGTAAAACTGATAATTCTATTACTGTCAGGCATAGGGAATTACATCTACGGAGCATGGACCTGTAAATGAAAATAGAGGAGAACCCATTTTTTAATGTACAAGATTGCCTTTTAAAGAGAAGGAATAAATTTAAATAAGACACTAGAGTTCAAACCCTCAACTAGGGTGAGTTACAAAAAAAGATAAGATCAGAGAATACTAAGAGATTAGACCCTGGCATAAAATTTGTTCTTGAAAGTGACATAGGAGGCCAAAAATGAATGCCCCTATAGTCAATACTGTCCTTTGTAACCCTCGTATCCTTTTTGGATTCCAAAATTCTTATTTCTTTATCCCCCGATGGCGTGAGAAAATATACTCGAGTCACTTACAATCATAAATAAGCATGGCGCCATGAAAGCCATTGGTAAAAAAAGAAAACCAATAAAAACTGGTATTGATGGTAGAGAACGCAAGCTCTATTGAAATCAATATCGATGGGGAAAGGACATCCAAAAAATATATTAGTTGCTAGATCGAACACCCAACTCCATCGACAACCTCATCGATGAGACTAGTAGAAGACTTCTTCAAAATTGCTCATCGATGAAACAAACCCATCGATTAAGCACAGAAAGACCTCCCTAAGTGCCAAATTTTGTCAAAACCACCCATTGATGAAACAAAAGAAATTATAACTGATGAAAGATCTATTTTGATGAGGACCAGAAAAAACTTGCCAATTGCCTAGCTCTAATCAATAACAGTCCATCAATGAGACCAAAAGATCAGCCCTGTAGAAACCCACTATTGATGACAAATTTAAGCATGATATTTTTGACAAGACCAAAAGATGCCAAGTTCCAAAAATATCACATATCTAAGAAATAATTCCACCTATTGGTGAGACATATATCGATATTAAGAGCTACTTTGAGGATAACCATCGATGATACATCTGACCTGTTGTGTCGATAGTTGATCGTGAAGCTCAATGAACATGCTTATAATTTTGGGAAAACCATGGACTTGCTACCCCAAAAATGGGGCATAGAAATATGCAATAACTGTTGGATTTTCAGAATTAAATCTGATTGCTTGAGCCTCTTTTGTTGACTTTTAATTCTCCCTTGTTTTGTTGATAAGAGTAAATCAGATTTTATGAAGACTTTTAGAAGATATTTTTCAAATCTGATTTTATGTGGACTTTGAAAGATAAGTTCAAATCTGATTTCTTATTTGGACAGAAATTACTTTATAAGTAAAAGAATGTATTTATTCTTTAAAACAAGAAGAATAGACTTGTAAGAAGTTGTATGTAGTAGCAAATTAGTTAGTTTTTGTAAGTCTTCTCTCAAAATTTGATAATAGTAGAGAAAATTTTGAGAAGTCTTCTCTCAAAATTTGATACTCTAGTTATTGGCATTGAAGAGGCAAAGGATCTCTCAACATTGATTTTTGATGAGTTGATGGGTTCTTTCCAAAACCATGAGCATCGAATTAATTGATTAGAAAATTCTTCACAAGAGCAAGCTTTTAGAGCTCAATCCAATGCAAGACGCAGAGGGAGAGGAAGAAACAACTCTGGAAGAGGCTCAAGAGGCAGAGGTCATGGCAACTCTGGACAAAAAAATTCTAGAGGAGAAAGCTCAAAACAAGCAGCCACAATTGAGGGAGCTAGCAGCTCTCAGAATAATTCTAGAGGCAAGAAGAATAGTAACTCGAACAAGAGCAATGTTGAGTGCTATTATTGTCATAAATTTAGGCATTATGCAAGTGAATGCTGGAAAAAGCAAGGTGGTCAGTAAAATAAAAGTGCTAATGTGGCTGATGTTAAAGTGGGTGATGGAAATAATCCCACAGCCTTCATCATGTGCAATATTGGTGAAGAAGGCAACCCCAAATTCTGGTATTTGGACAGCAGTTGCAGCAACCACATGAGTAGTAATGAAAGTCTTTTTTCTTTCATTGATAAATCTATAAAATCTGAAATTAGAATGGGGAACAATGGAATTGTTCTAGTTGTGGGAAAAGGATCTATTATGATCTACACCAAGCAAGGTGAGAAATAAGAAATTTAGAATGTTTATTTTTCCCAAGGGATAAAGCACAATTTGATGAGTATTAGAAAACTCATTCAAAATGGATATAAAGTGCTGATTGAGAATGGTCAATGCATCATTTATGAGAATGATGGGAGTAATAAAATAATTGCAGCAGTCCAAATGACAAAGAATCGAATGTTTCCATTGAAGATAGAAATGTGTTTCTCTTTAATTTCAATAGTTGCATCTCCCAAGAAAGCATGTACAGCAGTACAAAAATCAACCTTCAAGAGCATGATTGAAGACCCCTCCAAGCTATGGCATTTAAGGTATGGACATCTTGGCTATGCTGGTTTAATTTTATTGTCCAAGACAAGAATGGTAGATGATTTTCCATGTATTAAAGAGTTCAGTAGCAAGTGTGAGGCTTGCATTTTGGGTAAGCAATATAGGCTGCCCTTTAATTCTAGAAACTCTAGAAGGGCAAGAGCACCATTAGAGTTGGTGCATACTGATTTAGTTGGCCCTATGGAAATCACTTCCATTGGGGGGAGTACTTATTTTATGACCTTCATAGATGATTTCAGCCGTAGAACATGGGTTTATTTTATGCAAAATAAATCTGAAGCTTTTGATAAGTTTTTAGAATTTAAAGCCCAGGCTGAAAAAGAAAGTGGACACAATTTGAAAGTCCTAAGGTCAGATAGAGGGGGGAATATACCTCCAATATTTTTGTGAAATTTTGCAAGAAGAATGGCATAAAGAAGGAACTAACAGCCAGTTATACTCTGCAGCAAAATGGAGTGGCTGAAAGAAAGAATAGGACCATCGTTGAGATGACAAGAAGTATGATGAAAGAAAAAGGACTCCAAATTGAATATTGGGGAGAAGCTGTAGCAACAACTATGTATTTGATAAATAGAAGTCCTACGAAGGCATTCTATGATAAGATTCCATTGGAAGCATGGGTAAAGCATAGATGGATGGTTGAACACTTGAGAGTGTTTGGGTGTGTAGCATATGCACACGTGCCAAAGGAGAAAAGGCAAAAATTGGATGACAAGGGTGTGAAGTGTATCTTTGTAGGATACAGTCTTGATTCAAAGGCATATAGATTGTATAACCCTGTCACCAAAAAGATCATCATTTAAAGAGACGTGGAGTTCATTGAGAATGAGTCATAGGATGGCTTGGTGGACACATCATCAAGCACTTTGAGTAAAGTGCCTATTATTGTTGAAGATGATGATTTTAATGAACAATAAGATGATATAACAACAGATATGGAAGGCTCTGGAAGGCAGAAAATTGGCCCAGCAGAGACCAGTAGCAGCAATATTGAGAGTAGTGATCCCACTCTCGCCTCCCTAGTGCCACGAAAGACCAAGAGTCTAAGGGAGATTTACCAAGATGAAAGATATGAAAATGAATTTAATGAAAATATAATTTTTGCATTATTTTCTCATAGTAATCCAATTTATTTTGAGGGTGTTGAAAAGAAAGAAAAAGGGTGTAAGGCCATGGATGAGGAAATAGATGCAATTAAAAGAAATGAAACTTGGGAGCTCACTAATTTACCTCCTAACAAGAAAGTTATTGGAGTTAAATGGGTTTACAAGACCAAGAGTAATGCTGAAGGAAAAATAGATAGGCATAAGGCTCGATTGGTGGTCAAGGGGTATAAATAGCAGTTTGGTAGAGATTATGATGAAGCCTATGCCCCTGTTGCTAGAATGGAAACCATGTGTGCTGTCATAGAAATTGCAGCCCAACACAAATGGAAGGTATATCAAATGGATGTGAAATCTGCCTTCTTGAATGGATTATTGAAAGAAGAGGTTTATGTGGAGCAGCCACCTGGTTATGAAGTTTCAGGTCATGAAGGTAAAGTGTATAGGTTGAAGAAGGCTCTTTATGAGCTTAAGAAAGCTCCATGGGCATGGTATAGCAGAATTGACTCATATTTGATGAGCAATGGCTTTTGCAAAAGCGATGGTGAGCCCACTCTTTACATCAAGGCAGAAAATGGTAATATTTTAATCATTGTCTTGTATGTTGATGATTTAATCTTTACAGGGGATAATGATTTCCTCATTGCTAACTTTAAAGAGGCCATGAAAAGAGAGTTTGAAATGTCAGACTTAGGTCTCTTGAGATATTTTCTAGGCATAGAAGTAAAACAAATGCATGATGGAATTTTTATCTCTCAAGAAACATATGCAAATCAAATCTTGGAGAGATTTAAAATGCAGAATAGCAAGGCTGCCCCAACACCAACTACGGTAGGTCTAAAGCTAAGCAAGAATGATTGCAGCAGCAATGTGAATCCGACTTTGTTTAAAAGCTTGGTTGGAAGTTTAATGTATTTGACAGCAACTAGACCAGACATTATGCATGTAGTAAGTTTGATTTTCAGACTTATGGAAACTCCAAAGGAATCCCATTGGCAAGCGGGAAAGATAATCCTAAGGTATGTGAATGGCACCAAGGGATATGGTATTTTGTATACTATAGAAAATGACTTTGGATTGATTGGTTACATAGATAGTGATTGGGTAGGGAGTTTGGATGATCAGAAGAGCACTTCTGGATATGTCTTTCACATGGGTTCAGGTGTAATCTCATGGGATTCTAAGAAGAAACCCATAGTTGGTCAATCTACAACAAAGGATGAATATATAGCAGCAAATGTAGCAGCATGTCAAGCTATTTGGCTGAGAAGGATCTTGGCCGATTTGAAAGAAGAACAAGAGTATGGAACCATAATATTTCCTCAATAGCTTTGTCAAAAAATCCTGTGTTTCATGGAAGAAGCAAGCACATTGAAATTAGGTATCATTTTATTAGAGAATTAGTTGAGAATGGTGAAATAAAAATAGAGTTTTGTAGGTTAGAGCAGTAGCTAGCAGACATTTTCACCAAGCCATTGGGCATTGCAAGTTTTGAGTGCCTAGGGAGAAATCTGGGTGTAGTTCTTTTAGATCAAGCATGATCATGTTTTGTCGACTCAAGACAATGGGGGAGTGTTCGATTTTCAGAATTAAATCTAATTGCTTGAGCCTCTTTTGTTGACTTTTAATTCTCCCATGTTTTGTTGATAAGAGTAAATCAGATTTTATGAAGACTTTTAGAAGATATTTTTCAAATTTGATTTTATGTGGACTTTGAAAGATAAGTTCAAATATGATTTATTATTTGGACAACAATTACTTTATAAGTAAAAGAATTTCTTTATTCTTTAAAACAAGAAGAATAGACTTGTAAGAAGTTGTATGCAGCAGCAAATTAGTTAGTTTTTGTAAGTGCTTTGTTTTATTAGAGACTTGTTTTTTGCAATAGCAGTTGTAATTTGATTATCTTGTTAAGGAGTGATTGCTTCAAGATCTTTTGTATGAAGCCCAGTAGCTGCAAGTTTATTTTGTTATTGTAGATGTTATTTTCAAGTTAATAGAAGCAAGAGAAGCTTGCATATCTCCAATTATGTTCATGTTTATGCTTTGCCCTGTTCTTTGGGAATTTTAATTATTTGCTAAATACAGAGCATTCTGACGGCATGCCAATTTCGGTGAAACATGAAGAATGTCTCACAAAAATCCCTATCCAATAGAAGTGTTCTTCACTGATTGAGCTCCTCAAGCTTATTAACTAAATTTGGGTGATGGAACTAACTAGAGGGTTAATGGTGACAGAAAAGTCAATGACTATCTACTCTAGGTAGATGAAATAGTCAAAACGATTATAGGTCTTTGTCGAGAAATAAAAGAAAGAGTTGTGGTACAAAATATACCTAGATCTCTTCCAAAATCTTATAGTTCTAAAGTAGCTTCTATTGAGGAAGCTAATATCTAGATAAATTTTCAATGGATCAATTGTATGGAGAAATTATTTCTTTTGAAATGAGAGAGTTTGATAAAGAAGGTCCTAAAGGAGAAGCACCTTCAAAATCAGAAAAAAATGAGAAGAATAATAATGTACATATGACCTAAGAAATGAATTTGATGAGAAAGAATAAAACTTTGTAAGGAGACTAGAAAAGGGGATTGTCAAATACAAAGGTAAGTTACCCTTCGAATTTCTTAAGTGTGGAAAATTGACCATTATCCTTCTAAATGTCCCTTAAGAGAATCATATAATAGTCACAATAATCCTAGAAGAAAAAATTTCAAAAGGGTTTTTTATGCCAAAGAAGATAGTTATTCATTAGAAAATGAGGAACATAACTTACACCTGATGATAATAGAGAAAAATGTCTTTTTATGGTCCTGGATATTGGAAAGAACACTATTGATGATAAAAATTATGTCAAGAAGTGATGCAGGAGCATCTTGGGCTATTCGCAATCTGTATCAACAAAAATATGTTTGTTTGAGCTCAGTACCTTGTTGGAGACTGCTCGGTAACTGATCTTATTTGGTCGATTACTTGTTTGGTTGGCTTTGTCGATGGGTCTTGGTGGTTGTTCTTGACTTCTCGGTAGTTTCACTTACTTGTCTTTGTTGCTTGGTAGTCTTTCTCATTGAGTTGGTTTTGCATGTTGGATCTTGTGGGTGACATGTGCATTTACTTTCTGTAGTTTAATTAATGTTGGGGTCTCTCATTGGGATTCTTGTAGACCTAAATCTAGGTCATTATTGTTTCCTATGTTAGATCTTTAGAATCTTTGAGGCTGACCTTTTCGGTAGCCTTTTGTATAAAGTCATGTTCAGTTCTTAGATTAGGGAGAGAGAGTTCTGGAGTAGCAGTTAGTTAGAAGATTTGGATTGAGGGTTTGTGACCTCACATGCATAAGAATCATTTTGTAATGAATTTGAATGTATCTGGCCATAACTTCATACAGCCTGACATGTATGAAGTTTAAGGCAATAATATATAAATTTGTGTTCCTCCTCTCTTTCTCTATGTTTCAAAGCTTCTGTGTTATAGTTTGCAAGCTGGTTTGGTAGCTTGAGTTCCTTTGGCCCTAGTTTCTATCCCTCCTTGCGTAGGTTGTATTAGAGTGAAGGTTACATCTGAGGTTCCTTCTTGTAAATCCTATTTGATTTGTTGCATGGTAGCAGATTGTGATCTGACATGCAATTGCATAGGGTTTCAAGGTGGTTCATGGGAGAGGAAATGTAGATTCAGGCTTAGCTAATATGCTAAGACAAATTGTTGCAAGATTGGAAGCTATTGAAATAACCCAACACTGAGGAAGACATCTTGAGGATGTTAGTGATGATGAATTTGAGGATGTGCAGGGAGAATTTGCACCTACACCTATGATGGATCAAGAAGAAGAAATATTCCTACGAGCTTTGACAAGTTTGAATTCCACACCTCCGTTTAATCCTGCTGAGTATAGTGGAAATTTGGATTTAGATGAATTGATAGACTGGATAATCTAAAATGAGAAATACTTTGAGTATGAGGAAATAACAGAGGAGAAAAAGGTGAATATTACAAGTAAAAATTTGAAAGGTCATGCATCCTTGTGGTGAGAGCATCTATAATTGGACTGAAAGAAAAAGGGTAAAGACAAGATCAAGGTAAGTGATAAGATAGGTAAGTGATAAGATGATAAATAAGTTGAAAGGAAAGATTTTACCTTGTGATTTCCATATTAACCTAGTTAGGAGAATCTAAAGTTTGAAGCAAAAAGATAGCTCTGTGAAAGATTACACCGAGGAATTTTATAGATTAGATATCAGATCTGTACATGTTGAAGATGAGGTGGAAAGAATAGCAAGATATCTAAATGGGTTAAGGAGTTCTATACAAGATGAGATCAACTTGGTAAAGGTGGAGAGTATTGAAGAGGCCTATCAATTTTCCTTTAAAGATGAAGAGAAATTGAACAAAAGAAAAGAGGAAGAGGTGGTAGAATCCCTAGAGGAAGAGGTAGATCTTATGGTGAAAATAATAGTTTTGATCAGGACAAGACAAATCAAGACACACATCAAGACAAAGGCAAGACCGAGTGGAAAGGTGGAAGGTCATTCAGAGGAAGAGGCAACTACTCCCAAGGTGGATATAGCAGAAGAGGGTTCCAAGGAACTTGTTGCAATTGTGGAGAAGAAGGACATAAATCATTTGAGTGTACACATGCAAGCAAGAAAATTAGTAGTAGAAAAAATGCATTGGTGCAAGAAGAGTCACCGAATGAACCTAAGAAAGAAGGAAACCTAATGGTCAGAAGAATATTCTGGAGTGAGAATAATAAGCAAGATCTGGTAAGAAAGAGTTTGTTCAAGACTAGATGCAGAGTGGCAGACAAAGGTTGGAAAGTAATCGTTGATAGTGGAAGATCAGAGAAACTGACATCTGAGGAAATGGTCACCAAATTGGAGTTGGAAAGAATGAAGCACCCAAAGCCCTATGAGATTTAATGGATCAAGGATCATCATACACTTATAGTGAGTGAACAATGTTTTGTGAATCTAAAAATTGGAAAGTATTATGATAAGGTATTGTGTGATATTATGCCTATTGAGTGTTGTCATATTTAGTTGGGTAGACCTTGGCAATATGATATAAATTCTATACATGATGGAAGAGTGAACAAGAATACTATTTGGGTTGATGGAAAGGAGCAAATTTTATTAACTTTAATTGAATAATTTGTTGGTGGGATATGAACATCTGTGAAAGTTTGTTTGATGGAAGGTAGAAAATTTTTTAAGGATCTGAAGAGAAATGATGTCTGTTATGCTTTAATTCCTAACAAACCAAGTGAGAAAACATAATATAAAACTCTTGACGAAGTTGAAAAAGTTTCTTACCAAGTACAAGGAGATCATTTTAGATAATATCCCTGATGGTTTTCCACCAATGAGAGATATTAGTCATTGTATGGGTATGATTCCTGGAGCAAGATTTCTGAATAAGGCACCACACCGATTGACACCAACTGAGAATTAAGAACTCAACAAATAAGTTAATGAGTTATTGTAGAAAGGTTTGATCAAAGAAAGTTTGAGTCCATGTGCAGTACCAGTTTTGTTAGTTGTTGATTGCCAAGTTATGTTGCCTATTACTGTCAAACACTTAGTCATTTATCTAGGCAGGTTAGTCGGTCATCACTGTGACCGAGCTATTATACTAAGGTCGAGCATTGTATATGACTTGTATTTTTGTACTAAGCAGTATTTAATGTCAAGAAATTCAACAGTTTCCGAGTACCCCTAAAGTTGCTGAGTTGAGAGTTGTGTCAAGCAACATCATATGAACATCATTTTGACCGAGCATCAAAAACCTCATATGCCGAGTTAAGAAATTTTTTGTATGTGTTTTGAATGGCACAAACACTTATGTAAACCATTTTGGCCGACTTCTATGAAAAAATCAATTACTGTCAAGGTATTTAATGGATTTAATTACGTGATCTGATAGAGCATTGATCCCTATGAAATCCAAGCAACCAATAAGAAAAAGGGAATGCTTAAGTGGCAAAAGAGATGAACCTAGATTATTGATCTTGATCTAGAAGCTTCATCTGTTTTCTATTTAAGGAAGCCTCAAATCCCTAATGAAAGGATGTATGAAGGAGAAGAGATCATGTGTATGCCGAAGGAGCATAGACCAGACAGAGTGATTGAATAGAGAAGTGAAGGATAGAAAAGAGTCATCAGATTTAGAGATCAAATAAGAATTGGAAAGAGGAGATCCATTATCAACATTTGAAGTACAAACTAAAGGATCAGGTATTGATATATTTTAGCAAGTGAAACAGAGTAAATTTCTCAACAGAGTGGTCCTAATAGGGCAGAACCCTCATAGGTAGATCATTAGAAGTGATCAAAATTTTGTAGCCCTAACAGGCACCCTTTGTTACTGCAATAGTGAAGATTTTTGGGTGTCATCCCCACCCTAGTTTTAACTTCAAGGGTTTTTGGGTTACCAAATTTTTGTGTCATGAGTTTATCTTATTGCTTATCATGGATGTGATTACTATTTAGATTTATTACAGCATTGAAGTTTATGTTTATAAGATACATGATATGCATGTTGATTCAGTTTATTTCAATTGAGTAAAATTTTTAGATTCTGATTCACCCCCTCCCCCCTCTCAGTATCAAACTTTCCCAATTAATACTTCCAACAATTGGTATCATAGCCTTGTTGTCTTAAAAGAAGTCTAACCACTTGCAGAATCAAATCTTAGAAATGGTAATTGGGAAAAGTCATAGAGAATCATATGATTGACATCTAGCTTGCACTGAAGCAGCTTGAGACAGCAAGAGAAGAATTCTAGAAATCCCTAACCAAATGGAAATAATTGGCAACTCAGTTGATTGACACTTCATATCAAGAAGAAGACACTGGAGGTCTATTTGAGAATGAGTACTCCAAAGAAAGTGATACAGCTATAGTAGATCTATTGGAGAAGAACAATGAACAAAATGAAAAGGTCAAAAATCTAAAGAGAGAACATGAAACACAATCTATAAAACATGTGATGTGCAGAGGATCACAAATAATCAATTGGACATGGTAAATCAACTATTACTTGCAACTCAAGAGGTAAGCATAAAAGATATGGAAATCAAAAATATGAGATCAGAGAACAACCAACTGAGAAATGAGTTGAGAGCAGAAAGAGAACTTGTTGAAAGGATAAATAGAGCTAATGAGGCTGCAATATATTTTGAGGAACTAATTAGAGCACTGAGAAGAACCAATGACACCACTGGACTTGGCCTTACCGAGAACCTATCATCTACTAAAGAAGGTGAAACATCAAAAAGTGGAGAATAGAGGAATGCAAAGAAAAAGAACAAACCTACATGTCATCATTATGGGAAACCAATACATACATCAAACATTTGCATAAACAAAAATGGTAAGTCCAATCCTAAGGAAAAATTCAATGGATATTGTTATAACTGTAAGAAACATGGACATTAAGCAAAGGAATGCATGTCAAAGGCTAGTACTGCACCTAATTCACCCATATTTAAAGGACACTATCACAATAGTCAGAAGTTTGGTCATAAAGCCCAAGACTGCAGATCTAATGCAAAACCAAAGTGGACATCCAAGAAGCAAGGCAATGCACCTAAGAAAGGTAACACATACAATTGAGATTATAATACAAGGAACAACTTTCATTATTGCAATGAATATTGTCATGTTGTAGAAAATTGTATAAGGACACGTTTTAGAGGTAAATCCAAGAGTTGGATGAATGGAAGTTTGGTCTATCATAGTTGTCACAAAATTGGCCATACTCAAAGAGACTGCGGGACCAGAGTGCCAACACCTGCCATTGATTAGATAAAGAACCATATGAATCAGACATAGAGAAAGAGGGAATAAACAAGAAATAGTGAAACCAATGAAGTTGAGATCACCCAATCCAATGGATCAGGTGATCACAGTGCATCGACTTAAGGAAAGAAGGTATGTAAGGAATGATTTTACAAATGCTATATCTTACACCAGTTCCTAACATTAGTTGTGCTAAAGTCCATATTTGCATAAGTTAAGATGAACTAGGAAAAATTTAAGGAAAGAACTGAGAAAAGAGTTGATATGCACAATGGGTGCCGAGCATCAGTATTTATGTAGAGACTGAGTCTTTTAGTATGTGCTGAGCTATCCTATCAACCGAGCTGACAGTAGCGACCAAGTTGAGTATGTATTAACTAAGGTGATGTCTTGACCAAGTTAATGGAGTTAATTAGCTAATTTTTTGCATAAGGACCAAGACAATTGTATTTCAACCACTATGTATGAAGCATTTATTGAAGACCTAATTTGACCGTTTGAATCTTTATAATGGATTTTTGGGGTTCATTTTCATTTCACCAAGAGATCATAGATTTTACAGAGTGATTTCAAGGCATCTAAGAGTGAAATTATGTGAAGACTGTAGAGATTGAATTGTGTTCCATTGGCAAATAGTGTGAAGTGATAATATCTATGGTTACTGAGTTACATAGAGTTCATCTTTCAAACACTAATCAGAAAAATGGCTGCTAGTTCATCTGCTGGAATGAAGAAGCTAGGAAAAGAGTTGATGAATGTTCAATCAGTGAGAAGTGATGCATGTGAACCACCAAATTTTTAAGTGGTTCCTAAAGGCGAGGTGAAGGGAGATCTTTCTAGAGCCTTGTCATCCATTCCGCCCAAATTTTTTATGATACACGATGTAAGGGCATGCTAAATGTGCAAAGTGAGTGAGATAGGAAATGTTGAGATGAGGGAAGCCTAAAATAAACTATGCAAGAATGGGGCATTGAAGGATGAACACCAGCACATTACCGACAAAGGGTTAGTCTGTGCCCTAGATTTTCCTTAGGACTTCAAATTTGAATGGATCAAGATTGTTCAAGTATCAGAGTTCACGACATGTAAATCTGGTTAAAGGATGGGCCAGTGAAGATTACTAAGGATATCATCCATCAAGTCACTGGTTACCCTACTCTGACTGTGGAGCGCACCATGTGATGCAAGAACAAGGAGAAAATTGAAGAAAACACAAAGGAAGTATGGAACAAGAGAGGAATGATGATATCTACCATCACTAATCCTAAGATTGACTTCGTAGTGAGAGTCATTGATGAAAAATTCTATTGGAAAAGTAGAGCAGATAATGTCCTCTGTGTTGCAGTAGACCAGGTGTGGAAGATTGTAAAGAAAGATCATACATATGATCTTGTCGAGCTGCAGTTGACACAATTGGAAGAAAATCTATCATCCTTTAGGAAAGAAAATAATTCTATGTGTAAGTTTGGATCCTTTATAGTTTTCATATTCTTTTATATTCAAAACACTTTTCCTTCTTTAGGAAATGTAGCATGGAGTAAGGACCAACCTGTTACACAATAGATAAATGAGTTTATTCTTCAGTTAGGAGATAACTTTAATAATGTGATGGGAAACTATTTTTCTGAGTTTAAGAAGAAAATGAGGAAAAGGAACAAGATTCCTATATCTTTGGTAGAGAAGTAATATGAAGATGTTTGTGATGAACTATAACTGATTGAATGTTTGAAGATGATAAGTTGATGATCACCAAGCTGCAGAAAGTAAATGCAAGACATTAAATTAGTTAATGTATTGTATTTTCATTGATGTCAACTTGATATAATCTGATTGGTCATATAGATATTGTCATAGAATTCAAAAAACCAAAGAGATAAAGTTTATGTTATCGGTAAACATAAAAAGCCAATGTACACCGAGTGACAGTGCACACTGACGGATAGAAGAACCCCGAGCAGTCACAGTGTATACCAAGCACCACAACACCCAGAAAAATTGAAGTTGATGCCCGAGGACAACTAGAGTCAATAAATGAGAAAACTAAGAGTTGATCACCGATCAGAACTGGAGTTAGGAAATGAAAAAATACTTAGCTGGCAGGAGCTATAATTAGAGTCAACTAATTGATTGCTTTATTTCCGTCGACCAATTGAACTAAAGATTTAAATCTAGTTTTGTTCGCAGTTGTCAAGGAGAAATCTACAGAATAAAACTAAAGCAAAGCTTTAAATATTTAAGCAATGCATGTCAAGATTTGCGGATCAAGAAAGCTATCTACGTCAAGAACAAGAAAGAACAAGGAGATTAAATGGTGAAATCATGTCTATATAAAGAGACAAGTAATTCATTAGGTAGAGAGGAATGCTAAGTATAAATCTGGTGAAGATAGAAGTCTTCATGCAGATCTGATCATACAGGCTGAAGAATAGAGCCAAGAATTCAGCCAACACCGAGCAAAAGAGAAGCAACAACATTCACTGAGAAAAAAGAACAAAGAGGGGAGAAAAGGAATAGAAGACCATATTGATCAGAGAGGTATTATGGACTAACAATAGATCTGAAAATCTGCAAGTTAAATTTGTATTGTTGAACAGATCATTTACTGTTTCAGTTTAACCATTGATTCAAAAAATCTCTTAACCGAGTGGGATTTAACCATCCTTATTGTATTGAGATACTCAAGATTATCAAAAGGTTTTTCATGTTGAAAGCATAGTGAATTCTAGGTCAAATGATAAAGTGTTAGTTTTAAATCCTCTAACAAGGTTGCACTTAAGAGTGTTTTTGTAACCTTTAACAAGGTTGGCTCTTCACCGATCTCACTTCAGAAGAGTGAAAATTTTGGGTTACCGGTCCCAAGTGGTTTTTCCCTTAATAGGGTTTCCACATTAAAAATCCACGTGTTAAATGTGTATATGGTTCATTTCTTTGATATTTTGCTTTACACATTACTAAAACAAGATTGATCGGTAAACACTAAGTTTATTTACTGTTATTCGGTAAAAGATAGAAAAGGATAAACAATACATTCACCAAGCAGTATATATTTGATAAGATTACTTAAAGGCGTACATCTTGTAGGACTGAAAGATAACTAGAGGTATTATATATGTGATATAAGTTTTGGTTGAATTATTGGATTAATTGTTGAGGCCACTAATTCACCCCCCCCACCCTTCTCAGTTATTCTGACACTTGGTATCAGAGCTAGTGTTCTTGGAAGAGAGTTTAAAGACTCAAGCTAAAGATCACAAGATGAGTAAAAGGGATGTGCCTAAGTTGAACAAAGACAAATTTTTATCATGGAAAAGCAGGATAAGACTCCACCTCTCAGGTATTGTAAATGATGTCACACAATACTTGAATACTGAATATGTTGCATCGACAAGACCTCTGACTATTGATCAATTGAGAGACAAACATGAACACAATTTTATGATGATAGAACTTGCTTCTTCACTATCTGATGCTAAATTTGAAGATGTCAAATCATGCACCACTGCAAAGAAAATGTGGGACAAACTCAAGCTAGTACATGGAGGAGATACAAATGTGCTGAGAGCTAAGGCTGAAAGCCTAAGAGGAAATTTTGATGACCTAAGAATGAAAGAAGGAGAAAACGTCACTCAGTACAGTAGAAGAATCAAAGAAGTTTTCAATGCTGTCTGAGGAGTAGGAGGTGTACTTGAAGAAGAAACAGTGGTAGGTAAAATTCTAAGAACCTTACTACATGTTTATGCTATTAGAGTATATGTAATTCAAGAAATGAGAGCAGTAGCAAATAACAATGTTACTCTAGATAGTTTGATTGTTAGACATATTTCATTTGAGATGAATAAATTTGACAACTGTGTCCTACCAACTATTGAGTCTGCATTCAAATCTTCTCTAAAAATAAGTAAATCAAGTCATAAATACACTATGAGAAATGATAGAGAAAGTGATAGTGATGAACAAGAACTTGATGAAATTGAAGCACTAATGGCTAGAAGGTTACAAAGAGGCAAAGGTAGATACAAAGGTAAATTACCATTGGTATGTTTTAATTGCAAAGAAATCGAACACTTTGCTGCTAGATGCCCTAACAAGAGAAAAGATAAAAGAAATAATGAAAAATCTTATGAAAAGAAGTTTGACAGAAGTGATGACTGAGACTACAGAAGCATCCGACACTCTGACAGAAGAGATAACTGAGACTATGAGGACAAAGGCAAGAAGGCTTGTTACCTGGTTGAGAACAAATCTGAAAAACACTGATACCAAATCTGATGAAGATATTGAGGTAGTATTTGTTGCTATGAAGGATGATTCAGACGAAGAAGAAAGGTATGTTGAAACTACACTCATATCTAAGGTTAGTAAAAATACTGTCTAGATTATTGATATTGGTTGTACTCACCACATGACTGGAGATAAGGAAAAATTTTAAACTTTTGAATATTATAATGGTGGATCAGTTGGGACGAGTAATGACTCACCTTGTCCAGTTGAAGGTAAAGGAACCATCATGTTGAATAATCTGATCAGATGTGAAAACTCATAGTGGAAGAAGGACTTAACTATAATCTATTAAGTGTTTCACAGCTAAATAACATAGGACACCAAGTTGCATTTGAGAACAAAAAGGCAAAGATCTATAATGAAATAGGAAGGTTGATTAGTACTGGTGAACAAACAAAAGGTAACCTATTCTATCTTGATGACATTAATACCACTTGTTTATTGGCTAGAAATGAAGACAATTGGTTGTGGCATAAAAGGTTATGTCATGTGAATTTTGACAACATGGTTAGGATAAGAAAGAAAAGGAAAGTAAGAGGTTTATCGAGCATGTCAAAACCCGACCATGTCATGTGTAAGAATTGTCAAAAAGGTAAAATGACAAAGTCTAGTTTCAAGAGAAAAACCTACACATCTAATGCTATTATAGAGCTATTCCATACAGATTTATGTGGACCAATGAGAACAAAAATCTATTATGGTGACAGATACTTCATTCTATTTGTTGATGATTATTCTAGAATAATGACTATCATGTTATTAAAAGAGAAATCAAAAGCATTTAAGATGTTGAAATGGTATAAAGCTATAGTTGAAAATAAAAGTGGTAAAGAACTAAAATGTCTAAGATCGGATAGAGGAGAATTTATTTCTGATGAATTCACTAAATTTTTTAATGAGCATCAAATTACAAGACATGTTTCTATACCGAGAACACCACAACAAAATAGGATTGTTGAAAGAAGAAATAGATCAATTGTTGATTGTACCAGAATGTTGATGATTGAAAAAGGAATCACACAAACATTATGGAGAGAAGTTGTAAGTACTGCTTTCTATACACTAAACCGAGTTCAATTGAAGAAAGACACCAATAAGACACCTTATGAGCTATGGTATGGATACACACCAAATGTAAATTACTTTAGAATTTTTGGAAGTCAATGTTATATATTGAAAGATGATATAAATTGAAAGCTTGACTCCAAAAGTGATAAAGGAATATTTCTAGGATATTCTACCAAAAGCAAAGCTTATAAATGTCTTAACAAATCCTCTAACAAAATCATTGAAAGTGCAAATGTTAAAGTGGATGAATTTGATGAGAAAAATGATGAGGAAAGTAAAAAGGAACCAGAAGATTACAACAGATTTGTCTATATTGAAGAACCTGACACTCTTCCTGAGCAATAGTGTATCGCTACTGAGCGACAAAATAATGCAACCGAGCAACATGCTGCACACACCAAAAATTAGAAAAATGCTCACAATGTTGAACCAAGTGATGAAGATCAAAATGTAGGTCAAGATGATGATCAGAATGATGAACAAAGATCTAAACCTGTACTTGCTAATTATGTCAGAAGACACCATCCACAGGACCAGATCATAGGAGACAAAAGAGCTGGAATGAGAACAAGAAGTAAGTCATTGAACACTATGTTTACCGGCCGGGGTAACCTAGTCTACTTGCAGAATACACAGAACATGATATATATAAAGTAAATGACAAGTATTCTTATTCACTCATTCCAGTTATTACAATACAATATTGTTTATGCATAGCATGATGCTTTACCCGAAGGTAGTACAAGTATATAAGGGTCTAAAGGGACGCAATGGTTGATAACCTTGCGCAACTCCCTAGCCTCCAGACATAACTAATTTCCAACCGACTCATAATTACATTATACCCGACAATATCATCCCCCCCAAAATGAAAATTCATCTCCGATGACTTAATAACAAAACTAGACTATCAGGTACACAACATGAAAGAATATAGAATATAGCTAGGAAGAAGTAGAAGAGGGCATCCCTGGAAGTGACGTTCGGGGAGCAGAGGGATTCAATGTCCATTATAGTTGGTACACCTGCTGGGTGAGGATATCCAAATCTACCTGGATCTGGGAGTTGGTTTCAATGGCTTCCTTGAGCATAAGGACAACCTCCTGGAGCTCTGTCTCCTTTTGTTGACTTTCCTCCTTGGCCTTAGTGCCTACCTCCACGACCTCGTCCAACTAGGCCTTTACTAAACCTTTTCCAACTGTGGCTACCTCCAATTGGGCCAGAAGTTGTGCATGCTCTGCCACCCAGGTGGCCTCCCGCATGGTTAACTTGGTAGCTAGCTCCTCCTAAGCTCTCTCTGTGGCTACCCTAGCCTACTCACAGACCTCTCCCGCATCCCGTGCGGCCAACACCATCTGCACCAATATTCTTCCCCTATCCATCGTAGCTAAAAAAGCAACCAAGGATCCATCCAGATCCTCATCTAACTCCTCATCAAGCTCGCCCTTATCTCCCTGACATGTGGCATCGGCCCTTGGGGATCCTCTGACCTCCTCAGTCACCATGGCCTGGGTGTTTGGGTCCTCTTCTCCTGGGCTAGCCAACTCCTCGCGATCTGACAGAATGTCCTCTCACATTGGGGATTGAATGGTGGACCCCCAAGTCACAGGAGCCAAAGAATGTTGTGCAAGGTAAGTACTAGCATGACCCATCATACTCAAAGATTATTGTGTGTGCAAGACCTTACTCCCACTGCTACCACCTGATTCTACCAAGAGGGAGGCATCAAAAGTAACTACAGCCTCCGTCCCCACCACATCTAGCCATACTTATGCTGAATCATTTGTGCTCTACTCACTAGGTCTCTCCACCTCCCTGACCTCCGCTGCTGCACCTTCATCCACTAAGGCGGTATCTTGAATAAGGATAGGAGAAATACTACCACTGTCCAACGGCTTTGTCTCACGAGGTGCAACAATACAAACTTCAACTACTGTGACCATGGGTGGGTTCATCTGAATGGGCACCCGCACCTGTCCAAAGGCTG
Organism: Thuja plicata; assembly: GCA_018584345.1. Classification (NCBI taxonomy): domain Eukaryota; kingdom Viridiplantae; phylum Streptophyta; class Pinopsida; order Cupressales; family Cupressaceae; genus Thuja; species Thuja plicata. The sequence goes on from MU226385.1 coordinate 916,878, forward strand.
GTATAGCTATAGGGGTCGTGCCTGAAGTAAACTGGACTCCACCACCAAAAAGTATAGGTCAAGGAAATAGTAGTGGGGTGGCTGAGATGACCTCTACCTCCTTGCCCTCCTCTCCCTCTGACGCACTCTCCTTAGAACTCTCCTCCCTACTGCTATCTATGTCCCCATGTGCTCCACTAGCTTCCACTTCCTACCTGGCTCGTTTAGAACCTACAACTATCTTCTGACCACCAAGCGTGTCCAAGTGTCACCATCTCATGATGGGAGGATCTTCGGGAGCCAAGGGCCCCACCTTCACCTCCTGGGAAAGAACGTCTGTAGGAATCTATCACTCTACTATATTGAGCAAGAGCCCAATAGCATAGTGTGGAATGTAAAATGTCTTGTGCTAGAGTGTCACGAAGGCATACATCCTCTTAGCAAGTACGGTGCCCCAATCGTACATGCGGCCTCCGAGCAAGCTGTTCATAATGGTGACCTACTGAAAACATATGTCTGACACTCAACTCGAGCCAGTAAGATGACTCTTCATTACATCCATCAGACACCTCCAATGTCCTTCCCTGATGAAGGTCTTCTTGATTCCGCAGTGGTGGGAGGACTTCTGCAGGGAGTCCCTTTCTGTTGGTGTCAGATCATCTCGGCAAACAAGTATTATATAAAATTCCTTATTTTCTGCAGCCATTTTTGTGGCTTTAGGTCTACCCTAACCCCTCTCATTGGTAGCCCAAATACCCTCTGAAACTCTACCACCATAAATGAAATGGTCACCACATGGTTAAGGTAGGAAAAGGTGCTCTACTTAGAAAAATGATCAAAAGACTCTATCATTGCCTGCAATGGGCCTTCAAAGTCTTTGATGCAGAAGATAGGCATTTGAAATACCCAATGTACATGTGCCCTTGCGAGGTTCTCTCTAACCAATTGATTATTTGAAGTGTCTGTGCTCTTTGTCCACCACCATCGGCAATCTAGGCCATTCAAACCCTCAAAAGCAATCAGTTGAGTTGTAACTGCATCTCTTTGAGATCCCCCAGCCACCATGGATGGCCTTTGAACTTTCAAATTCTTTTTTGTGTTTGTGCCTGCAACCCTCATGCCAGAAGGGAGTGTATGCACATTTTTATCCATGCTTTGCTTGCTACCTGTCTCTACCTCCAATATTTTTCTCCAAGTTCATTTGCCAATGGAGTTCATAACTATTTCCTTGTTGTCCTTATACTTAATAAATAACAAACTTTAGCAATCCTTAATGACTTGGTTGTCGTACAGCACCATGCTTTCTCCCTACGACGATCTCCTTCCAATGCTTGTGATACCCGTCGACCTTTGCTGAAAACCTTCTCTTTATTCCATCCTTGACACGGTTTAGGTGTGCTGGTTATGGCACATGTTTCCCCATGCTTGTTGTAGTATAACTTTGTGTAATATTACCTTACAACTATGCGGTCTATATGGCTTCCCACACTTGGAGGTCTTGGATTCATACGCCGTACGGATTTCCCTCTGTGTCTTTCTTTGTAGTTTGTACAAATGGCTTGTTTGCTCTCGGTCTGTACACCTACGAAATGATCTCCATATAGATTTATCACTTGGCATTTTGAATGTCCTACCTCCAATTATTTTTCTACCGTATGGTGGTGTGTTGTCTGTTGCATGACTTCTTTTATTTTTGTTTAGCGTCGTGCAGCCTCCTTGCCTCGGCACTTGTTACCTCCGGAGTGCCTTACGTCGTATGGCCTTCACATATCTTTCTCCCCTTTAAAATGCACACAAGTATTTCGGTGCTAGTGGCATGCCCGTACAGGGTTCTCTACTGATCTTCATTTGTTGTTTGATGTTCGTTTGCAGGTTGAATTTGGTCTTTGTTGTTTTAATGTCGCATGGCGAATGTTTTTTCCATAGCCTAGCCGTGCGATTGTATGGCACTTACTCGGTGTGTCTGTTCATATGCCTTGTCATGCAGCCATGGAGGCTTGTGTCTTCATTCACAAAAAAAGTGTCTTCATTCATTGAAATGAGTGTCTTCGTCTATTAAACAAGTGTCTTTATTCATTGAAATGAGTGTCTTCATCTATTAACACAAGTGTCTTCGTCAATTAAAACAAGTGTCTTCGTTAATTAGAACAAGTGCCTTCTCCTTGTGGGCTCGATGGCCTTTGTCATACGGTGCCTTCCCTCTCTTAAGTTGGTGCCCAATGGTTTGAAGTCATATGGTACCATACAGCCTAAGTAGTACGGTACCATACGGAGGTGTTCAGTTTTTTTTTTTTTTTAAATAATATTTTTTTTTTAGTGAATTGACTGGGCCTTCTCATGGATCATTGCACCACTCATGATAAATTTTCAATTTAGACCCATTTATCATTTTGGGGACTTCCTTGCCATCGAGCGTCCATAGTTTAATTTCTCCATTCACTGTGACTTCCCAAACTTTATACGGCCCTAGCCATTTAACCTTAAATTTGCCCAGTTTAATTTCATTATGCCCATTAAACTTTAACACCAACTGACCGGGTGTAAACTGCATCTTTTGAAGATGTTTGTCATGCCAGAGCTTTCTTCACTGCTGCGCTATGTCTGTCACCCACTATGCCATGGCTCTTTTCTCGTCTAACTTATTCAAGGCATAAAGTCTCTCCCTCAGACTCTCCATGTCGCCTAGTTTATTTTCAATGGCTATCCATAGGCTAGGAACCATGAATTATGCAGGTACCACTGCTTCTTGTTCGTACATAAGCTGGAAGGGTGTCTATCCTGTGGTTACCTTGTAAGAAGTACGGTAAGCCCATAACGTCGATGGTAACCTTTCCTCCCAATCCTCACCTTCAACTCCGCAAGACTTATAAATAACTCCCACTAAAATTTTATTCGTTGCCTCCGCCTGGCCATTTTCCTGAGGATAATATGGATTCGATAGTGTATAAAAAATCTTAAACTCGGTGGTTAGAAGCTTAATAATGTGATTTACAAAGTGCCCACCTCTGTCGCTCGTTAATTGAATTGGAATGCCATACCTTGTTATTATTTGTTCATAGATGGACTTGGCGGTGCTTAACACTGAGTTATCTGCCAAGGCACGTGCTTCGACCCATTTAGTTAAGTATTCAATGGCTACCACAACATATCAGCATCGTCGGGCACAACTCATTTTTAGAGGTCTAATGAAATTGAGCCCCCATCTTTCAAATAATTCCTGGGCATGAGAGGGATTGAGAGGCATAAAATCTTGTTTGAGGGGTTTTCCTGCACACTGACAAGTATCACATCCCACCACCAATTCTCTAGCATCATTATATATTGTTGGCCACCATAAGCCAGCTAAAAGTACCTTCCTTGCTATTGTATCGGGACCCATGTGCCCTTTAGCTGGTCCTTCATGGGTTTCCCTTAGAACACTTGGTATTTCCTCCATCACACATCACCTCAGTACTTGATCTAGCCCCATTTTATAAAGCAATCCATTGATTAATTGAAAATTCCTGCTTCTAAGGACTAACTTCCTTCGTTCTCCTGGGAGCATGTCCGGAGGGAACCCAGTTGTGGACAAATATTCCCCTATGCTTGTATACCACTTAGGGAGTATGGCAATATGGAATAGATGTGTGTCTTGAAAATCGCCGTTTACTCTCACAGGTGGCTCGCCAGACTTGATTCCTGACAATTGGTCGGTGATCACGTGGCTACGTCCTGGCCGTACCACAATCTTAAAGGTGAACTCATGTAGTAAGAGGAGCCATCGGCTCACTCTTCCTTGGATAATAGTTTTGTTGACCAGGTACATGAGAGCCTATTGATCCACATAAAAGATGACTGGTGTGGCTAGTAGATAGTGCCTGAATTTTTTAACAGAGTAAACCATCCCGAGGACCTCCCTTTCTATGGTGTTGTAATTCTTCTCAACGTTGGACAACAATCTACTTGTGAAGTATATAGGATGATCTAGTCCATGCCTGCCTTCCTGAGCCAAGGTGGCTCCAATGGCATAATTTGATGTGTCCACGTGTACATGAACTTCTTTGTCCCAATTGGGGAATGCAAGAATTGGGGCACCCAACAATCTTGTTTTCAAATTTTGGAAAGCCTCCTCCTACTCCTTTGTCCAAACGTATGGTTCTCCCTTCCTCGTGAGCCTATCCATCGGATATGATATTTGTGCAAAGTTCTTGATGAATCGGCGGTAGTATCCGATGTGGCCTAAAAAATATTTAACGTCGGTCACGTCCGTTAGGGCCTCCATTTTGATGATTACCTGTACCTTGTATGGGTCTATTATTAATCCTTCTTTGCATATGATGTGTCTAAGCAACTTCCCTTGGGGTACCATGAACTGACACTTCTTTGGGTTAAGTGTGAGACAGGCTTGCCTACATTGCTCTATACACTCCCCTAGAGCCGCAATGTGTTTGTCCTGCCCGCTAAATATGGATCAATCATCCAGAAATGCTTTAAAGTTTCCCTTCAACATCTTGTCAAAAATATGCAGGATAATTCACTGGAAGGTAGCAGGCGCATTGCAAAGGCCAAAGGGCATTCAATTGTATGTGTATACACTATCCTCCACTAGAAAGGTTGTTTTCAATTTGTCTTCCTCCATAATGGATATCTGGTTATATCCCAAGAACCCATCCATAAAGGAATAGATCTAATGACCTGCTACTTCCTCAAATATGCTATCAGTGAAAGGAATAGGGAAGGGATCCTTAATTGTTACTGTGTTGAGGCATCTAAAATCTACACAGATGTGGATCTCATCAGGCTCTTTCTTTAGAGAGATTACTATGGGGGAGACCCACTCACTTGTGTCAACCCAAAAGATAATATCAGCTTCCAACATCCATTCAATTTATGTCTCCACCCTTGCTATGTAATTCTTGTTCATTCTGTACGGTCTCTTCCAAATAGGTTGGGCTCCTAGAACCAAGGGGATCCTGTGTACGCACAGCTCTGGAGGGACACCCTTCAGGTCTCTATAGGTCCAGGTGAACACATCTTTGTATTTTGTGAAGATTTTAAATGTTTTTATCTTCAATACCGGGTTCCAGTCATCTCCCATTAGGATGATTTTTGGGTCCTTCTCATCCCCCAAGTTTATCTCCTTCAACTTTACTTCCTTGTATTGGATTGGTTCATCCTTGGAAAATTTATGTGCAGGATTATCCTTTATTTGGGCTTCTCCTTCTTTATATTCTTTGTACTCTGGGGGAAACTGGTTGGGGTCTTCCTCTACCTACAAGATGTTGCATGGAAACACTTCATAATCTTCCATCTACCAATGGAAGTGCCCATTTAATGAATCTAGGTCATCTTCTGAGTACTTTTCGAGTTCAAGCATCCCTTCTTTGTTGGGCTCCATATGTTACCTTCCTTCGTCGGCGTCTTCTTCATTGTCAGATCCCAACGAAGAGGCCAGGTCTTCACTAACCACCTGATTCTTCAAATCAATTGTAAACTTCCGACCATCTCTCTCCATGGAAATTGCATTCTGTTTCCAGTCGTGTTTGGCTTTTGCTTGTACAAGCCATCCTCTCCCAAGGAGGGCGTTGTATCCCTTCATCTTTACAGGGATGACTACAAATTCCATTACAAATGGTTGGGTGCCAATCATAACCCTCTGTGCCATTGATGTCCCTATGGGTTTGATCCCATGTTGGTCTGCTCCTACCAATTGGAAGGTTGGCGGCCACAGTGTTGGTCCTCCCAAATTTTTCCATGTTTCCTCAGGTAGGACATTGACACCCGATCCCCCATTGATGATTATGTCTGTCAGTATTTTTCTGAGAATTCCCATCTCTATTACCACAGGGTGCCTCCCTGTGTTGAGTGCCAGCAACATCGGGTCCTCAGCAGAATTCCCCTTCCCAAAGGGTTTTGCCTTTTCTGTCACCGTTGGTATGTTAGGAGTCGGTACTGTGTTAAGGAGAGTTGTTCTTAGCTGTGGCATGGTTGTAAGGAGGTCTCCCAGTTGAACTGGGATTTTTGTCTACATTAATTGCCTTAGGATGTTGTGTTCAACCTGGCCGCTATGAGAGGTTCCCGCGGCATTGTGCATCCATTTCTGTTAGGCCATCATTATGTCGATTTCTTCTTTAGCCTCTCGCACTCTGTTCTTCTTAGTTTGGGATGTGGGTAGGTACCCTTCTTTTCTTTCCCTTGGGTAACTACCAACACCTCCTCTTCGTTGCCTTCAATGTTCAGTAAGTTTACACCAAGTTTCAGGCATTTTATCTCATCGTGGTCTCCGAGCCTGCACCATTTGCATAGGAATTGTGGCTTTTCCCCTTCGAGCACTCCCTCACAAAATGTCCCCATTGGCTGCATTCCCAACATTGGATCATTGGCCTCCCCGTGGCATCTTACTGGATGCGACTCCTACCTCCATCAGTATTATTATTGTTGTTTCCTCTTCCTCCGCGATGGTTATTATTCTTGTAGCCGCCCGATGAGTCCGTGTTTTGTGTGGCTCCTGTGGCTATGGAGGTTGATGGTTCCTGCGTGAACAAGACTTGTTGGTTTCCTCGTGTCTTCATGTTGAACAGACATTCCTTTGTGGAATGGCCTGCCATTTGGAAAATATCGCAAAACATTTTCTTGGGGAATGTCCCCTTCATATGACCGGCCTCCTTGCAGTCTGTGCACCACAAGTCTCCTTGATTGTTTATACTGGTGCTACCCTTCATGTTCCATGTCCTTCTATAGTGCAGTGACTTTCTTCTTCGCTTCTCTGTCACTGTCGCTCTCCTCTCCTGAAGTGTCATCCTCATCCTCCTCGGAGGAAGAAGACTGGTTTTTCTTCTTTTTCTTTGACATCTTTTGCTCGCTTTCCAGGTCCATTGCCCGATTATATGCGTCATCGTAAGAGGTGGGAGGAACTATTTTCATCTTCCTTCGGAGGTTTGACTGTAGTCCTTCTACGAACCATATTTTCTTTAAGTCATCGGCTGGCTGACTTTCCATTTTGCCGACAAGTTCTTTTAGCCATCGCCCATAAGTTTGCACGGTCTCCTTCTTTCCCTGCTTGGTTTCGTATATTTCTGAGACAATTTTTTTGTCATCTTAGAGGAGTCTGAGGGAGAGACTTTATGCCTTGAATAAGGTAGACGAGAAAAGAGCCATGGCATAGTGGGCAACAGACATAGCGTAGTAGCAAAGAAAGCTCTGGCACGACAAACATCTTCGAAAGATGCAATTTACACCCGGTCAGTTGGTGTTAAATTTTAATGGGCGGAATGAAATTAAACCAGGAAAATTTAAGGTTAAATGGCTAGGGCCATATAAAGTTCAAGAAGTCGCAGTGAATGAAGCAATTAAACTATGGACGCTCGATGTCAAGGAAGTCCCCGACATGATAAATGGGTCCAAATTGAAGTCGTATCACGAGCAGCGCAATGATCCACGAGAAGGCCCATTCAATTTGTAAAAAATAGGAATTTAAAAAGGGATCTCAAAGGAGAACAAGCTCTCTGAACGATAGTTCTCGACAAACAACAAGCCGAGCAAAGGAAGAGGTTCAGGAGATGTGCTAAAAGACTGTCGGAGGGGGCAGGTGAAGGTGATGGTTGAGAGAAACCTAACCAAGACATCAGCAGTGATGACGAGGAGTTGTTGGAGGAAACAACAAGCTTTTTTGAGACCCTAACATTAACCCCAAGGATAGAAGCCAGAAGGAAGGCTGAAGAGGAAGCTGAACAAAGAGAGTACGGGTGTGGAGTTGCCACTGAAAGTGTCAAAGTGATGAAAAGGCACAAGGATCACACCACTCCTAGTAGTTCTGAAACATTAGTAAACCCAAAAAACACATCTAGAGGACTGACGCCCGTAGGACTAGCCCATCCTGTGGCATAGCCGGTGCAACAAACACCTCCAACCCAACCAGCGACGCAGCAGTTGGTACAGACCAACCGCCCACCATCGAAGATGAATATGGCCGGTAACAAGGAGAAGTTACCAAAATTCCATGGTGATGGAAAAGAAGATCCCGTTCGGCATTGCCGCACGTGCAAGATGATTTGGTCAGTGAATGGAGTTGTCAACCAGGATGAGTGGATGAAACAATTTCTAGCAACCCTTCAAGGGGTAGCGATTGACTAGTACTTCAACCTAGATAAAACATGAGTGGTCACGTGGGATTTGCTACAAAAGGCATTCGAAAAAGAATTTAGGCTCCTCCGAGACGAAAAAAAATTGTCTCAGAAATATGTGGAAGCAAGCAGGGAAACAAGGAGACCGTATGGACTTATGGGCGATGGCTAAAAGAACTTGTCAGCAAAATGGAAAGTCAGCCAGCCGACGGCTTAAAGAAAAGATGGTTCATAGAAGGACTACAGTCACACCTCTGAAGGAAGATGAAAATAGTTCCTCCCACCTCTTACGATGACACATATAACCGGGAAATGGACCTGGAAAGAAAGAAAAAGACGTCGAAGAAAAAGAAGAAAAACTAGTCTTCTTCCTCCAAGGAGGATGAGGATGACACTTTAGGAGAGGAGAGCGACAGTGACAGAGAAGAGAAGAAGAAATTCACTGCACTACAGAAGGACATGGAACGAAGGTTCATTGATGTTTTTGAACTACTGGGAGTGGTGTGATTATTGTGCATTTCCATCACTTCAACACTTTCGATGGCAACTCCACACCTGTACTCTCTCCGTTCGGCTTCCTCTTCAGCCTTCCTTCTAGCTTCTGTCCTTGGGGTTAATTTTAGGGTCTCAAACAAGCTTGTTGTTTCCTCCAACAGCTCCTCCTCGTCACTACTGTCATCCTGGTTAGGTTCCTCTTGACTGTCGCCTTCACCTGCCCCCTTCGGCAGTCTTTCAGCACGTCTCCTGAACCTCTCCCTTCGCTCGGCTTGTTGTTTGTCGAGAACTGTCTTTCGGAGAGCTTGTTCTCCTTCAAGATCCCTTTTTAAATTCCTATTTTTATTTGATTTATTGGGCATAAATTATTTCTTTACTCCAATGATCAACACAAAGTTTGTAAAATAAATGGACACTTTTTATTCATTCATGTTTCTATTACAATAGTCAGATGAATGACCTTGTCATTCTTATTTTTCTACTGTGTCCCTTCTTCCTTTGGTCACCTTTAAACACACCTATTTTTGATGGCATTTTCCATTGTGTTCCTCTTCAATTCATTTACGCTCCCGTTCATGATACTCTCAGAGGATTGCTTGTTGTCGTTCTTCCCGAGCACTTTCCTCCACACAAGCATGTTGTGCCAGTGAGACTTGTTCCAACAGCATGGAAGATGATTTAATAGATGGTTGGCTGCAGGATTAGCCTCGATGGTAGACCACACTGCACTCTATGGGACTTCTGCTTGGTATGCTTCCCGACGGATGTAAGTTTCTATCGCCGCCTGAAATAGAATTCTGAATTCCCGTGTCTGGTTATCTTCCCCTTCGTACAATTTCGTACGTGCATCGTCTGCCTCGGGGTTTATTTCATCAATAGATAAGTCCATTGTCTCCGTACACCATCCAGTTTCAAGTCCATCTAGGCAGCGACGCCAAATGTTTACCCGTTGGGGTAACCTAGTCTACTTGCAGAATACACAAAACATGATATATATAAAGTAAATGACAAGTATTCTTATTCACTCATTCCAGTGATTACAATACAATATTGTATGTGCATAGCATGATGCTTTACCCGAAGGTAGTACAAGTATATAAGGGTCCGAAGGGAAGCGACGGTTGATAACCGTGCACAACTCCCTAGCCTCCGGACATAACTAATTCCTAACCGACTCATAATTACATTATACCCTACAACACACTAGATGTTTGATTTGTGATTTTGAGCCTAAATATATTAATACTGCACTTGAGAATCTGAGGATTTGATGGTGGGATGAAAATGTCAAAAGGTTCTTAGCTTCCATCCTTGTGGTGGGAGAAAAGAAGATGGTAGAAAAATAAATATGTATCAAACTTCTTGATAAGAAAATTCTAGACATCTTGATGAAGCCATTATCAACATTGATGAAAATTTAACCATCCTATTTCCAATGGACTATGCCCTAGTGATGAAGGCTAGTGTAGGGTTTCAAAATCTTTCTGCTAAAACACAATGGAGGGGTTACGGTGGACCAACTACAAGTTTTTTCACCTTAACTGGATGGGAATGGGAAGATAAAGTTTGGTGAGAAATTTTTATGAGAAGAAGTTTAAATTTTCTCAAAAATGTGTTAGGTATTACAAATGTGTTGGGAAAATCTATTGGAAATAAGATTAATGAGGAAGAGGACTGGGTTTATATATATATATGTGTGTGTGTGTGTGTGTGTGTGTGTGTGTGTGTGTGTGTGTGTGTGTGTGTGTGTGTGTGTGTGTGTGTGTGTGTGTGTGTGTGTG
>MU226385.1:941838-956542 GCA_018584345.1 Thuja plicata
CCATTTGCAGCCACCAAAAGATCAAAGTCTCCCTCAACCTGCCAAGTGCGTCGGATCCAAGACTCTAAAGCTGAAAGAGGGATCCGGATACCCAAGAACTTACAGATCAGAACATGTTGACTCCAATAATCCATGTCCTCCTGAACCGATTCAGGAGAAATAACCAGAACAGGCCGATCAAGACTCCGCGGCAAGCATCCATTCACTTTCTTGAGCTTAGAGCTCTCACCCACAAAAGACGAATTCAATTTTTGTGCATGCATGGCAGCCGAAGCATTCGGGGACCCAGCCAGCAGAAGGCTATCAGGGGCCTTTGCCATCAATGTAAACCCTTGAAATTGTGCATGCAACGAAGGATGAAATCAGCGCAGGAACTAGACATCTGTGAAAAACGCCCAACAGTGACCAAAAAACCCTTGCAGACCCGGTATCGCGTCCATTTTCATATGATTAATAATAATATAACATATATAAAATATTATTATTAATCAACATGTATTATATATATTCTAATGATCATACGACTGAAGCTACGAACATTAACAGCTTCCTTAGAGTTGGCGACACTAAAAGAACAAAGATGATAGCAGTCTTTACAAGGTCAATAGAGAAACATTCATTCTAGACATTAAGATATTACAAAGTCTTCTTTCAATGTAGAGTAATAGGAAAATAATCAATATTAAGATATTTAGATTTGATGTATTAAGAGTAATAAATTTATATATTATTTTAGAAGTCTTGTTTATTATTCAATATACTATTCATTCATTTGTCTACAATTAGTTAATTAGTTTTGCACCAATCATAAATTACTATTTTTTCCTCATTGAAATATTTCTAAAGTTTAGATATTTATTCATTTTCTATATTCTATAAATTACTTATTTCAAATATGATTGGTTGAATTGGTTTGGTGTTATAGGTTCCCTTTTTTGATTAGTTTCTATTATTATTGTGTTGATTTTATTGTATAATTGTATACATTATCTGATGAATTATAGAGATACAAGACACGTGATTCAAAATATTTTCTTTTTTCAATTATGAAAATACATATATTTATTTATCGTATTGACATAAGTCAATCTGAATACTCAACACCTCCTTCTATTAAAAACAAATCATTATTATCTTGAAATAGATTAAATAGATTATAATATTTTATATTTAACAATTAATAACTATATTTTAACACCATGTCTAATTTAAGTTTATTTTTCAATTCTACAAATAGATATATTTATTATATTTACTTTCCACACAATTAACATTAAATACTCTAATTTCCTAATATCTATATCCATATTATAATTAATAATTATAATATTATTAATTGAAAAAAGCATTACAAAATTTTATCTTCCCCTTATGATAGCCATCCTTAATGTGTAGTTGTAAGCTAAAAGAAAAGATTAAAGTCACCTCAATTTAAGAGGCGTGTATTAGTTTTCTTTTCTTTTTCGTTTTAACTGAAAGCTATATAAATTGTATAGTAAAATAAACTTTGTGTTGGGTTGTGCTAATTGAATAAATAAATTTTAAAAAGAAGAAATATATTTGATTTCAAATTAATAAATTTATTTATTTTGATAATTGATAACAGTATAAAGATGAGTGATGTTTTAGACTGGATTAAATTTTGTAATTAAGATAATAGACAATAGATTAGCAAATTTCTTTGGGATTTAAACTTTTTGATTGTATGTAGAGATAAATCTAATTATTAGGTAGAAATATGTGACAATGAGCTTGTTTTTTTCTTATATTATTTAGTTTGTTTTATCTTTCTTGATTTTTTGTTTATATTTTTTTATTAAAAAAAAAAATCTTGGGATGCTTAGAAATGCCTTCAAGAATTATTGTGGAAACACATGGAGCTTTCACCTAGATTCATCTCCAAGATTTAAATAATGATCAAATACAACAACTCTTAGTCATGCAAATGCTTCTAAAATGAGTGGAACTAAATTCTTTTCAATCCACCAATTGACGTATGTATATGAATGCCAATCAAATTTAGCTTATTAGAATAAATGCATTGAATACAAATACACAACGATATGATAAACTAAGATTGTAGCAAGTAGCATGCGCATGACCCTAAATCTAACCCTGATTATAACTCTAATCATAAACCTTTAAAATATGTAAAATACGCTGATAAATATCCTATTAGTTGCAAATATAAATGTAATAAAAAAACTAACAAACAAATATATAAAAATGTTTAAATATAGAAATAAAGATAAATAATAGATACATTAAAATATATAGAAATGGTAGATAGATTAACTTATAACAATATTAAATATGTTATCTATGTAACAAGTATTTCTCTCAACATAGACTAAAGAAACATACAAATTTCATCACCCAATAAAATATGAAAAAAATCCTCTCTAAACTTAGATGACTATTTCCACAAATTTAAAGATAATCATCAGCTGTCTATATGATTAGGGGTGGAGATTCAATGCGAGCTTTATAAGCCAGTATATGTATGACCATCTAAATACAGTGATAATTATCCAAATATTATAATACAGTCCATGACATCCAATTCTTTAACTGTACACAACAAAATAAGCATTTTAATGTGACAACATTGCTTAAAAAGACGTTACATATTATTTAAAAGAATTCACATAATTTCATTTTATTAGCTGGATGGGCAATTAAGGAAGAAGTTGCTTGCCTGTAGGAAAGGCAAACAACAGACTTAATCAGAAAAACAGCAATTATTATATATGAAGATATGTTCGTATATGTGGGTGAATTCAATCAACCCATCATTGTATTATTGAGCTCCTAGTCTCCTGTTATAGGGGAGCACAATGTTTTTATTTGTTTTTCAGAGACTAATCTTTTCAGTTGCTTTGAAACTAAGTTTTCTCTAAATTCAATCCTTCACTTTGCATTACCGTGTAGAATTCTTAGTGTTGTTTGTTTTGCATTTATGTGTTGTTTGCATTTTGTTAAGATGCCACTTTGGGTCTCTCCAAAGGGACTGTATATCTGGAATTAGGACAATGCTGCAATGGCCACTAAAGGGCTTTCAATGGATGCCATGGAAGAGGGGAAGGTTATATTCTTATACCCATTTTTCACAATTCAAATAATGCCAAAAGAAAATTCTGAAATTTGTAGCAGGCACCCATTGATCAAATTCATTCTGTAGAGATAAAATCCTACTATGAGGATTTTCTTGGATTGTTTGCCTGGTTTTATTTGAAATTATGTATCTGTTTTATTATGAAGTTGATATAATTTGTATGACAGATGTGATGACAGCAATTAGATTTTATACAAATATACTTCATGTTACAAAAGTTATATAGGTTTTCAAACTTGCCCTAGGCCATTCCAATCCCATTATTTCATATCATAAAACCCAGGATGGCAATCTCATAGGCTTAATAAGGTATTTAATAATGTATTTATAATTTTCTTTTGATGGAGGATTTTACACAAAGTCATTATAGCTACCTGATATGGACTGAGGGGTATCTATTCCACCAAATTTGCCCGAGCAAAATATCGGCCTCGTCCCTTATGGTATCAAAGCCTTGCACTCGACAAGATTTGATCTTTGGTAGACTCGTTAAGAACCTTTTCAACTTCGCCTTAAAAAGACTACATGAAAGGAAAGATTTTTTAAAAAGAAGGTCAGCAATCAGATTTGAAATGTAAGTGCTGGTGATATCTCTATTAGCCATAATTAGAACCGGAGGACTATAATTTACCTGCTTGACAACCAAAAAAAAACTCCCCTATAACTCTAGAGCTTTAGTGTGAGGAGGACAGCACTACGAGCAACTCAAACCTTCTACTTTTCCTTATTGTTTCTTTTATTTGTAGATGGGTTGCATTCCCAGTAAAGTCTGACCTAGCTGCACTTTTACAGTTCCATGAGTCTGCTTACTACATTCTACATTGTCATTATTAATATTTTTTTCAAGATTATAAACATTAATAAAATAAAAAATGTGGCCATTCATAGCTTTTGGTGCAGTTGTGAGATTCATTTCATTGTATGTTGGTTGAGTGGTGGTGGTGTTGTTTGATTATGAAAGTTCAAACTTAGACTGGGCCATTGTACTCGAAGGCTTGTGCTTTTGCTGATCTAATGTACTTGTGGGTTTGAACCTCAGCATTGATGATTGGAATGAGGTCCCCTATTTGTGACCTCACCTTTCACATGGTACCAAAGGGCCTGTCATACCAGCACCACCTCTCATATTAAAAAGTTTACCCAACATTAAAATAAATAAAAAACCTTTGGTTCAACTGTGGTATTTTGATTTCAATTGAGATTTGAGTGGACATGATTATATTCAGAAATAGTTAAATTTGAAAATGACATTGGTATTGTTGATATGTTTTGTGTAACCATTTCAGGTTCAGGGAGAGGCCTTGGCTTGTGCCACAGACGGATTATCATCCCCATTCCTACTACGCTTCCATGCAGGGCATTTCCGAATCAGCCTTGGCCTCAGCAGTCAAGCACTCTTGTTGCAAACCCTACAAATTTCACGATCCTTCCATATAGAACCCAGATCATATGAACTACTCCTAGTTATAATCTGGTTTATCTCGATTTTCATCCTCATGATATTCTCTTCATTCTACTCCCTCAAATGCATTTTCTACTTTGAAGCAGTAAAGCAAGAGTACATGGATAGAATCAGGGTAAACTACTTGTTTGTTCCATGGATATCTGCCATGCTCTTGGCCTTGAGCACTCCTAGATCAATATCAGACCACATAAACCCATTCCTTCCTTTTATCTTCATGATACCCCTTCTTGGTTTGGAGCTGAAAATTTATGGGCAGTGGTTTTTGGGAGGCAAAAGTAGATTGCTATCCAGAGTTGCAAATCCTTCCACACAAATATGTGTAGTGGGGAATTTTGTAGGAGCAACTTTGGCAGCTAAATGTGGGTGGAAAGAATCAGCTGTGTTTTTGTTTTCAGTGGGAATATCACACTACATTGTATTGTTTGTGACACTTTATCAGAAGCTTCCTTCCAATTCTTCCATTCCAAAGCAACTGCATCCCGTTCTCTTTCTGTTTATTGCCCTTCCAAGTACAGCTTGTGTGGCATGGGAGTCCATTGCTGGAAGCTTTGAGAATGGGGCTAGAATCACATATTTTCTAGCACTTTTTTCTTTCATGGCCCTGGTAAGCTTAAGAACTATTTATAGTTGTATATGATGTTATAGGGGGCTAATATAGCTATCGTCAAGAACAAAGAGAAAGATGAGGAGGAGGAAGAAGTTAAAACAGGCTAGGGGGTCTCGGTCATCTGGTTTACCCTATACATCAGCAGGGCCCGGGGGATGTCAGGACTCTCATCCTTTTTAACTTCTCCCTCCTTTTTGTCTTTGTCTTCATTCTGCTTCATTCAAGAACAATTGTATCATCAAAAAAAAATCATATATTGTCTTTCATAAAATCAAATTATTTGTTGTTTTGGACAGGTGGTTCGAATCAACCTGTTTCGTGGAATCAGGTATCCTTCTGATTCCTTGTTACTATTTCTGAATTTGATTGTGTGTTTTGATTATTTTTTAAAATTTTCCTTAACCCACAAGTACTCTGTCATGCAATATGAATGGAGGAATTCTTACTTAAGAAATGGTGTCCATCCAGATTCTCCGCAGCATGGTGGGCATGTGCATTTCCTCTTAATTCTCTTGCCATTGCCACAATTCACTATGCCCAACAAATGAGATCTCCAATTGTAAAACTCATGGCAGACATTTTTTCTGTAATTTCTATGCTCTGTGTAATGTTTCTAAGTTTGGCAACAATACTTAACATTCAAACTGGGTTCTGGAAAAAATACAAGAGTATTAGAAGTATTAATCACTAGCCAAAGATGATCTTCGCAGTCTAAAAAATTGTGATGAAATAAGGTAGAGTGATGCTTTGGGTAAGAGAATGATAAGCACAGGGCCCTAGATTTTTTATTCTGGAAAGTTCAGTGTTAAAATTATTTTGTTACCAGAAGTTCAAATCATCACATCTTATAGCTTTTGGACCTGATCATGATGTTGTCAATTGCTATTTAAAAGATATTCATTATATCTGTTTTTAATGTTGAATGGATTGCTTGCATGGCTGTCTGATTCTTATGTGATCAATGTTTAGAAATGATTTTCTTTTAATGTTATCTAAGAATGTAGATTGTTTTCTTGTGATCCATTGGTTAAATTGCAGTTGGCTGAAGCAAATCCAGTTGTGGCTGCCATCACTTTGGCACAAAAAAAAATTAAATAAAAGTTACTTTTCTATTCTAATATACTTGAGAAAGATTATTATAATTGATTAATCTTCAAAGTGGTTTCAAATTATGTTATAAGTTCACTAAAAAAAAATATTTCAAAGAATCACAATCTACGTTAAGTATTAAATGGTGATTATACAACTAAGTCAATCTTGCTTGTGCAAGTTTTAAGAGTATTCAACAATTAGAAAACCTTCAAATTTAGTGTTTTTAAGTTAGTTTTTAATAATGAGAATGTCACATGATGAGAGGGCATAGAGCAATGGTTATAAGTAATGTTTTTATGGTATTTATTTAGCTCAAGCTTCTTGTTGATTTAGTGGGCTTGTGGGTTGATTGTTTCTATTGATTGAGTCTTTTTAATTTTGGTCATTTTCTAGCTAAACTTGATTAATGTCTAAAATTAAAGCTAAGGATTCATTATAGTCTTCAAATAATTAATCGAAAAAAGCTTCATATTCAATGATCTAATGCACTCCTATTATTGTAGAAGCCAAGATCACACTAATCTAAAACTTGAAAAGAGATTTGCCTCTCAAATGATATGAACTGCCCCTCAATTGACTTTATTTTTTTATTCAATTCCCAGCAACTACAAACTTAATTGATTAAGCATTTTCCATCTACCTTAGAAGTGCCAACTTCGTAACTTCTCCAATCACCATGGTGGTGACAACGGTGTGTCATTACTTAGGCTTACACTCGAAGGCGGTAAACTTTCGAGTGTTGGTATCATTTGTAGATCCAAAATTAAGTTTTGAGGGTTCATTTGTGATGACTTTGTTTATGTGTCCTTTTTGGGAGTCAAAGGTGTCATAGTCTATATGCCAAAGATAGAGAATTCATCATCTCCCCATATATGAGATCTTTGATCTCTAGTTTAGATCATGATTTTATAAAGGCAAGTCCATGTTTAGTGGTTGATGTTGGTGGTTGGTTGTTAGCGGTTTTGGCTTGGTTATCATAGTATTGAGTCTTCTTCTAAGGAGTGCATATGTGAAGCATGACATGGAATGCTCGGACACATGGATGATGCATTGGAGGAGGTTGATATTTTCAGATGTATTGGTGGAGACAATGTAAGTGTATTATAATATTTTTATTGTTGAATAATAAAGTAAGTTTCGATGCTTTTGGAGGCTCAATTTTTCCCTCTTGAGGGTTTTCTCAAAGTATATATATTGTGTTATCTTATGATATGGCTTTGATCTTTGGATATGGTTATTCTATAAGCTTGCTTGCATGCTTTTCTCTCATAGGATTATGTAGGAAATGGTTTGATCAACCTATATGATTTTCCTAAAAATAATGAACTTCATCAACTTTGACTACCTTACCTCCATATATAAATTTGAAATATTAATATAAAATTAAGGCATTGCTTGTAATTGCTCAATGTAAAATAGACTGGAAGTAATAGAATAAATCCATCTAAAGATAGAATTGCATGAGAGAGTTCACTATATTTTACAACTAATTGTCAAACATAAATTAATACAAGTCAAAGTTTTGATCAAACTTGTATTAATAATCTTCAATGATACTTTTGAACCTGAATATTATCAATGATTAATATAATTATTTTTTACTAAGTACCTAAAATGGTTTTGAAGCGAGCAAAAATTCTATACATGGGAAATAAAAAATCATAGCACACACAACCTCCCAAATGTGATCAAATCACAACTATAGCCAAGCTAGCAAGTAAAAACCAACATGATTATATCAAAGTTGTTTGGAACAAACAAAGGAGTAGGAATCCAACCTAAAAAATTTGTTAGAGCCCACACTATTCAATCTCACACCCTTCACTTTGTGCACGATTAGGAGATAAATTTGGGAAGACCTTTTTTCACCTTTCAACAATTACCCAGGTAATATTATATCCCAAGCTCACATATGTAGGAGAAAGCGGAGAGGACTCTCCCTCAAAGGGTCCATCCATGGACACAATAGAAACAAATGAATATCTAGCAAGAGTAGTCAATTATAAAATAACCACCTCAAAGATAAGTAGAAATGACAAAAATCCTATGGTATCATAGACTAAGAAACCAAAAAAAAAAGGTGGATGAGATTCACCAAATTCACACTAGCCACATGAAAACTCTTCTTGAAAACTATGAAGAGAACGAGAAGAGAATATCCAACGTCCTAAGAAGATTCGTCATCCTAAGAGGAACCATCAAACAAAGAATTTAAAGCATTAAAGTTGAGTGATATTTGTGGGAATACCTCCACCACATAGATATTCCTTTGTACTAAGAGAGTGGATAAATTAGAAGTTGAGTGACCAATGGAAAAACACAATTTGTATAACATCTAAAGGGGAGACCCTCATAGTCAAGTGATTGTGATTGGAGCTTATCCTCTTCTATCAAACTAATATCCTCATGCAGAGCCTCATATATATCTTTGTCCAATAGCAAACAAAGTGTGACCCATGTAGGAAGTAGTAGATTCTACCTTCAAAAAACAACTAATTGTATTGCCAGTGGCTTTGTAGTAGGAAACTTCTTAGAACTTGAGACAAAATAAAAAATATAAATGGTGACATAAATAGGGTAGGGATGAATGTTCACTAGGATGATCAAACAGGCTAGGAAGTATAACACCCCAAACTCCATCTCTCTTTCATTATATTAGGAAGGAGAAAGTACCCACCAGGCTTAAGGGAACTCAAGCACTGAATTAGTGTAAGGGGTTTCTGCCTTCACTAGTAGTAGAATAAATGATGAATGAAATTTGGAATGAAGAAAGGAATGAATAAGGACAAGATAAGATGCAATGAAGAGAAATCTGTAGTTGCAGACATATACAAATTACAAATATGCATTACATCCTAAAATAGAGCCTAGCTAAGGACCAAAATTGTAAGTGCTTACAATTTAGGATGTTAAATTTAGCCTCCACTTTGGCAAGATTATGAACCTGCTTCATACTCACGGTAAAGTAGATCAAAGAAGAGGAAAGAGATCCCATCAAGGTAAAAGAGACAACAAAAAAAAAAAATCCCCCAAGTGACTTAGGTCCTCATCAATCTTAAACAGACACACACACACACACACACAGATAAAATTAAAGATGCATAACTTCTTTAGTTCTATAATAGTGTGCCAATGTTTTGTCACAATTTTTTTTTCCTTTTCAATTAACCAGTTTCATTGAGACTTATTTGCCCTTATTCTTTTATTTCCCATCTCCTTTCAAAAAAATGCACTTGAAAATCTTCCACCAAAAAATGCCCAGGAAAATTCTACACTAGAAAATGTGAATTACTCTTATTTTGTTTTCAAAATATAATGAGAAAAATAAATTATATTTATCAATCCAATAAATTTATATTTTTCTTAAAAAAATAGCTGACTCAGTTCGAGCAAATATGGTTAGTTAGTATGAATCGTGTTTTCCTTAAGTCGACTGTTACATAAATGTTTGTGTTGCTTGTATTCGATCAAACCCTTATATGTTCGATCGAATCCCCTTCAATCAAAGATATACTCAATTGAACACCCTTGCTATAGGATTTTCCCCCAAAGTCACCTGGTTTATACATATTTTTGGCATTCAAATCTCTGGTTGAAGGCTCAAACACAACAATATTGACAAACCTAGATGCAGGATTGTTCTACTCGGAATGAGATTTTAAATTATTATGATTTTGATATATATTGAGTTTATTATGACTTTGTATTTTTAGTTTTACTAAACATAGGTTTTTCAGTGTTTATCAACTTCTATGTTCAATGCTTATAGAATAGTAAGCTACTTGTAAAACAAATTTTGAAAAAAAAAATCTCAATAGGTTTTGATATCATTTTTCCAACAAAATAAGAATAATAGAATTTTGATACTTATAGAACAAGTTACGAAGTGGTAAATGAATCTATGTCTAAATTATACTTAACATCACTTCAAAACTTTGTAAAATACAAAATATTCAACATAATCAAATAAAACTAATTGAAATCGCTAGATATCAATGTTATGTTACAAGTATTATTGTCGTTGCACCAAAATATCGACCTGTCAATGCACGATACAACAACTCAACTTATAGAATCCATAGGAGGCGATTAGTCCCTTGTCACAAATCTCGAGGGGAGAACTGATCATTTTGGAAACAATCTCCCCCTCAGCATTACCTGAGGGGATTTCAGCCTGTGACCAAGCTCTGATACCACTTGTTACGAGTGTTGTTACCGTTGCACCAAATGATTGACCTTTTAATTCCCGATACAACCACTCGACTTATATAATCCACAAGAGATGGTTAGTCTCATGACGAAAATATTGAGGGAAGCACTGACCCTTTTTCCAACATGTTGCAAATCTAAATTCGAAAGAATCACATCTTTATCCACTTTAGAAAAAATGTTATGTAGTAGTAAGTGAATGTCACTCTATTAAAATGTTGTTTTTTGTTAAAAACTAGTTTTTGAAGGAGGTGGAAAAATGGATACAAATCAATTCCAAAAATTTCCAACAAAAAATATTTAGAATCTATACACAAAATGATAATAAATCTAATTTATATCATCTTCAAATTCATAACGGTTTAGCGGCAATAGGTGTCCAATTGTAAAGTTTCTTTTTCACAATGTTCATTTTAGTATCAAAGTTGGAAAAAAATTGTAACCCACTATTGTGAGACCACCCAGCTTCAACTATTACAATCTCACCAAGATCATCTCTTCTTAACTTAAAAAAAATGTAAAGCCGAAAATATTTATGAATTGAGCATTCGTAAGGATGTCCCATCTCCTTGCCTTGGACCCAGAATCCTTCGCACACCTCCTATTCCTCCAAGTTATAGCTCTATTCCACCTCCTATATCCTACAAGCATTCTACATCATCTATCTCTCAACCTAGTGAGGTTCCTTCCATTCTTCCTCCTAAGGAAGAAAAGGAGCTAATGTTTATTGATCCCAAGCCTTCTCAAGTATCAATAAAAATCGGTCGTAACTATTGTGTTCATGACCGCCACCATAGACGTTGTGCTAGGGCCTATGAGCTATCTTCTCAAATCACTTCCCCCTTAGACACCTCATAATTCTATTTCATTTGACCAACCTATGCATAGACCAAGGGAGGAATTTAATCTAAAGAAAATTAAATTGTCTAGACATGATGGTTCTATTTTTCACATTAAGGATCATATTGTTATTAATTTAGATGACGAGGACACTCTTGATGATGATAAAAATGTTAGTGATGTAAATACTATTGATCCTAATGATTTTGATGACATTTTGGGGGGAGGGTACACACATGTGTCACATCCACATCACATCACCATATTTTTTTATTATTTAATGTTATATGCCAACATGTCACTTTTTGTATTTGAATTTTTTTAATCTAAGTTGAAGTGACAGTTTGCATTCTTGAGGTGACCTTTCTTTGATTTGAAACTTGCCTATGCTAAGCTTGGTTGTAATTACCACTGTCATTTCAAGTTATGATTCCTTCCTTTATTATATCTTTAAATATGTTGTATTAATTTTCATTATGATAACGAAAGATAGGAAGATAAAGGATTATCATCTTAGCAATAGGACAGAATTTGGTAAGAAGTTGCAGGAAGTGCATTTGGGGTTTGTATTTAGGAGTTTTTTTCAAGCATAATTTGAGTTGAATTAGAAGAAAATAAGTGGGGTGAAAGCGAATGGAAGATAGAAGTTTGGAAAAAAGTGGAAAGAAATGGAGAGAAGAAAAAGAATTAGCCTTAGGAAAGAGAATACCCCAAAATTAATCAACTGTTTAAGATAGAAAATTTTTATTGAGATCACGAAATAAGATAAGGAAATGCAGATTAGACCGTGATCATAGTTGATTAAAAGTCCACAAGAAGGATGAAGGAAAACCCTCTCAAACTCATAATGCAGCCTAAAAAAAACTAACATGAAGTCTAACAATGCAAGCTACATGAAAATGCAAAGGTGTACTTGCAATAGTGTAACAAACATAGGATCTTGTGTTCATCATTCATAAGAGAATGTAAAGGAACTTATTTTCATCATTGGGCCATTATTAACAAACATCGGAAAATCACACAATCATCACTAGTCACAAGTCACAAGTGCAACTATGAAGATATGAATGTGATGTATATCGGATTTGAAATGTGGAAAGATTCTAACATAAGCATCGAAGACATAAAGGTCAAGATGACTGTGATATTAGCTTACCCAATTTAATATAGCAAAACCACGCTCGCATCAAGGCATAGAGGCCAAGATGACCAAAAGAACGGTTGTGCAAAAACAGTGAAGCATAAAGCAGGAGGCAAATAAAAACATGTCCCATGCCCCAAGTCCTCTAGCTATGCATCACGGAGAAACTTATTAGACAAGGACACTCAAAAAAAATCAATAACAGTCAGCACACAAAGAAAATATCATGATATAGCTCAAGTATTAAGTGTTGCGTTTAAAAATTTAAGTGTGTTAACTGATACTGAGTTCTGAGGATAAGGATCAAATGCTTGCAAGCAGGTAAGACCACATGACAAAACGTGGTAAGATCAAACCGATAAGTGTTGTAAAACACTCGATGTCAAGGGTTGTATTGAAAAATACAGTTGGGGTGGTGTTGAAAAACACCATTTGCGAGGTGTCCTAAAGATGAACGCATCCAAGAGACCGAAGCTAATACAGGTATGCCCCCTAGACAAAGACAAAGACCAATTCCAAACCAAGGCAACAAGGACAAGGTATGATGGAAAAAAGCTAAGTGTCGAGGACACATGCTAAGAAACAGGGGTCCAAAGGCCTCAAGTAGCGCCCATTTCCAGGTTTTCACCACTTGGATTTTATTACAATTTTTTCATTTTATTTTTTTCATTTTTTTCTTCTTTTTTCAGGACTTTTTATATATATTTTTTGAATTTTTGCTACCAAGGCGCCTATTTCCAGGTTTTCACCAAGGCACTTTT
Organism: Thuja plicata; assembly: GCA_018584345.1. Lineage (NCBI taxonomy): Eukaryota > Viridiplantae > Streptophyta > Pinopsida > Cupressales > Cupressaceae > Thuja > Thuja plicata. Next base: position 955,069 of record MU226385.1, read on the forward strand.
TCTATTTTTTTGAATTTTTTGAATTTTTTGGTTTTTTTTTGTATTTTTCAAATATATAATTTTTTTGGAGATACATCAAAGCGCCTATTGCTAGGTTTTCACTAAGATGATCATTTTTTTAGGACATTTTCTGATTTTTAGAATTTTTGACAATATATCATTTTTTTGGATTTTTTCAGGATCAATAATTATGTACAAAGGGATGCCCCCAGACAGAATGGTCATCAAACTCCCAAGCAAGATCACACTGTGCAGTCTCAATGTTTAGCAAGGTGGAGGAGATGAGAGATTAGCAAGTTGGTTGAAGAGATGCAAGACAGGAGAATGAAGGAGAATGAAGGGAAGAAATCCTCAAAGGAAAACTCCTCAAGAGTACCCAAGCTAGGGAAAAAGAAACATCATGTAAAGCACATTTGGACAAGCAATGAAAGGAGAGCATAGGATAAGTCACAAAAGCGTAATGCAAGAGAAGGAAAAAATGCAGTCCAAATGAGTAGACATGTCAAGAGGCTTCATAGCTCCGTGTTTAACTCTTTCTTTTTCTTTTTCTTTTTTTAGATCAAGACCAAAGGGGAAAAATGATAGCGATAGGAGAAAATGAATGGAGGAAGATAGATATGAAGGCTAAATGTGAAAGCAATGAAAGCAAGGTCATCGTAAGATAGCTTACAAGATAGCCCAAATGTTCGTGTATAGATCAACATTGTCAAGATCAAAGAGAGAATACGGAATGGATGAAAGATGTAGAAGAACTATGCATGACGCCTGATTTTAGGTTTTCATCATGGTACTTATCCAAGGTGCCACAAGGGAGTGGTTTTCACCATAGGACGAAATTATTTCTCTTTAATTTTTTTATTTTCTTTTTGAATTTTGAATATATTTTTTTTCGGAAGAAGGCAAGCTTTTTAGATAATGCTCCTTGAAAGGATAAGCCATGATATGCCAAGGATCCAAAATGATATGCTCAAAGATACTGATAGGGAAAGGAAGATGAAAGAGGGAAATGGAGGATAAGATTTTATGCAAATCGAGTGAGGTTGGAAGATAGGAGGAATAGGCAAATGAGGAAAAATGATAGAAGGTAGAAGGATAATGAATGGAAGAATTGTGAAAGGGTAGATGGAAAGGAAGGCAAGATCAACATCGACACACACCTTGAAGGGTGAAAAGAGGATGGAGGAAGCATGAATGAAGGAATACGTGAAGGAATATGGTGAATGGATAACAGAGGTTGCGGTTCAGGCGCACGGAATGAAAAAATATTTTTGGAAGAAGATGAAGTGGAAGCCTTTGGAAGCTTGAATGTCAACTTCACTTGTTTTTCAACATGAGGCTCTTTCAAGAGAGACTTTGGAATCCATATAGTCTTAGGCTTTTCATTTATTTTTGATGATTTAGAGAGAATATCTTTAATGATGGATTTTGGAACCCATACTTGTCTTGTAGTTTTCTTCTTAGATATCTCTTTTGA
>MU226385.1:965196-998172 GCA_018584345.1 Thuja plicata
TTTTATTTAAAACAGAGTGTAAACAAAAAATATTATCTTTGAGAGAAGTGACATTCTGAAGAACATGTAATGCATTTAAAGGAACTCAATCTTTCTTTCAAATTATCAATGATTGTTTCAGATTGAGCCCTTCTATGGAAACCCTACAAGAGTTTTACCAAGATTATCAGTCTTCTCCTATAGAAACAAAAAAATTTCTTTGTTAATTATATCTGCATAACGATGATTTTCCTCATGACATTGATTGGAATCCCTTGCTCTACATTGGAGATATTTATCTTAGGGCCCTCATGTCTTGGATCCAAAATGAGAATAGTTGGGGGCAGCACTTTAGATCACATAGGGATAATGAACTCTAGATTCCTCTGCCTTTAAAAGTTGAGTCTCAGGATCCTAGGAATTTTTACTTCAGTTGGAAAAAGATTTTATTTAAAACAGAGTGTAAACAAAAAAATATTATCTTTGAGAGAAGTGAAATTGTGAAGAATTTGAGCAGATTGGCCCTACCTCGGGACAAACAATGATGGGATATTTGTCACAAAGATGGAACAATTTGACAGAGGAATTGAAGTAGGTAGAGCCACATTCTCTTAAAAACTGTTATGTAGACATTAGGAGAGCACTAAGGTACATACACTTGGGAAGAACAAAGCAGAATAACTGGCTTCGTCTAATTTTTCATCCATCCATGCTTTTATGGCCACTACCACCTTACAGGGAGTATGGAAATTATTTAAATGAAGCAGCATAAAAAGTTAGGTGGGAGAGAATGGGAAAGACCAAAGGATCCTATTGGAGTCTAGCTAACAGAGGGACAAGCCAGGTCATCCCTAGTGATTACAAAGTGTAGACTCAGATGAGAAATCTTGCACCTGCTTAAGGACCATCAGGGAGTTAGGTTGGGGGGAATAATGAGCCCAAATAATGGCTCAATTTTGTTAATATCTCTTATATATTTTTCTGGGCCTATTAGGGTTTTAGATACTGATATAGGGTTTAAGACTTTCATAATTATGTTTCTATGTTTTTTTCCTAAACTTGTCAAAAGTGGGGCATGAACTAAACTTGTCCCTATACTTCCTTTTGATTAATGGCGAAAGATGTTATCTGATCTTTCTACGTGATTTATCCATATTAATCTTGCATGTAGTTAAATAAATTTTATTCTAATGTGAAATGAATGTCTTTGTTTTGTTCACGCTAATGTCATGATGTAAGAATAAATGAAGGTGCAGCAATGGTCAAAGCCTTGCAATGTGGGAGCTCATGCCAACTAATCGGTTGAAGACAAAGTCACGCCAAGATGAATCTTGAAGGAGTTGGCAACTAATTGTTTACAGCTCACGTGGATTATTAATGATACTTTAGTGTTCATGCTTGTGGTAGAGTGGATCTAGGGGGATCAATTATGCTATATTTTCTCTGCAGCATAAACAATTTGACTTTTTCCTATTTGGAGCATAACTTCCTTTTCTTAAGTTGTAATAAATCATGTCCTCCTAATGTCTTTGGAGTGTACTTTTTTGTTAGTTAGAGTTAGTTATAAGTCTTCTTTCTATAAATAAATTTAGGTTGCCCCTTCTCAGAAGGTTTGAACTTCAGATATTGTAATTTTAGTTTTTAGTTTTATTGAGAATAGTTTCAGCTCCATTATGTTATAACAACACTTTTGGATAAATGAAATGATATACCGGTTTACAGCATCTTACTTGATCTTTGTGAAGACACACTCAAGGGGTTCCACTTGGTGAGGATTCCAATCTTTATGTTCAATAATTACTTTTCATGCAGTAGTTAGTTGTTGTCCTGACAATTGTTTGTTCCTACAGCCACTGGAAACTCCATCTTGTGATTGTTCCTACAGCCAAAGAAGACATAGCAATTTCCTGTTTGTTTTCCAATATGGATTATATTTTTTTTATTCATTTGAGTTTGGTTTAGATGATAGCTTCAATTAAGCATTTGATGTATTTACTTTCTATGCACTTTACTTTCAACAGCATTTTATTTTCAGTCATAGATAGCATGGATACAATTGGGTCCCTAGTGCATATACAATGTTGACCCATTTCAAGTATGTCTCTGGGTTGACAAAAAATGAGTCTTCATGATATTGAGATAACTACTTAGCATGGATATCCAATCTCTAAGTTATGGTTTTAGGGCCTAGTTTTTAAAACTATTAAAGGAGACCAACAATGGGCTCAATGGTATTGGTAGAATGGGAAGGCAAAGGATTGGTATATATTTACAGGTTTTGGTTAGGGGGTGCAACAAATTTGTTTCCTTTATCATTCATACCCTCAATAGTGATGGTATTATTATCTATGAGGTCTTATACAATAGTCTTCAAATGGAAACACTTCTCAATATCCTGACCATGCTAATGATGCTATTAGCAAAAAGCTTTGGTATCATGGGAAGCTAGAAATGGTTTGGAAGGGTCAATCAATTTGACATAAGGAAGTTTCAAAACATTATCATTAATCAAATTCAACATAACATTTTGCAAAGATTTAGAAAGAGATGTGAAAGTAAGAGATAGTTTAAACACAAATGACGAAGGAGCCACACTTGATGTTACAACTACCACTTGTGCATTAACATTGTTGGAATAATTGTTGATCTCGATGAAACCTTTGCTAGATATTTAAAAAAAATTGTAGATTTCTAAGAGGCATCACTCTTATCAACTAGAGCCATTGGAGTGGATGACTCAAATTGGCTCACTGGAAGTTGATAATTATGAAGCATTGCACACAATTGGCTAAAAGAAGTAAACTTAGAAAGCAATATCTTATCTCTCATGTCTTTTTGCAAATTAGAAATGAAAATATGTTGAACATCCATATCAGGAACAGGATAAGAAATTTGAGCATGCAAATGTTTAAATCTACTAATAAAATTAGTCACTTTTTCTTTAACGCCTTGCTTACAATGAATAAAATCATTTAAAGAAATTTGAGGACCAATATTTTTTTGTAAATATTAAATGAAAGTATTATAATTTTTTTGAAATGAGTCAATAGAATAAGGAGGCAAAGAAAAAAACCATTGTAAGGCCTTATCTCTAAATGTTATAGTAAACAATTTAGCCATAAGTCTATGATTATTAGAGAAGTCACTACATAAGATTTGAAATGATTTCACATGTGTAAAGGGATCACCTTTTCCATTATATGTCTACAAGTGATGTACTTCCATGTATTGGGGGATAATGACGGGAATGATATCTTGGGACAAAGAACTAGCAATGTCACAAGTAGGAATCTTGAATTTGGATTGGATTATAAAAGCAAGTTTTTGTTGTAAGGATGAAACACTTTAGGCAAGGTTATTAATGGTGGCTTTGGTCAATATGTTGGTATTGGAATGTGTGATGATAAAGAATTTATAACATTGTGGGCAATAGAGGGAACATTGGAATATGAAGGTGGTACTTTGTGGTAGGTAGGTATAGATGATGATTGGGAAATACATGGAACACTCATAGAAGGAGAGATGATATGATTAGGAATACTTTCAGGACTAACATGTGCAGTATTGACCTTTTGAATATATCTATCCATAATAGATGGAGTATATATAGGCACATTAGATAATAGGAATGACAATATTAACATTGGTATTATGATTAAAAATATTAAGATCTTGAGCACCAACATTTTCTAGTCTTGGTATTGTCATCAATAAGATGGGATATGTGACACAATAATTTAATACCATGTTCATCACTGTGAATTAATTTCCTCAATCCTTGTACTAAGGGGAATGCCTCACTATTAGAATGCTCTTGAACCAGCCATTGCTCAAGATTTTCAAAATTATGAAAAATCTTTCTCACTTGGGAAAGAGACACTCTTAAGTATTCATCCTCGTCATGAAAAGAATAGGAAGAGGGATTCTCAACAATTGTAGGTATGTTATTAGTAGGCATAGAGGTATCATATACATTCATATTGAATACATTAGAGGACTATGGATCAACACCATTAAAGGTACCCATAAGCCTACAACTTCTTCTCACATGTATGTTATATGTAGGGTTCGAGGTTATAAAATTCACGCACAAAGCAATGAAAGAAAGAGATGTCTAAATTATGAAAATTAGTAATCAATTAATCATTTAAACATCTTAGAAAATAAATTTAAATCAAAACTAAAATAGGAGGATAGAGATCATGAAAAATAAGACCTGATGTATCATAATGATTACACATACAAGCTAAATAAATGCATAAAATAAACTCTAATCATTCAAAAGGTAATGCAAATCTGATCTAAACACCAAATCATAATGGAAATATAAGGACGTCAAGTTCACCAAAATGTGACAAAAGAAAAAATATAAATGGTGACATGAATGTGGTAGGGATGAATTTTCACTAGGATGGTCAAACAAGATAGGAAACATCACACCCCAAATTCCATCTCTTTCATTACATTAGGAAGGGGAAAGTACCCGCTAGGCTTAAGGGAACTCAAGTGTTGAATGAGTGTAAGGGGTTTTCATCTTCTCTAATAGTAGATGAATGATGAATGCAATTTGGAATGAAGAAAGGAAGTAGGAAAAGATAAGATGCAATGAAGAAAAATCTATAGATGTAGATAGATGACAAACTGATATGAAAATTCCAAGACCAAATCTGGGTAACAAACACTATAACTGACATGCACAAAAATTTTTATTCCAAAATGTTTGTCAAGGGTGACCTAGAGTGTAGGAGATGACTAGACTCACCCCTAATGCTAGGAGGTTACATTGATCAGTCAAAAGGAGATGAAGAAGGTAGGGATCTGTAACAGATTGTTAGATATTCCTGAATCCAGATTTAAAACTCCATCACCTATCACCTGCACACAAAAAATAGGAAAAATGTTGGGATAAAGAGTTTTTCCTCAATCAAACCCCTGCATAGGAACTAAACTTGAAATCAAATTAAAATATCATAAAGGAAAAAGCATTTTGTCAATAGCAAAGGCTTGATAAGATGTTATACCTTCACAAGTGTTGAAGTGCTCATGAAGATTCTTGAAAGTTGTCTTGATGTAGTCTTGACCTTGGATTTGGGATAGGAATAACATTAATGCTTTCATTCATGCTAGGATCTAGACATTACTCCATATCTTCCATGCTTGATGCTTGAATGAATTTGATTGCTCCTTGAATGCTTGAGTGCTTGAATTGAAAAAAAATGTAAACTATGGATTGCCAACGTTCATGGATGGATTGATTGATTGATTGATGGATCCCAAAATGATGGAGGTAGCCTTGTATTCATACCTATCCTATCCATTTTGGGGCTCAAAGCTTGAAGGAGGCCGACAAGGATCTAAAATCCTTCTCAAAATTAAAAGACCAATCTTCAATTCAAATTTGGGGCCAATCTATCATGTAAGAGGTGCCTCCCAATGTAGAGGGTGGATTGGACTGCCCCATATGCTCTAGGGTTCCCTTTATGAGGTAATCGAGGCTCCAATTTAAATTGGGAGTCCATATAGACATTGGGGATATAAAAAATATACACGAAATCAATGTATGATCAAGCATAACGAGCTTGGAAGCCTTGGAAACTAAAATAGGGCCTAGCGAAGGACCAAAATTATAAGTGCTTACAATATAGGACGCTACAAAACTAAATAGGAATATTTGGAAACTAAACCTAAATAAGTCTAACACTGAGAGGTTTGAAGATGAGATTAATAGAGATATAACACGGTTTAACCAACAGAGAGTGCTCTCCCACGTCCATAACTTGTCATTAAGGACCAAATCCCTATTCTTTGAAGAGACAAACATTAATATGAACAAGATCATCACACACAAAAAAAAAATGCTTGATCTTTTTCTTAATAAGATGCTTCTATGAATCTATAAACTAAATTGTGTAAGACAAGAAGAGAAGGCCAAAATTTGTTGAATATAAAGACCAAGCCCCGTCACGAATAAAAATCTACATTTTCCAACATATCATGTCCACAAAGCATCATGTGGAAAGTTGTGCACGATGGAGGGGCTTTTTTATCTCATTAAGGGTGTGCAACAACCCTAGAACTTTCAATGGTTGCACAAGACCATTGTTTACCCATATCTATAATTGTAAAACTTACACCAATAATACAATGACCACTCACCAAAACAAATCCTTATAAATGCATGACACCATTTTCAATCCCAAAATATAAACCATCACCATCTAGAGCATGAAATTCAAACCCAAAGTCGTTGTCTCAATCAACATGAACAAGGGGTGGAAAGAATCACATTCACTCCAACACCTAACAAAACATAGGCTGAAGGAAATACGGGACTAATAACAAACAAAATTATCATTTGTGGTCATTAGGGCCACCCTCAAAAGCTCTTGAGGCATCAAAATTTGCAAGATTAATTCTAGGAAAATGGCACCCACTAAATGCAACATCATTTTTAGATGTACAACCTCCAAAGGTCCACATCGGTGAGCACATAAACTACAAAAATGACAGGGTACAAAAATGCAGTGTGAGTTGTATTTTTTCTTAATATAAGTGTTGTGTTCTTCAATACATGTATGAATATTGATGTGCAAGATCAATAAGAAATTGAGTTTGTGAAGTTCACCTCTCATACTACCACCAATTCAAGATGAACCATAATCAGTTTTTAGGATCTCATTAAAAAATGTGATCAAGGGAGAAACAAAAGAATAATTGATGGAGTCAATCATTCAGTTGCTCAATGAAATTTTGAAGATTTATATTAACTTATTTCTTGATCGTTCTAGTAATGACAATTCATCTCATAAAAATGATTTTCTTTCTATGGATCTTACACATTATTAAAGATAGCATGAACACTTGTTGCATTAATTCTTATATTAACAAGTGTCATTTGAATAATATATTAAACATAGATTTGGCAATGGTGGTGGCTATAGAGCATGAGAAATAACCAATAAATTATGTAGATGATGCATGAAAGGGTGGGAAGAGATAAAGGTGTACCCATGATAGGAGCGGATTGGGACCTAGAATGATCTTAAATAAGGTATAAAATGGGTTATGGTACAAGCAATGGAAGTATGGATGGCCATGGTGGATGTAGAGATTGCAGTAGAAGAGGCAACATTGATTGTGACAAGAGAAATGGTAGAAGCAACATTTGGATACTACTAATAGAGATAGCACAAAAGGTAGTTGAAATGGTAGTTAAATAGGAGGGAGGTGCAAATGTTAAAACTCCATGTGGCAAGTATGATAGGAAGAAAGATATCAAGAGGTGTGCCACATTTGAGGATGAAACTAGACCAAAAATCTGAAGAGGGTGCACCTTCCATAAACTAGGAGTAACCTCAAATTCAATGTCTTGAAGTGTTTCTCATCTAAATTATTTGTGAAGTAATAAATTTTGAAAATATTGAACCAATTTTTCAAGACCACTTCAACTCAATTATCAAAATTATGTGCACATCATTGTTGTTATGAATATGCTTCATAATCATAGCCTTCAACACCATTTTAAACAATAGGTCTAATAATATTATTTAGGTGAAGATTGTAGGGATTCACATGAGGACTTATCCGTAAGGGGATGTGACGAGGAGAATAAACCATATTTGTAAACATTTCACATAGACCTAAAGACCTGTCGATATAAAAATAAGGTAAATATCTAATTTATTTATTTTTTAAATAATTATCAAGAAATTAGATAAAAGAGACCAAAACCCACAAGATAATAGTAACACTCAGTAGGTTAGGTAAAACAATATCACACAAGAAGGCACGAATTCTAAAGAAAGGTATAATTATGAAGCATAGACAAAGGCACCCCAAAGCTCATAAGATTGAGAATATGATGAATCTAGTATGTAACCATGATGAAAGAAGGATAAACCCTAAAACTAAAGCCCTAGGTTGTGTAACAACATCAAGTTCACCAAAAATGTTAAGGAGAAAAATATCACTTTCACGAATATTTAAGCTAAGTAAATAATTAATGCAATTATACAAACAATCCACCTAGATAAATGAGTAGTAACCAATATTAGATATCTAACAAAAATTCTATGACAAATTTGAAACTTAAGTAAGAGATACTTGGATAGATTCTAAAGATGATAAACATGGTGTTGAGGATTTCAAGAATTTATTTACAACAACATTAAAATTGTATGTTTAATTTTGATGATACAAAATCCACAAAATAGTATGTGTATTTGGTTCAATCATCGAAATGAAAAGTTGAACTAGCACAATAAGTTGAACTTGTACCCATAAATTGATCTTGGAAGGAAGTGGATTGTTGGGACATGCTTACCTTGATCTTCTAATGTGTAAATATGTTCAAACCAATGATGTTTAGGAACACCTTTGGGAATCTATTGACTTGTGAGGTTCATGGCCTCCTCAAACAAAACCATGTAATTCTTTAATATTGTTGCTAGGTTTATTTTATTCATCTTACAAATCAAATTTCCGACCTACTCAAAATAGATTTCTAAATAGTTAGCTTACTACAATTGGAAGCAATTCAAGAAACATTAATTTTAAATTTTAAATTTAAAAGTTTGTTTGATTTTTTTAACTCGAGTTCATACCCACAACTCTTTCAAGAGTTAAAATTTATGTATTCTAATAATAGAGACGATCTCTAAAACTAGGATCAAGATATAGGGATGTAAGCACTCAAATTCACATGAGAAAAATAATATCAAAAGCAATTAAGACAATGATCTTAGGTGCTTGAAGTGGTGTATAATAATAAGTATTGATGTAGAGCTAGTGCAACCAAGTACTAATGATTTCCTACATTTCCAAATTCCTCTTTCATGTCTCTTTGTATCATAACACTAATGACCTAATGCTTGTTTATAAATATGCAATTCTAGGCACTGGTTTGAAAGCTGACTCATTTTATTATTTTTACAAATCAAATATTAGACCAACTCAAAATAGATTTCTAGGCGATTTGTGCACCACATTAGCTTTACCACAATGGGAACAAATCAAGAAATATAAGATTTAATTTATAAGTTTGTGGTTGATATTTGTGATTACAAAGATGGTCGAAGTCAAATCCACACCTACAAATCTAACCCAAAGTTAAAATTTGTGGTTTCTAAGCATAAAGACAATCTCTAAGGGTATGATCAAAAGAAAATTCACACAAAAATATGCCTATTGAAAACTCTTTATACATTAGGTACAATCTAATCAAAGTAGGTCCACACAATAAAAATAAAAAGAGCATGTGCAATCTTTACTCTAACAAATATGATATAATAAAAATGAGATAAAAAGTCAATTAATTATATTGTACTTGTTACAAATTAAGCATCGCATCTAAATAATGTATATATTATTGATTCTAATTGTATGTCACAATTTAGGCATTTTTTACTATCCTACTCCGTCTCAAGGTGTAAATGTCTCATCTTTTCTTGACATTTAAAAACACTATTAAAAGCAATTAAAATAATGATGTCAAGTGCTTGAAATAATGTATCATAAAAATATTTATATAGAGCTAGTACAAACAAATATTAACTATTGCTTGCTTTTTTGTATTCTTTTTTTTAAATTTCTTTCACAAGAATAATGATCTAGTGTTTAGTTATAAATATATAATTTAAGATTTCTATTTTATTAAAGAAGATTTATCATCTATGATTGTTTTTAGCTATTGAATACAACACAAGTCTTAGGCTAAACCTCTTCAACTAAGAGCTAATGACTAATGGTATCGCCAAATTCCCTTAGGGCATGATTATGACCTCATCACACATGATATCGAAGCCTTTCACTCAATCCATCTTGATCTCTAATGAACTCTTTAAAAATCTTTTAATTTCAAAGCAAACCAAAGACCCATTAACTAGACTCCTATTTTGAGAATCACACTCAAATCAATACCATCAATCAAACTCTCAAATTAAAATTGAAATTTTAAATAATATTATATAATCACATACCTAATTATACCCAAATGTTATAATAACTTTCACAACCCTCTAATCTTCAAATAAATTATTACCCAAATAATATATGAGAAATGAATTCAAACCTATTTATACACAAAACACAAAACACAAAACACAAAACAAATTTCACATCCAAATACAACATACACAAACAAATTGCACATCCAAATACAACATATAGACAAAAGAAGAATGACTACCCCCCTAAACCATGATAATTACATCAACTCCACATTTCAATGTCTCCTAAATGAATAAAAAATATCTCCCACATAAATTAAATATCTCCTACTTGTATAAAAAATTAAAACCAGACTTGAATGTCATTCATACCATGGTCCCATCAAAACAAAACCCACATAAAATAAAACAATATAATAATATATATATATATATACGTTATCCTCGCCGACGTATATAAATATATGTGTGCGTGTTCTTGTCCACGATATGTTGAATATTCCACAACATATCCATTGCGACGACTTTTTCTCATGTACGAGAATATGCGGAAAAAGATTCCGCGTCTCGAATAACACGTGAAGAATCATTTTGAAGCTGGCGAAACGGTCAAAAAAACGTGGGCACGACATTGACAGGATTTTAAGGCCAGACAATTATGGCCTACCTATCTGTAGGCCTGAATTTCCACAGTGCGGTTCGATCTCGTGACCTCCGGGCACCTAAAGCGATGTATTTATGATAGCAGTACTGGGTACACCAGAGTTTTCAGCAATGTGAGCAGGAGTAGGAGGGTGTTTGTGCACTGGGTAATTATGGGTTTTACTCAGTTGTAAGGATTGAGTCAATGAGCTGAGGCAGAAAGTAAGGGTATGTGACAAATTAGGAAGATATTGTGGTCTGGTTCATTATGGCTCTTACACAATTGTATGGATAAGGTACTGCAGAATGTGAGAAGGGTGGAGAGCAATGGTATTCTCCGAAATCTTATCTAGTAGGGTGCACCAATGCACAAGTCATGATGTACTATAATAATTTAAGCATTGATCCTTCCTATAGCCTATAGGTACTGGATAGGCATTTCCATTGTTCTGTCTCAAATAATTATGACAAGAAGACAAAAAAATAATAACTAAAAGCTCATTAATAAAGATATCATGTATCTATAGCCCTCCACCCTTACTCTCAGTTGTGAGAATTTTGAATTGTGCGTTAGTGGGTGCATGCACGAAGTTAACTATGATGACTATTGATCCTTGGACATCTTCAAGTCACTGGTAAATTTGTGCTGCACAGAAATAGTGCAAAGTTGTTGACACATCTTTGAGTAGGTATCAAGCAACACTTTGAAATAAACACTTTTTTTAGTGCAAAGTTGTTGACACATCTTTGAGTAGGTATCAAGCAACACTTTGAAATAAACACTTTTTTACTCTTGCAGGCATAACAGATCCCACAGTGTCACAGCGTGCTTAGTCACTACCCAGAAGCCAGAACCATTACTCTAAGCAGTTAAGTAGCATACATAAACCAAAAAGAAAATGTTGAAATCAAATGTACAATTTAAGATTTGTGAGTGCAAGAAGTTAGCATCCACTTCCCCTAAGAAACACCCTTCTAAGTAAATCTTTGACTGCCTATAAAAGATCAGGTTGCCTGCCAACTAGCAGACTTGTGAAGAATAGATGGACTTCTTACCTCAGATAGGGTTTAGGGTTTCCAGATTTGGTTGGGCTTTTAGTTGAGTGGTGTAAAAGGCCTTGGTTCAAACCCTCTGCCAGTCTGTAACTGGGTATAAAACTGGCATCATAAGGGAGGTGTACACAACTGGTTTCCATTAGTAAGCCCGTTACAGTGTGCATACAAAGCCAATAAATAAGCGAATGGAAATACTATAAGAGGAACACAAAGAATCTCTGGGTTAACAAACAAATGAAGTATTACAGACCCACAACAAATGCCCCATTAAATTCTCCATAATACCACTCATGCAGACTCTTCAGAATTTCAATTCCAAAAATAAACAATAATTTGAAAACAAAAAGTTTAACTCTTCCTGTTCTATAATTGACCGAATTGACCGAAGTTGGGCAAAGAGTTCTGATATAAACATTACTTCCAAAACCCAGATCACAAAGTTTTCCCACATTGTCAATCATATTGAACAGATATATGTCACTGCCATTCTCAGTTGAACAAATTTATTCCATAAATTCTAAAAATAATCTAGAAAAATCATATAATTAAAGAGGGGGCTTAAAGCATGAGTGGTAAAACAATACAGGGAAGTCCTGGTTACAAATCTTAACCCTATGAAATAGACCTTTGGGCAACCATATTCACTGAGCATGATCTGAATGGCCAAAGAAACATACAGTGAATTGAAAAACAATCTTAACATTTTACAATATGAACAATGAATCCAAAAACAATCTTAATATTTTAAGATATGAACTGTGGAAAACTCATGCCAACCTATGTTAATTATTTCTTATAGAGAGACAGCCCTACAAAAATGGGTAACCGAAGAAGTACTCAAATATTTAAAAAAATGTACTGTTAACATGGATAGCAACGTATTGCAGTGGCACTGTTACAGCAGCCACTTGAATTCAAGCCAAGCCTCATACTAGGCAGTATTGAGCTCAAAAGGAGATTGAAGCCCAGGACTAGGCTTAAGAACCATTGACTCCCTCAAATTTACCAGTAACGAAAAAATGCATATTGCTCACAAAACTATATATTGACAGACATCAGAATTTTTTTTGCCACAGTAATAAGTCATTGACCCAGAGAGTTAAAAAAAATAAGAGAGCAACTAAACTAACAGAAAACTGATAAAAGCAGTACCATCCTTAGTCTATGAACCGTTGACTCACTCAGATTTACCAGTAACAAAAAAAAATTGCATACTACTCGCAAAACCATACGTTGACAAACATCAGAATTCTTGTGCAACAGTAATGACAGTCATTGACCCAGAGAGTTACAAAACAGAAGAGCAATTCAAACAACAGAAAACTGAGAAACCCACTACGATCCTTGGACTAAGTTTATTACAAGCTTACATATGATACATTACTGGTACAAAAAAGTCATTTCTTTAAAATACTACACAAAAGTCATTTCTTTGAACCCATTAAACAAAAAGTGGGAAAACCAGTACCATCCTTAAACCAAGTCTGCAACTAGCTAAAATATGACACATTACTGATATACCAAAGTCATTTCTTCAAACCCATGAATCAAAAACTTTAAAAAACCAGTACCATCCTTGGACTAAGTCTGTAACAAGCTAAAATATGACACATTAATGGAACACAAGAGCCATTTCTTTAAACCCATTAATCAGAGAAAACCCTAAAAGAACAAGGGTTAAAATTAGAGTCAGTCAAATGTGGTCTGTTACAATTTCTCATCTCTGGCCTCCAAGAATAAAAATAACAACATTGATGAACAGAGAGCAGAGACATGAAACTCTCAAATGTATAACAACATTGATGAACACAGAGCAGAGACATGAAAGCTCTGAAATGTCACCTCCACCATTATTAGGTGCCTAAAGTGAAGATCATTTCTCTAGCCTAATCTAAAACCTAACAAAATTCAAACCAAACCTCAAATGTTTTGTAAGCAAATTCTCTCATTTCTTCAACTTCTTTGCTGCAGGTTGAGGAGGAGCCTCATCATCTTCATCCTCCTCATCTTCATCATCATCCTCATCATCCTCCTCATCTTCGCCGTCATCATCGTCGTCATCTTCTTCATCTCCATCAGGCACGGCTCCGTCATCGTCATCATCATCCTCCTCCTCGCCTTCATCCTCATCTCCACCCCCTACGCCGTAACTTTCACCGTCAGCTCCCACGTTAGTCTCGTCCTCTTTTCCTTGCACTGCTCCGTCTTCTTTTCCGTCAAGTTTCTCCTGGTTCTCCTTTCCATTCTGCTGCTCCCCATTGACAGGCTTCCCCCCTTCACCTTCTGTTGCAGTCACAGGCTCCTGAAAACAATAAAGACATAAAAAAAACCAGCCAATCAAACAAGAAACCCACAAAGAAAAAAAACATTCTGAGCTCTGAAATCGAAGAAAGATAGAATTTTGATGCGTTTTGAAGAAGTGGGTATGCATTTTGGAGTCTGAAATTGAACAGAGATAGAATTTTGATGCGTTTTGAAGAAGTGGGTACGCATTTTGAGCTCTGAAATCGAAGGAGAATGAATTTTGATGCGTTCTGAAGAAGTGGGTAGGCATTTTGAACTCTGAAACCAAAAAAAGACAGAATTTTAATGCGTTTTGAAGAAGTGGGTACGCATTTTGAACTCTGAAATGGAAGGAAGACAGAATATTGATGCGTTTGGAAGAAGGGGGTAGACATTTTGAACTCTGAAACCAAAAAAGATGGAATTTTGATGCGTTTTGAAGAAGTGGGTACGCATTTTGAACTCTGAAATTGAACAAAGATAGAATTTTGATGCGTTTTGAAGAAGTGGGTACATTGTCTTACCAATGAACAAGACATGTGTAGTGTATTGCAGTTGTCTGCAACTGCAGCTGCTGCAGCCATGGCGGAAGGATAAGCTCTGCCTGTTTTCTGCCTTGACTAGTCTGTTGCTTCTGCTCTTCCTTGATTATTTCTCTTTCACCCACATAAACGCGATCCCATCGCCTACGGTTTTTCTTCCCTTTGTCAAGTTGAAGAGAGTAGGAATTTAATACTGGATATTAGGTGGATTAGGAGATTTTTTATACCATTAGATCAGTCTAAAATAGGTCATGATCTGCTCCTGATCAACGGACCATCCACGCAAAGTTTTAAGGTACACTTACTTTTCTTCATGATCTCTTATGATTTGCTGCACTACACGTACGAAGCATCTGATGGATCATACTAGATATTGAATGTATTGTAATCCTCAAGTGATATGTACAACTAAAATAGGGCAAGGATTATAATATTAGTAAAAACTAAGTCTATGGGTTAGAATTTTTTTTTAAATAAAAGTACGTGTAAGTTTTCTATAGTTTGGATAGGATTATTTTATTGCTTGATTTGTTTACACTTAGGATTAGGATTATATTACATTGATGGGTTAGTATGTGGGAGTTTTTTACAGCTCATCTAGATCTTTTGAAGAGTTTTTCTTAGTTGTGGGGAATGTGAATGAATGAATGAAAGATTTTAACAAGTCCGTGAGGCTTAAGCAACCAATGGGACCCCCTAAAAATAGCACGCACTCAGAATAGGGTGCGAGAGCCTTAAACAATTTGAAACTTCTTCTTTAAATTTGCTCTTCAACAATGAATGTTTATCACAAGGTTTGTTGTCGTACCTAGTTGTGTTTCTTCAAACAAGGTACCTAAATTGTTCGCTTTTAAAATATCATCAAAGCTGGAGCGGATGTCATTGTATGTTGGGCACTCCATGATAAAGTGTCACTCCGTCTCCACCACTCCATGATGTGTGGTGTTTGTGGGTTCCATCGACTCTTGTGGCCTTGTGGACGTCATTAAAATCTATTTTACTAGTAAAAGGTTAGGATTATTTTATTACTAAAATTATGCCAATGGGTTAGTACATGAGAGTTTTTCATAGTTTGGATTAGGATTATTTTATTAATAAGATTACGATGCAAGTTTTTTTTACAATTCGGATTAGGATTATATTATGAATAAAATTATGTTGATGGGTTAGTATGTGCAAGTTTGTCACAGTTCATCTAGATCATTTGAAGAGTTTTTCATAGTTATGGGGAGTGTGTGTTGTGTGTGGGTTCCATTGGTTGTCGTGGCCTCGTGGAAGTTATTAAAATCTATTTTATTAGTAAAAGTTTAGTCTATGGGTTAAAATTATTTTATTAATAAAATTGTGTCGATGGGTTAGTACATACGAGTTTTTCACACTACCAATTAAGATCATTTGAAGAGTTTTTCATATTTCTAGAAGTGTGTGTTGTTTGTGGGTTCCATAGGCTACCTTGGAAATCACTAAAATCTTTCATTCAATTGTGAAATTTTAATTGCAGGTACTAATGTTTTTGGACCATATTGAGTGACCCATTATAGAATGAACAATTAGGCCCATATGGATAAGGATTTATTTATTACAAGTGTCGCCTAGCTTGTGATATTAACAAATATCATGTCATCTAGCAACTAGTCTATGATTGCAACATGTTTGAATGATTATATGATAATAAATAGCTACGTGGATTAGCAATGATGACTTTTTGTGCTACTCATTTTATCTTAAGTTTAGATTAAGAAATTAAAAGGTTAATCTTTAGTAATAAATTACTTTATGAAATTTGTTTAACTTTTTGGTCAATAAATTTGCATTTTAATTTTCAAAATCAAATGTTTACTCTGTTAAAATGTCATCAATACATTTGATTGGTTAACAAGAAAGGACAATTATTTTAATCATTGTTTTTAAACTAGTCAATATGCAACATATAAAATTCGAACACCAGTTGTTTGTTAGAGACTTGTACATTGAACATACTTGCAAAACTATGATAGCAAGTTATGATATATTTACATAGATTGGTTATGAACAATAAATAATTATTTTTTATACTATATTTATTATTATAACAAATCTCTTTTCTTATTACAACTCGATGGATTATCAATCTTGATTTTTCTTGCCACTCATTTAATCAAAAATTTACAATAAGAAATTAAAAATTTTAATGCTTAGTAATAAATTATGTAATCAATTATTTTTCAAACTTTTTGGCTAATAAATTTGCATATTTATTTTCAAAATCAAATGTTTACTTTGTTAAATGAAATCAATAAATGTGATCAGGTAACAAGAAAGTACTTATTTTAATCATTGTTTTTAAATTAGTCAATGTGCAACTTATAAAGTTCAAATGTCATTTGTTTGTTGGAGAGGTGCATTGAACATATTCACAAAATCATGATAGTAAGTGATGATATCATTACATGGACTAGTTGTGGACTATAAGTGATTAGTTTTTATACTATATTTATTACTCTAACAAGTATTTTCTAATTTTCCAAAGGCCGACACAATTTTAAAATACCAACTAGAATAGTTTCTCTATGCAGAATTTAATCAATGGGGATGTATTTGGATGAAGTCAACATCTAATTATGTTTTTAAACATTATTAATTAGAGAAATTTTCAAATCCATAGGTGAAAATGATGATTGAACGGACCCAATTAGCACTTTGTCACTATTTTAAAAAAAAATCAAATATAGATTAACTACCTTCTATTATTTTTGCTTTAATGGTATCAAAGCACTCTAATTATATTCCTAATAGTTGAGTTTATGATTAAATTAGAAGGTGATGTAAGGTGTTGCTAAATGACTTTTTGCTAAGTATTTGAGGGGTTCTTTTTTTAGTGATACAATTTAATGAATTGCCTTAAAATAATTTAAAAAACTCTTATATTAATAATGTACAAGCACTCTAAACTATCAAGAATGAATTTACACCTCTAATATTTTACTATTTGAGTTCCTCTGGTGAAAACCATTTGTTATTTGGCAATGTGACACAAATAAGGGTTGGCAAGAGTTATATACTTTCAAACTGTGTAAGATTATTACATTGTAACAATGATGATGTCTTTGTTAGTATTATGAGATCCAAGATTACTGAGAGGGGGGGGGTGAATCATTAAACTACCAAATCAAACTTTTCATCAATCATTCAACCACTTGCATTAATAAACATTCATTGCATGAAAAACTAAACAATAAGAATAAGCATCCATAATCATGCAACACAATAACACCAAAGTTTTTCTCATGAAAACCCAATTGGGAAAAACCACATGTGGGGATGGCACCCACTAAAATCTGCACTCTTTTGAAGTACGCCCAGTTAAGAGCTTAGCAGGTTGTTAAAAGCTTACAATATGCCCGGTTAAGAGCAAGACCATGCTAGGAGTCACTTGGTCAAGGGATTTACCTCTAGCCCTGTTAGGAGTAACCTAGTTAAAGGATTTCAAACCCTAGTTAAAGAGTCACCTTGTTAAAGGATTTACAATTCAGACCTGTTAGGATCTACCTGGTTAGGGGATTTAGCTTGATGAAGTTGTTAGGAATCAACAAGTAAAATTATCTGAGAAAGTAGCACTTCCTTTGCTAATACAAATCTAGTTTAAGCTCAATCTCTACTACACATGCAAACACACTTATCTTTTCTTCCTTCTCTCGATCACAACTATGCATCTATGATCTACACTTGTATATTTCATCATTTTACATATTTATATAATACAAGTACATTAGGGAAATTAACCGCCTTACAAAACATTTTACAATCTTTCCA
The DNA here is from genome assembly GCA_018584345.1 of Thuja plicata. NCBI lineage: Eukaryota > Viridiplantae > Streptophyta > Pinopsida > Cupressales > Cupressaceae > Thuja > Thuja plicata. Next base: position 983,438 of record MU226385.1, read on the forward strand.
GATCAATGAGAAAGCCCTAAAATGTGTTAAAAATATAGAGCACATTCTAACTAACTTAGGTCGACCTTCAAATCCATTGCACATCGATTTGACAAAGTAAAGTCAAACCATAATATACTTTCCAATGTTCTTGCACAACCTCCAATAAATTCGATCATAAACAATCACAAACATGTCAACTCATCGATACATGTCAATCTTCATCTTCAGCGTGATCCCTGTAACTCGTAATCACTCATCGTAACTTGATATAACATCACTGATCAAGGATCTAACTGACTGTTCTTGGCTATCTTAAAAACTGTATTAAACATTTTACTAAATGACCTTCATTCACTTGAATATTTGCCTTCTGATCGTCAAAACAAGATGTGGTCGCAACCAAAACCTCATGACATATCCAAGATACACATATTATGACCACAACATTTGAGTCCAAACTCTATTGACAAAATCATCAAATCATTCCTTCATGGCTTCAACATGTTTTTCCTGCAACCTGTCAACATTTAATCAATCATAACTCACACCATACATAAGATAAATATTTGCTGTCATAGATATAGAATCTAGAGACATCACTTTGTCTTCTTGTATGATCACACACTCCAATTCATTCTACAACTCTATATTTGACCTCTTGAACACTCATCAGCATAACAGGTACATTGTCAACCAACAAACACTAAGTTGACAACATCATAATTGATCAACCTATCATCATTTCAGCATCAAACTCATACACAGCTTAACACTTCATCACTTATGCTAACAATATCCCCCTTTGGCATTGATTACAACACAATAATATCAAGTAATCATCTAGAGCATCTAGATACCAAAAACTGCTCCCCCTTAGCTGATTCTTTTATCTTTCTCTTCTCGTGCTCTTCTCCCCAAAATTTACTTTGCTTTGCTCTTCTCTTCAACATTTACTCTTCGCTACTCTTCTCCCCCTTTGAAAATAATGCCAAAGACGCATCATGACTCAAGTATTCAACTATTACAACTATCTTCTTCTGCTTCCAACTGCTCCCCCTAAGGAGTAGTCCCCTGAACATCAACCCAAATTGAAAGATATGGAAATAAGTCCACTGGATTGATGCACCGACAACATCTTAATTTTGATCAGGTAGGGGCATCACCCCTAGCTTAACTCTAAGGTACTCAAAAGTATCCTTAGGTAATGGCTTAGTAAAGATATATTCCATATGCTCTTTTGTTGGAACATATTCCAACTTCGCCTCTTTCTCTTGCACTTGCTCTCTCATAAAATTATACTTAATTGCAATGTGCTTAGTTTTGGAATGCATCATAGGATTCTTGGAAATATTAATTTCACTTGTGTTATCACAAAAGATTGTTACCAATCCTGTCATCTTTTCCTTGATGCCTTCAAGAATCTACCTCATTCATGCAATCTGTGTGCAATTTATAACTGCTGCAACATACTTAGCCTATGTTGTGGATTGTGATATACAATTTTCTTTCTTTCTTGTCCAAGACACAAGCCTTCCACCGAGAAAGAATACAAAACCACTTGTTCTCTTTTTATCATAATCATTTCCTGCCCAATCATTAACATCTCAAATTCCTTCTTCATTTCTTTAACAAATCCAGACTCATCTCATCATTACCTCCAAAGATTATGGCATCAACAAAAAATTTAGCTAACAATAATTTACCTCCTTCAAATTTAAGATACACATTACTATCATCAATTGTTCTATCAAAACCAATTTGAATAAGATAGGAATGTAACCTCTCATACCATGCTCTTGGAGCTTGTTTCAGTATATATAGTGCCTTTTGAAGTTTTCATACCATGTCTTTCTCCTTTGTCAATGCAAAATGATATGGTTGTTCTATGCAGACTTCTTCCTCAAGAATTACATTCAAGAAGGCTGACTTGACATCCATTTGAAAAACTTTAAACTTCTTGTAAGCAACATAAGCAAGTATAATTCTTACCCCTTCCAATCTTGCAATTGGAGCAAAAGTCTCTCCATAGTTTGGTCCTTCTTCTTGAGCATAGCCTTTGCATACAAGCCTTGCCTTGTTTCTGATCACCTCTTCATCTTCATTCGGTTTGTTTATGAAAACCTACTTGGTACCAATCACATTTTTTATCTTCAGGCCAAGGAGCAAGTGCCCATGTATCATTCTTCTCAATCTAATCAAGTTCTTCCTCCATGACTGTTACCCAATCATCATCCTTGATTCCTTCTTTTATTGTCTTAGGTTCAAAATTAGAAATCAGACATGTACTTTCTCTGAGCTTCCTTATGGTTTAAATACCTACATTCTTGTCTCCTAAAATCTGATCAACAAAATGGTTCAACTTCACATACCTATGTATCACTGGTTCAGGTCTTGGAGCTTCTTCTTCTACCGGTTGAATCACTTCTTCTACATTGTTTTGATCTGTTGGTCCATGCACTTCTGGTTCAATGTACAAAATATTTTGATCATCCTTAGTCACTTGCTTGCTTGAATCACCATATTTCTCAGGTTATTCATCTACCTTTACATTCGTACTTTCAATCATCTTTTTAGTTCTTTTGTTGAAACACTTGCATGCTTTTCTTTTAGTAGAATAACCCAAAAAGATACCTTCATCACTCTTAGGATCAAACTTTCCTGTGTCACCGTCCCTCTTGATGTAACATCTACTACCAAAAACTTTGAAGTACTTAACATTAGGAGAGTGACCATACCATAGCTCATAGGGAATCTTATATGTTCGTTTCTTTACTTGCATCTGGTTTAGCGTGTAAACAACAATACTGATAGCTTCTCTCGAATACATCTTTGTTACATCTCCTTGAATCAATAAAGTTCTCACAACATCCACTATGGTTCTATTTCTTCTCTCTGCAACACCGTTTTGTTGTGGAGTACTTGGTGTAGACATTTGTTTCTTGATTCCATTATCTTCACAATATGTAACAAATTTCACAGAAGTAAACCCACCTCCTATATTAGATCTTAAGCATTTCAAACTCTTACCTTATTCCTTCTCAACCAACGATCTAAATGCTTTGAATTTCTAGAATGCATCAAACTTCTCCTTCAAGAAAGTCACCCACATCATTCAAGAATGGTCATCAGTGAACAATATGAAATATCTTTCACCTTGGTAACTCTTTTGTATCATAGGCCTACAAATATTAGAATGCACCAAATCAAGTATTCGTTATGATGAAAAATATTTTTTTCTTGAAAGTAATACTAGTTAACTTACCCTACTAACATTCTTTACACATCATGTTGTCGGGTTTGACTAACTAAGGCAATCCCCTAACTGCATTAGTCTTACTTACTTTGATCAAACTATCAAAGTTTACATGGCAAAACCTTCTATGCCATAACCAACTATCTTCAACCTTGGCAACCAAACAACTATTCACATTAGTATTCAAATGGAATAAATTACCTCTAGTTTGCCTACCAGTAGCAATCTCATCACCCAAGCTTCCAATAATTCTACATACTCCTCCTTTGAATTCCAATATGTAACCTTTGTCATTCAACTGACCCACACTCAACAAATTATGTGTTATACCATCCACATAATAGACATCATCAGTATTACGCTTTCCATTTAAGGAAATAGTGCCTTTACCTTTAACCAAACAAGGTGTACTATTACCAATTATGACCACACCACCATGAAACTCATCAAGTTTAATAAATTTACTCTTATCACTGTTCATGTGATGTGAGCACCCGCTATCGATAATTCATTCATCATTCTATCTTATGTGAGAAACCAGTGCCTTTTCTCCTTCTGATGGATCTTCTTTGACTGCTACAAAGACAAACTCCTCTTCTTCATTTTCTCTTGATTCTTCATCGGTTACACCTTCATCCACTGCAACAAAGCATTGTTTCTTCTCTTTTCCTTTAAACTTTCTGAACTTTTTATTTTGTTCACCATTAGGACATCTAGCAGCAATATGTCCAATCTTATTACAAGAGAAACATTTCAGTAGAAGTTTACCTTTGTACTTACTAGTCCCTATAGGCGATCTCTTTGTTAAAATATATTCAAACTCTCCTTATTTCCATTCCTCTTCAAAGACAACTTCAATTTCCATGGCATAACTTGACATGTGATCAGTATCATGACTTATTTCCTTACCTTTCCTTCCCAGTACATTAGACACTGATTCCTTGAAAGAAGCTTCAACTCTTGGAATACTGTTATCATATTTATTCAACTCAAATGCAGTAATCTTACCGATCATTTCATATATAGTAACATTATCAAATGTTTGCAACTCATTTATAACAAACACTCTAATGGCATAAGCATGCAATAAAGTTCTTACCATTTTAATTACCACGGTATCTTCCTCTATAGTTCCACCAACACCTTTAATAACACTAACCACTTCTTTTATTCTCAGGCCATATTGTGCAATATTCACTCCTTCTACCATCTTCATGTCATCATATTTTCCTCTAAGGTCATCTTCTTTTGCTTTCTTCACATGAATATATCTACCCTAGATAAGTTTCAACCTTTCCCAAACATTGTAAGCAGTCTTTAGTTCATGAACATCAACATGTTCAACATCAGATAGGGTACTTACAATGGCTTCATGTGCTTGAGTACCCCCCGTTGTTCCTTTAGTTCATCTACATTGAGAGTTCCAGCATGTGTGATATACATATTTGTGACATGCAACCAATATTGAGGATCCATACCTTTTAGGTATAACTTCATTCTATCACTCTATACAAGGTAGATGCCCTTGGAGAACTTGGGAGGCTCCTTCCTCATCATTGGATCTTTTCCACAAGTTGTTAGCTTACCACAAAGAGGAGCTAGGCTCTGATACCAATTGTTAGTATTATGAGATCCAAGATTACTGAGAGGGGGGTGAATCAGTAATCTACCAAATCAAACTTCTCATCAACCATTCAACCACTTGCATCAATAAACAATCATTGCATGAAAAACTAAAGAATAAGAATAAGCATCCACAATCATGCAACACAATAACACCAAAGTTTTTCTCATGGAAAAAAATTTAGTAAAAACCACATGTGGGCATGACACCCACTAAAATATGTACTCTTATAAAGTACACCCAGTAAAGAGCTTAGCCCTATTAAAATATTGCAATATGCCTGGTTAAGAGCAAGACCCTGTTAGGAGTCACTTGGTCAAGGGATTTACATCTAGCCCTGTTAGGAGCTTTACCCTATTAGGAGTAACCTAGTTAAAGTATTTCAAACCCTAGTTAAAGAGTCACCTTGTTAAAGGATTTACAATTTAGACCTATTAGCATCTACCTAGTTAAGGGATTTATCTTGATGAAGCTATTATGAATCAACAAGTAAAATGATCTGAGAAAGTAACACTTCCTTTGCGAATACAGATCCAGTTTAAGCTCAATATCTACTACACATGCAAACACACTTCTCTTTTCTTCCTTCTCTTGATTACACCTCCGCATCTATGATCTACACTTGTATATTTCATCATTTTATATATCTATACAATACAAGTACATTAGGTTAATCAACCACCTTACAAAGCATTTTACAATCTTTCATGGTCAATGAGAAATCCCTAAAACATGTTAACAATATAGAACACATTCTAACTAACTCAGGTCGGCCTTCAAATCCATCGCACACTGATTTGACAAAGAAAATTCAAACCATAATACACTTTCCAATGTTCTTGCACAACCTCCACTAAATTCGATCATAAATGATCACAAACATGTCAACTCATTGATCTGTGTCAATATTCATCTTCACCATGATCCATGGAACACATAATCACTCATCACAACTTGATCTAACATCACTGATCAAGGATCTGACTGACTTTTCTTGACTGTCTTAAAAACTGTATTAACTCTTTTCTTGAACAACCTTCTGTCACTCGAATATTTGCCTTTCAATCATTAAAAATGATGCGATCGCAACCAAAACCTCATGACATATCCAAGATACACATATTATGACCACAAGATTTTAATCCAAACTATGTTGACAAAATCATCAAATTATTCCTTTCTGGTTTCAACATGTTCTTCATGTAACATGTCAACCTTCAATCAATCATAAATCACACAATACATAAGATAGATCTTTGTCGTCATAGATATAGCATCTAGAGACATCACTTAGTCTTCCTATATTATCACACACTCTAATTTGTTCTACAACTATGGATTTTACCTCTTGAACACTCATCAACATAACAGGTATACTGTCAACCAACAAACACTAAGTTGACATCAATGACAACATCATAAATGGTCAACCTATCATCAGTTCAAAATCAAAGTCATACGCAACTTAACACTTCATCAGTTATGCTAATAAACTTCTTGGTTCAAAACCACTTTTATAAAATAAAAAAAATTCAAGTATGATGTGAGTCCATTTATAAAAGAGTGTGGCTATGAAAGAAGAATTTAATTATACAAGTATGCAAATTTTTGTAGTAGTTTTCATGTCTAAGAGAACAAATAAAAAAGTAACCAACACCTGCCTCTTTTGTAATTTTGTGATTGTTTCTTTTTTTCTTTAATTGTGGACTAATTTTAGCAAAAGTATCCATTAGCAAGGTTTGATAAGAAGATTTTGGTGGTTATTGTGGGAATTATTGCCTATGAGTATAGGCAAGCAACTACCTAAATAATCAACCTTTCCTTTTTCCATATTAAAGACTTTTCTAATTATGCACTACATATTTGTGGACCAATATATCAATGTTCTTTTGGATTTTGTTAAAATGTTTTAAATTTAAGGTGCTTAATATAATATTAACTAATATCTGCAATTATTCCTAGTTATTGTTTTGTGTAGCTTAATTCAATATAAATATGAATGATCATTCAAATGACATTGCTTCTCTTCCTACTCCCAATGTCGGATCTTACTCTACTATTTGTCCTTAGAAATAGAATAGTTTAAAGTACCTTAAATTTCCTATCAAAAATATTGCAAGGACAATATACATGCAGTCCCAACTCTATGGAATGCACTTCAATCTTTATAGAATGAATTTGCACCTTAGATATTTGAGCCACTATAGTGAAGCACAATAAGTAGTCTTCGATGTTATCAAATCTATTTGCTAGGAATCATACATTTAAAAGATTTAATTCAAGGTAGTGATAATTAATGATAGTGGAGAGGTTACTAATCAATTTTAGTACTCATTGTATGCGTTGAAAACCTACCTGTGTGGAACAAGATCAAACATGCAAACGTTAGGGGAAAACAATCAAAATACTTTAAACATGTTCAAAAACTTGAAGCAAACACAAAGCTTTCACCACAACCTTCGATGGGGAAAACAAGGGCATCTGATGCCTTGTTTATTTTGTCTTGGAGATATTTATGGGTATGCTCTCCCAGCACAATATCAAATCCCAATAGATTTCTTGCAAATGAAATGGGTGATCCTAGATGCAAGCTAATGGATGATGAAAGTGTTGGGATTAATTAATACTGAGAAGGGGGGTGAATCAGTATTACAACACTTTAAACATGAACTTAATAATTTCCAACTTAACCATATAATTACTAAAATGAAAAGAACATAAGCACATAACACATAACTCATAACACCATGAATTATTGTCAAGGAAACCCTAGCCAAGGGAAAACCCTAGTGGGGATGGTACCCACAAATATGTACTAAAAGTATAGTGTCCCTGTTAGGAGACCTAGCCCTGTTAGGAGTTGAATATTACATTAGCACATTTCCCTGTTAGGGGAATACAAAACCATGTTAAAGGTATACTGAGCACACTACTCTTACAATCAAAAATAGTTTTGTTACAATCAATCTTAGAAATGAACAATACAAGCATCAACTATACTTAGATAGTTCCAGTTGTAGCTCACATATGTCTGACATCACAATGCATCCATTCATTCCATCTGCTTCATATCATCTTATCACTATCACACTTCGCTTTACAAAAATATCTTCATATATATATATATATATATATATATATATATATATATTACATTATCCAGTCGGCTTTCTAATACATTACAAAATAGATTTAATACTTATGCAAAGAGTAAATACAAATTTGGTGACCTTATACTACCAAAGCATAGCTAATCCACAAGCCCCATCCAACTTAACACGATTGGATTCCATGTCATACTCCCTTAATCATCGCGACTGTTCATCTGCCATGTATCTCTGTTACTTTGTATTCACATGTATTCAAAACACTATAACTCACTGCGATCAACACCAAAACTCAAGCAAACTTAACAGAAGGTCATACATACCCCCAAAATATCTTCCTCTAATCTCACATGTCATCATTTATCATATACTATCTTCATTGTCCAAAACTGTACTATTATACTCTGTATTTTTGTTCACTATACTTAGTCATTTTACAATCCGCATCTCCAAAACTGTAAACACCTCCAACCAATCATCATACCAGATGTGTTTCCATGAATGACAACCCTCAAATGTCCCATATCACTCCAAAATGTATCACTTTCCAAAAATATCTCCCTTTGGCATTGATGGAAACACTTAGTGAAAAATGACTAAGTGACAATACCAAAAAGATATCTCTGTATATCCTTTAATCTATACAATTATATATAAATTTTTCATCTCTTCTCTTCTCCCCCTTTGACATTAACGGAAAAGGTATGAAAAAATGTAGAATACACCAAAATTGTACCACTACTTACCAAAAAATTAGACCATTTGTAGTACACCTCGAAAAGAGTTTTTGAAGATCTTCACTTCCTTTGTCTAGGTCTTCACCAAAATATGACTCACATGAATCAACCCATTCAGTGAAAATGAAGAATTCTATGCTGCCTTTAGGTCAGTAGGCATATTTTTTTGTAAGGGCTTGTCTTGTCTTCTCCATGTCAGAGATATGGACCTCAAGAATTGATAGCTTGGGAGTGATTAGACTCTTCAGCATACCAAACCTTGCCATAACTCTCCCTCTTTTTGTATCAAGTACACTATGTTTGTCCAAAATTTTGGACACCTATGTGTCTATCTCCAATACAAATTGTGAGGTCTCACAACTGTCCATCAAATTATCTATAGTAGTTTTATCATTCGCTACTACATCCTCAATGTTCTTGATATGCCTGATAGGGTTGATACAGTAACTGTATAACTTCCTTGCTTGTGCGACACAACATTTGGCCTATGATGTATTTTTGTTCAATATGCCCAAGTCCCATGAAATATACTTGCACACTTCCTCTAATTTCTTCGCAAGATATTTCTTCTCAGCCTTCTCTTCAAAGATCTTCTCTAATGACTCATAGTGACTGTCAAAGTCATCTAGTGCCTTGTTCAAGTTCTCTGCATAATCTTTTCCTTGAAAAAAAATAGGTGTTGGAAGTAGTTTGTTCAAAGTGTCAACTGCTCTTGCCATTACCTTAGCCTTCCTCTCTCCTTTCTGCTCAGATAGTTCTTTAGCTTTAGAAAATGCGATGTAGGATAACTTCATTAGCTCATCTACATCCATGTTCTCAACGTCAGTGTTCAAATCCTTGTCTCCACTTGCCAACAATAAAGGTGAAGAATCATATGTAGCAGTTTCATGTTTCACTTCAACCTTATTCATTGTATCTTCCATTGTTTCATCAATGTTTTCTTTCTCTGTCATATCCTTATCACTGATTCCTTCAATGTTTGTATCCTGCACAAAGGGGTCATTCACAACTGCAAAGTGTCCAATGACAGAAGTACACCAGAAACATAGAAATATGGTTGCTTCACAATGCTTACATACTAACTAGCATCTTCATTTAATGATTTATCAAGGTTTATTTCATCTCTCTTTGATGATTCCCTTTCTTAATGGATTTGGGCTTAGGAGCCTTAGGTGGCGAGATGTCCTCAGTTTCAGTTCCCATCAAGACCTTTTCTATAGCTTTTTGTGTCTCTTCAATTACTTCATCATATCCCCTTCCCATTATCTTTACTAATCTTGTCTTGGTTCTCAATAAGGGTTTGAGTTCACTCAATATCCTCTCCATCTCTTTAACAGATACAACAAGCAACATGCCTTCAATTGCTTGTTCTCTAATCACTTCGTCTTCCTTTTGTGTTAATTGCTTCCTTATCTCCAATTTCTCATATAAATCCTCAAGTATACTATCTCCAATTTCTAACAAATTCTTCTTAAAAACAAGTAAATGTTTAATCACTATGTCTTCAATCAGAAGTTTGTCAAATCCCTCATACTTGTCATAGTATTTTGTTAATGAAACAAGCTTCCCTTGCTCAATTACTCTCTTCTCTAGCATTTTCATATCTGGCTTCAAAATTTGTCTCACATTAATGGTCTTTTATTCAACTTTATTCTCTTCTCCTTATGTCCTATGTTTCTTAGGAGGTGAGTCTAGTTTAGTGGACCTTGTATTTCTTCTAGGTACTTACTTTATTGTCTCTTTCTATGATGTATGCTGAGGTGGTGAAGGTGTAGATACATCAATCATAGTAGAAAGTAGATTGATTAACTTTGCATCTTCTAGAGGTGGAAGGGCTGCAACAATAGTGCTTGCCAACCCATAAGCTCTCTCAGTCATCTTCTTCCTAACTTCTTTCATTTCCTCTTTAGATATACCTACCTAGACTACACAGTCATCAATTATATTCTCTATTTTTCCTCTTCCTTGATGCTCTAGTCTATTCCTCCCAAATCTTTCCAGACTTCTCCTCATGAATACCCCATCTCTCCTATTATGAATCAACTTCTGAAGATAAAATGTGTTCTACTTGCATAATCAAAACTTCTGAACTAACCTCATAGCCTAGTGGATAGAACCACTTTTTCTAGGAATAACTGCCTTAAAGCACACACAATCAATTTCAACCATGAAATAGATCAATTCCTTATATTTTTCTACCACTGCCTCAGGAATTCTCTCCCTTTCCTTCATCTCTCTCTATAGGATTTTGATCATACCAAACATTTCACCATCTACCCAAGTGTTGTTCTATCTCTTGTAACTCTGAGAAATATGAATACCAGTAGGTATACTGTCTTTCCATGCCCTAGGGTGCATACCAGGAAATTTATGAACAATGTGAATATACATGTGTATCAAGATCCAAATCTGAATCCTTTCAACTTATCCTTCTTAATCTGCCTTACATTCTCCAAGAATTGTTGTTTTAAGACTTCGCAAAGATTGTACTTGATGTTTTCCTTGACCATCTTATAAACCATTGAGATTACTCTCGCTGATACAAAATTGAGTTGGCTATGTTAGAATAACTGAGAGGGGGGGAGGGGTGAATCAGTAACCTCAAAAATAATCCAATAAATCAACTACAAAACTTTATATCTCAAGTTATCTTTAGTCCTACAAGATGTATGCCTTGAAATAATCTTATCAAATAACTACTGCTCGGAGTTCACTATTAAACCTTATTCTAAAGCTTTACCAATTTGCATGCTATCATTTACTGAAATACAGTAAATAACTTAGTGTTTACCGATCAATCTTGTTTTAGTAATGTGTAAAGCAAAACATTAAAGTAATGACTCAAACACAATTGACACATTGATTTTTAATGTGGAAACCTTGTTAAGGGAAAAACCACTTGGGACCGGTAACCCAAAATTTTCACTCTTATAAAGTGAGCTCGGTGAAGAGCCAACCCTGTTAAAGGTTACAAACACACTGTTGAGTGCAACCTTGTTAGAGGATTTATCACTAACAGTTAACCACTTGATATCTGGCATTTAACTATGTTATCTTTACAAATGAACCTTTTGATACTCCTTGGGATGTATCTCAATATATAAAGGATTGTTAAATCCTGCTCGGTTAAGAGACTTTCTGATCCAATGGTTAAACTTATACAGTATATGATTTGTTCATATAAACAACTTAATCTTGTAGATGTTCAGATCTATTGTAAGCTCATAATACCTTTCTGATCAATGTTTCCCTTTAATACCTTTGCTCCACTTCTTTCTACTCGGTGATATTGTGCTTCTTTGTTGCTCGGTGTCCACATAAATATGTAGTTGTGTTCTTTATCTTGATTGATCATGATTGTATGAAGTCTTTCTTCACTAGTATTATCTTCAACATCCTCTTCTGTATTTTTCCCCCTAATTCATAATGAATTAGCTTGTCTCTTTATAGACATGATTTTACTATTTCTAAGTCCTTGACTTTCTTGTTCTTGGCGTGATCCGCAATTCTTGCCTTTCTTGATTTAAAGCTTTACTTCAGTTTTATCCCGCAGATTTCTCTTTGACAACTGGAATAAAACAACTTTAAAACTCTTTCTTATCTATGGCTTTCAACTTGTTGATAAAAACAATGTGATCAACCAGTTAACTCCATCTTTAGCTCTTGCCAGCTAAGTCTTTTGTCATTTCTGAACTTCACTTCTTTTCGGTGTTTAACTCATTGTTACCTTCTATATTGACTTTAGTTGTCCTTGGGCATCTCTGTCCGTCAGTGTTGTCTGTCCATTGGGTAACACTTTGGTTCCACTCGTCGGTAATGCTTTCTCAAGTTTCTTACTCGGGTATCACTATGACTCTTCTGTCGGGTTTCTCTATCCATCGGGGTGCACTGTCTGTCAGTGTTTGTTGTCACTGAGTGCATACTAAAATTTTATGCATTATTGATAGCATAACATTTATCTCTCTGGTTCTTTGAAGTCTTTGACACTATGTATATATAACCAATCAGATTACGTCAAGTTGACATCAATGACAATACAATGATGACATGTAACTGATTAAATGTTTGACTATATTAAGTTGAAGATGATGCAAGACATTAAATCAATTAATGGTTTGTATTGTCATTGATGTCAACTTGATATCATCTGTATGGTCATATACATAATGCCAAATAATTTAGAGAATCAATGGAATAGAGGTTATGCTTTCAGCAATAAATAAAAGTCAAGTATTCACCAAGAGACAGACTACACCGGCGGAGTGCACACCATCGGTAAAGACAGAGATAAAGTCACAGTGATACCCAACGAGAAAAAGACAGTGTTGCCCAACGAAGCAGAATCACAAGATGCTCAATGAGCTAAAAATAGTGTTGCCTGACAAGCAAGGTCCAATGATGCCCGACGGATGGAGATCCTGAAGCTAACTGAAGTTGTATCGACAGAACTGATAGTTGTCACCGACGACGAACTGCAAAATTGACCGACAAAATAGAGAGATCAGAAAATGAAAAAATATCTAGCTGGCCGAGCTTAAAGATAGACTTAATTGGTTATTTTATTTGTTTTATTCGACCATAGTTAAGTAAGTTATTTAAAGATGATTTATACAGTTGGCAAGAAGATAACTAAGAGATAAATCAGGAGTTACAGCTGTAAATCAATTTGGCTGGATTGTTTTTCATGCCAAGAATCTAGAACCAAGAATAAAGGAATATCATGTCTATATACGAGACAAGCATAATTCATTTTGATATACACTCAGACACGGGGGAGTGAATTGATAAAAGATGCTAAAGAGAAACTAATGAAGGATAAACTTCATGCAATCCTGATCAATCAAGCTAAGGGAGAGCTAAAGAATTCTACAGACACCGACGAATAGAAAAGCACAGCATCACAGAGTAGAAAGAGTTAAGTACAAAGGAATTGAATTGATACATTAATCAGAAATATATTGTAAGTAAATAGATCTAAAAATCTACAATTCAGTTGCATTAGAAACAGGTCATTTTGTTTCAGTTTAACCATTGAAGCATTAAGTCTCTTAACAGAGCAAGACTTAACAGTCTTTTGTAATTGAGGTATATCCTAACAAATTACCAAAAGGTTGACTCATGATAGTAGCATCGGTCTTACCTAAAGCCTATTGACAGTCTAAGAAGAAGGTTGATTCAAGGATGGTAGTAAGATTAGCATAAAGCCTATTGACAGTCAAGAGATTGATTCAAGGATGGTATCATAGATGCCATATACTAAGTGACAACCTATGTATAAAAATCCTCTAACAAGGTCGCACTTAACTGTGTGTTTGTAACCTTTAATAGGGTTGGCTCCTAACAGGGCTCACTTTCGAAGAGTAAAAATTTGGGGTACCGGTCCCAGTGGTTTTTCCCTTAACAGAGTTTCCACGTTGAAATCCTTGTGTTACATGTGTATGGTTCATTACTTTATTGTTTTACATTCTAAATATACATTTATGGATTGATTGGTATACTATGCATATTTACTGAGTATCGATAAATACAGTTTACTGCTTATCGGTTATCAAGGAGAAGAAGGACATACAAGGTAAACCGACAGACAGTTATTTATTTCAATTATTTCAAAGACATACATCTTGTTGGGACTTAATAATTTGAGAAGTATTGATTGGTGGATTAAAGTTTAAATTGGATAAATCTTTGAGGCCACTGATTCACCCCCCCCTCTTAGTTATTACTAACAATTGGTATCAGAGCTTATGTGCTTAGAAGGAAGGTTTCAAGACCTAAGTAAAGATCACAAGATGAATAGACGAGATGCACCCAAGTTGAACAAGGACAACTTTGCTTCATGGCAAAGTAGGATAAAGCTTCACTTATCAAGTATTGGCAATGATATTACTCAATACTTAGATACTGCATATGTGTTGCCTACAGGACCATTGACAGTAGATCAATTGAGAGTAAAACATGAACATAACTGCATGGTTATAGAGCTTTCAGCCTCACTCTCTGATGCTGAATTTGAGGATGTCAAAGATTGCAAA
>MU226385.1:998272-1011320 GCA_018584345.1 Thuja plicata
TGAATGGTATGGGTAAGGTGACCTTCATTCTTGGCCGTGACTTTAATGAAACATTGGATATGGCTGATAAGAAGAAGGGTCACTTGTTGATAGTGTTCCTTGAGGGAAGGGGGATTGTGAAAGACTTATTATCAATGTATTGTATATTTCCAATATGTTTGGATGCAGGGCAGACCAGGAGAATGAAGGATCACTCACTGATTGCATGATAACCTAGTTTTGAAGGGTCACTGGTTGAGAGGACAGTCAAGGTCTAGATGATTAGGCCATTAGAGGACCCTAGTTCTTTATATTAATTGTTATTAAAATTGGATGCATGGATTTCTTGTGAATTATCGGCTGCTATGTACCCTGTAATTGGATCCGTAAATCTGCATATACTTCTCTAGGGTTGTAAGCCACTTAGGGATCAAAATAGAGAAACTAAATAAAAATCATTCTTTGTCATATTTCCTTTTAACAAAGTCTCAACTATCAATGATACAATACATTTGATGCTCTAAGCTATCAATACAAATGGCGCCTAGCTAGAAGCTCATGGGCTATCCATTTGATAACCACAGTCAACATTTAAAAAAAAAGGATATCCTTGAGCACAAGCACCAGTAACATCAAATAATGGAGTTAAAGCACAGGCTAGGGCATGATACCAGTAGAATGCGGTCATTTCAGTGACAGTAATATACAATGGCATCATTAAACACATATGCCAGTAATATCAACAAATGTGAATCCAAACATTTGAATACAGTGAATTGATATCCTTGAGTACAAGCACTGATAACATCAAATAATAGAGATAAAGCACTGGCTAGGGCACGACACCAATAGAATGCGGTCATTTCAGAGAGAAAATCCCTCAACAATAAAATGAAATGCATTCAAATATGATACCAGAGGCTCGAAAGATGAAGAAATCACATACCTTCTCCCGCGCTCAGTTGTCGCTCCTTTTCTCTCGCTCTCCAATCAAAATGAAAATGATGAGGTTGTTTCACTTTTTTTTTAATGTATACCCCGAATCTATCAGAATTCTGATGGTCAATTAAACACCCATCAGAATACCAACATCATCGGGGCCTATTACAAAAAAAAATACCAAATTCATAAGAAAAAGTTACCCGTCAGAAACTTTTGTCAAAATTTGGCCCCAAATGTAGTAGTCGCTGATTCAAGGATGGTAGTAAGATTAGCATAAAGCCTATTGACAGTTAAGAGACTGATTCAAGGATGGTAGCATAGATGCCATATACTAAGTGACAACCTATGTATAAAAATCCTCTAACAAGGTCGCACTTAATTGTGTGTTTGTAACCTTTAACAGGGTTCGCTCCTAACAGGGCTCACTTCAGAAGAGTGAAAATTTGGGGTACCGGTCCCAGTGGTTTTTCCCTTAACAGGGTTTCCATGTTAAAATCCTTGTGTTACATGTGTATGGTTCATTACTTTATTGTTTTACATTCTACATATACATTTATGGATTTATTGGTATACTATGCATATTTACTAAGTATCGGCAAATACAGTTTACCGCTTATCGGTTATCAAGGAGAAGAAGGACAGACAAGGTAAACCAACAGACAATTATTTATTTCAAGTATTTCAAAGGCATACATCTTTTTGGGGCTTAATAATTTGAGAAGTATTGATTGGTGGATTAAAGTTTAAATTGGATAAATCTTTGAGGCCACTGATTCACCCCCCCCTCTCAGTTATTACTAACATACAATACATTAACTGATTTAATGTCTTGCAATAACTTTCTGCAACTCGGTGATCATCAACTTAACATCTTCAAACATTCAATCAATAGTTCATCAATCTCTCCCTTTGGCATTGATGGAAACACACTACATTACTACTAATACAATATTAAATATATCAGTTGTATTTTATCAATCTACCAAACTTATTGTTCTATAACCAATACAAATGTCTGGCTATCGGTAAGCTCATATAGCTTAGATTTGTTTCTTGAAAAGTAATTTCTTCAATCTTCATTCCCTTCACTAGATAGATGTAGTAGCTTCTGATTCTGTCTCTCCCTTTGTTGTAGAATCTTTTCTTTGATGTTGTCTCTCCCTTTGACTGTTTTTCTCCTTGATCATCTCTTTTTCCTTGACAGAAATAGATATACTCTCTCCCTTAAGTCATCTCTCCCTTAGGATACTTCTCTCCCTTTAGATGATTATGATGGATATTTCATATGTATATATAACTCTCTCCCTTTGGATCTTCTCTCCATTTCACAACAATGCCAAAGTATATCCTTCTTCCTTTTTATAATATACTCCTTGAATTTCCCTATCCATTAGCAATACAATGACTCTGGTGTTCGGTGCAGATATGTACCTTTTTATATACTAATGCATCTTCACAGTCTATTTCTTTACTTGCATCGACATGACTGATATTCTGATTATGTGTAGGCTGATGCAACTTCCTAGTCATCTTAGTGACTAGTAGACAAGGGTCAGACCCCTAGTCTCTTTCTCAGGTACTCAGATGTATCTTTAGGCAATAGCTTTGTGAATATGTCAGCTAATTGTTCCTTGAATTGAACATATTCTAGTATCACCTCTTTCTCTTGCACTTGTTCTCTTAAGTAATGATACTTGATAGCAATATGCTTAGTCTTAGCATGCACGACTGGATTCTTTGATATATTTATTGCACTGGTATTATCACAATAGATAATCACTGGTTCAAGAATTTGCATAGTCATACCTTCTAGTAATTTTTTGATCCATGCAATGTTAGAGCAATTTGTAGTAGCAGCCACATATTATGCTTCTATAGTAGATTATGAGATGTATCCTTGTTTCTTACTTATCCATGTGACAAGTTTGTCACCCATGAAGAATGCTCCTCATGTTGTGCTCTTCTTGTCATCTAGGTTTCCAACCCTATCAACATTTGTATAGATTTGAAGCTCAAATTTTCCTTCTCTTTTATACCATAAGCCATAGTCCTTGGTATTCTTTAGATATCTCAAAATTCTTTTGATAACAGTCGTGTGTGATTCTTTGGGATTAGCAGAAAATCTTGCAACTATTCCAACTGCATGTGCTATATCTGGTCTAGTATGAATAACATACATGAGTTTGCCAATTATTGACCTATATAGGGTCTGATTTACCTCATTTGACTTGTCTTCCTTTGTCAGATTACATCTGGTTGCCATAGGTGTTCCAACTGGCTTGGAATCTTCCATCTTGAATATCTTCAACACTTCCTTGATGTATTTGGATTTTGTGATATATATGCCTGCATCCTGTTGAAGAATTTGTATACCAAGAAAGAATTTGATCTCCCCAAACATTGACATCTCAAAATATTTTCTCATTTCATTAGAAAAGAATTTACATAGCATATCATTACCCCCAAATATGATATCATCAACAAATATTTTAGCAATCAAAATATTATCATCAAAATCTTTTTTTAAATACAGATTGCTATTTTCACTTGTTCCTACAAATCCAATACTTATGAGATAGGAGTGAAGTCTTTCCTACTAGGCTCTCGGTGCTTGTTTCAATCCATACAAGGCTTTGTGTAGTCTACATACCATATTTCTCTTGTCAGGATCAACAAACCCTTCTGGTTGTTCAATGTATACCTCTTCTTCTAGTATTCCATTTAGGAATGCAGATTTGACATCCATTTGGTATACCTTGAATCCTTTGAATGCCGCATAAGCAAGTAGAATTCTAACTCCTTCTAATCTAGAAACGGGTGCAAATTTTTCTCCATAGTCAATACATTCTTCTTGTGCATACCCATTGCATACTAATATTGCTTTGTTTCTTGTGACTTCTCCATTCTCATTCAACTTGTTTCTGAATATCCATTTGGTACTGATGACATTCTTGTCATCCAGTCGAGATACTAATGTCCATGTTCTATTCTTCTCAATCTGTTCTATTTCTTCATTCATAGCACTGGCCCACTCTTCATTTTCAATTGCAGTATTAACAGATTTAGGCTCAAAATCACAAATTAAACATCTAGTATTCAGTGACTTACTTCTTGTTCTCATTCTAGCCTTCTTGTCTCTTATGATCTAGTTATGTGGACAGTGTCTTTTGACATACTTGGAAAGTATCGGTTCAACTCTTTTTTCATCATTCTAATCATCATCTTGACCTTCATTCTAATCTCCATCGCTCAGAACATCATTTTTTTGATTTTTGGTGTTTGCAACCTGATGCCCGGGTGCATTGTTTTGTTGCTCGGGAGTGATACACTGTTGCTCAGGTAGAGTGTCATGTTATTCATTATAGACAAACCTATTGTAGTCTTATGGTTCTTTTTCTACTTTCCTCATCATTTTTCTCTGCATATTCATCTATTCTGACATTTGCACTTTTAATGATTTTGTTAGAGGACTTGCTAAGACATTTATAAGCCTTTCTTTTGGTGGAATACCCTAGAAAGATTTCTTCTTCACTTTTGGAGTCAAGCTTTCCATTTCATCATCTTTCAAAATATAACATTGACTTCCAAAAATTCTGAAGTAACTTACATTGGGTGTGTATTCGTACCATAGCTCATAAGGTGTCTTTTTGAAATCTTTCTTGAATTGATCTTTGTTCAATGTGTAGACAACAGTACTGACAGCTTCCCTCTAGAATGTTTGAGTGATGTTTTTCTCTACCATTAGTGTTCTTGCACAATCAATAATGGATCTGTTTCTCCTTTTAGCAATTCCATTTTGTTGTGGTGTTCTTGGTGCATAAACCTGTCTTTTAATTCCACGCTCATTACAAAAGTTAGTGAATTCATCAGAAATAAATTCTCCTCCTCTATATGATCTTAAGCATTTTAGTTCCTTACCACTTTGTTTTTCTACAATAGCTTTATACCATTTAAACATCTTGAATGATTTTGATTTCTCTTTTAAGAACATAAGTGTCATCATTCTAGAATAATCATCAATAAAGAGAATGAAATATCTATCACCATAGTAGCTCTTTGTTCTCATGGGTCCACATAGATCAGTATGGACTAATTCTAGAATAGCATTAGATGTATGATTTTTTCTCTTGAAACTAGACTTTGTCATTTTACCTTTTTTATAATTCTTACACATGATATAGTCGGGCTTTGACATGCTTGGTAAGCCTCTTACTTTCCTTTTATTGATTATCTTAATCATGTTGTAAAAATTCACATGACATAACCTTTTATGTCATAACCATATGTCTTCATTTCTAGCCATTAAACAAGTGGTGTTTATATCATCAAGATAGAATATGTTACCTTTTGTTTTTTCACCAGTTCTGATCAACCTTCTTGATTCATTAAAGATCTTTGCCTTTTTGTTCTCAAATGCAACTCAGTGACTTGCGTTATTCAGTTGTGAAACACTCAATAGATTATAGTTAAGTCCTTTTACCTAGTATGCATTTTCACATCTGATTAGATTATTTAACATTATGGTTCCTTTACCTTCAACTGGACAAGGTGAGTCATTACCCATTCTTACTAATCCACCATTATAATACTAAAAGTTTCAAACTTTTGTTTATCACCAGTCATGTGGTGAGTGCAGCCACTATCTATAATCCAGACATCATTCTTACTAACCTTATATATGAGTGCAGTCTTAATATACCTTTCCTCTTTGTCTGAATTATCCTTCATGTCTACAAATACCATCTCAATAGCTTCATCAGATTCGGTGTCAGTATCTCCAACTTTGTTCTCCGCCAGGTAACAAGCTTTCTTCCCTTTGTCCTTGTAGTCTCAGGTATCTCTTCTGTCAGATTGTCGGTTTCTTTGGTAATCTCTGTTCTCACTTTTGTTAAACTTCTTTTCATATGATCTTTCACTATTTCTATCTTCTTTTCTTTTGTTGGGACATCTAGTAGCAAAGTGTTCAATCTCTTTACAATTAAAAAAAATCAATGGTAATTTACCTTTGTATCTACCTTTGCCTCTGCAATCTTCTAGCTATTAGTGCTTCAATCTCATCAAGTTCTTGGTCACCACTATCACTTTCACTATCATTTCTCATAGTGTGTTTATGACTTTTCTTACTTATTTTCAAAGAATATTTGAATGTAGACTCAATAGATGGTAAGACACTATTATCAAAGTTATTCATCTCAAATGAAATAAGTCTACCAACCAAACTATCTAGAGTGACATTGTTATTTTCTATTTCTCTCATTTCTTGTATAGTAGATACTCTAATAGCATAAACAAGCAGTAAGGTTCTTAGGATTTTACTTACCCTTGTTTCTTCTTCAAGTACACCTCCAACTCCTCAGATAGCATTAACTACCTCTTTTATTCTGCAGCTATATTGAGCGATATTTTCACCTTCTTTCATTCTTAGGTCATCAAATTTACCTCTTAAGCTTTCCGCCTTAGCTCTTAGTATATTAGCATCTCCTCCATGTACTAGCTTCAATTTGTTCACATTTTATTTGCAGAGGTGTAGGTTTTTACATCTTCAAATTTGGCATCGGAGAGTGAGGAAGCAAGTTCAATCATCATAGAATTGTGCTCATGCTTTTCTCTCAATTGATCAAGTGTGAGGTCCTGTAGGAAACACATATTCAGTATCTAAGTATTGAGTCACATCATTTCCAATACCTGATAGGTGGAGTCTTATCTTACTTTTCCATGATGCAAAGTTGTCCTTGTTCAACTTAGGCACATCCCATTTTCTCATCCTTTGATCTTTTTCTTGAGTTGTTAAACTCCCTTTCTAAGCACACAAGCTCTTACACCAATTGTTAGAATAACTGAGAGGGGAAGGGGGAGGGGGGGTGAATCAGTGGCCTCAAAAATAATCCAATGAATCAACCACAAAATTTTATATCTCAAATATAAACCTCAAGTTATCTTTATGAAGACATTATATTTTTCCATTCGTATATACAAGGAAAAACATGATCTACACCATCGGTTTACACTACACTGACAGACAGGGCACAACACTACCTGACGCCAAGGTTACCCAATACTTCCAAGTATAAAGCATCTCGACAAACACTATTTAGTATTACCTGATGACAAAAAGGACAAAGGAACTCGACAAGTAACCAACAGTGCAACCCGATGAAACAGCAAAGAGAGGAACCCAACAGATGAAGGGAACCCGACATTCAGTTCAATGAAGGAACACTGACATACTTTTAGTTCAACCCGACGATCAAGAACTGACAGTCAATTATATCCTGCAAAATGTGGATCTGACTTTCCACATCTGATAAATCACTGAAGTTTTATATTTAGTTTCTTAATTTGTTTTAAATCCATTATGCACGGAGAAAGCAATGTAATTATTATTGTTTTAATCAGTTTAAATATTTTAAAACATGCAAACTAAAGGATCAAGGTCAAGTTGTATACCTTGGATCAATAGTTAACATTGTAATGTGTGATTCTAGAATAGGTCAAATACTTGTATAAATAGATTCTCAATCTATTGTGAACATGTTGTTCAATGATGATTGTAGCCATGAAGAGCATCTAAGGATCTGACAAGAGAATTCATGCAAAAGGACATAAAAGGATCAATTCAGTTTCAAGAACAGAAAATAGGCTATAGACGAGCAGGAAAATGTATTAATCAATCACTATAGGTGATATTCATATTATGAGAGCTTTAATGGATTTGTGATCAACAATTATAGATTTCATATAGTCAGGTCAAACATATTGTACTCATTCTAACAAGTGCAGTACACTTAAGAAATCCTTTCAAGAAAGGTGGACCTAACAGTCCTATTGTAAATCTCTTAACCGAGTGCACACTTCATTAGTGTTGCTAAAATCTCTTAACAGAGTAGATCTTAATAGGTCTCCATGTTAATACTCCTAACAAGGTAGATCATCAGAAGTGATCAATTGTAAGCCTTTACCGGCTCCCTTCCATTCTGCAGACAATGAAGTTTTGTGGGTGCCATCCCCACTGCAGTTTTTACTTCCTAATAGGAGTTTTCTGCGATATCATATATTGTGTTATGTGTTTATTACTTTCATGAATGTTTCTATGAGTGTTGCAAACAATTAAAGATTATAAATTAATATTACATGCATAAGAAAGAACATTAGATATGGTCGGTAATACAGTAAAAAATGATTACTAATGAACAAAGGTGAAAAGTGTTAAAAGTTTTAGAGGTACTGATTCACCCCTCCCCTCTTAGTTCTACTTCCCATTAATCCCAACAATTGGTATTAGAGCTAAGTCTATTCTTGGAAAGCTTAAAGGCTTAAGAGCAAAGATCATACAATGGAGAAGTACAAACTTGATAAAAATATTGAGAATAAAAAGCTTGAAATCCAGATGTTCTATGAATAGTATAAATAAGTGAGAATCAAGATGAGAGAGCTGTTGGATGAGAGACAAGGTATGGAAACTTAGAGCAATGAAAAAGATTATCAAGAAGAAGATATTCTAGATTTCTTTGAGTTTGCAGGATCAAATACAAGTAATGAAACAGATACATCAGAAGACAACATCACAAATCTAAAGGAGGTCAATCAACATCTGATAGAGAAAATAAAGATGCTGCAAATTGGTCAAGAGACCTAGATGGTAAGAATGATTGATGTGATGAGTTCTGCTAGACAAGTTGAAATAGAAAGAACACTAGCTATTGATGACAGGAGGAAGATTACAGAGAAACTACAAGAGAAGGAGTTAGAAATTCAAAGACATGCTGAGCAACACCGTGAGATTACAAATCAGATTATTCTTATGAGTCAAGAAGCGAATAGATTGAATATAGAACTCATTGAAAGAGTACAAGCTATTGGTGAACTAAGAGAAGAGAATGAAAAACTAAAGCATGAGGTTAGAAATCAACAACAACATAATGAAATTATCAGAAAGGTCAAAGAAATCAATAAAAGAATGGATGATTTTCTTGAAGGACAATGAAGAGTCAACAACAACAATGGTCTAGGCTTTACCAAACATGGAGAATCATCTAATCAAGCCAATCCAAAGAATGCCTATGAAAATCCAAGACCAAGAAACATGCAATCACTGTGGAAAGCAAGGCCACACATCAAATGTATGCAGAGGTAAAATGAAAGGTATTCCTAGATCTACATCTTCATTCATAGGACTCTGTTATAAATGTAACAATAAATGACATAAAACATATGAATGTAAGTCTAAGATGGAACAACCAAAAAGGAAACCTACATGGACAAATATTGTCCTACATGCAAAATGAATGGGCACACAAGTCTTGAATGCTGGAAAAAGAAAAGGAAAGCATGGAAGCCTAAAGGTCAAGAAACTCCCTATCAACCAAAGAAAATCGACAATTAATACGTATGGGACAGTACATGGACAAATTGTACAATATGTGGTAGATATGGTCACATTGCTGCAAACTGAATGAGAGCATGGACCAAAAGGTCTAGAGGATGGACAAACCCCAGAATGGCATGCTTACATTGTCATAAAGTTGGTCATCTCAAGAAAGCTGCAGAGATCGAACGATAGAGACAAGCACATATCCCAATGGAAACATCATTGAAGATATCTATAGGGCTAGAGACAAATGTAGAGAAAAGCTTCAAGAAATGATGAAGATGGACCAAGCAATGCAAATGGTGACACCCCATCCAATGGATCTGATGACATCACCACCCCCACTTAAGCTGAACAAGTAAGTATGGAACTGCACTACACCAAGTCATATTTTGCATCAGTTCTATTATACAAATTGATAGATAGTCAAAATCTGCATGAATAAATATGCATATTATGTTACTTGTTACAATTCTGAGAAAACAACCCCATTGGTAAACACATACCGAAAATCATCAGTGAACATAAAGGATGAGCTATCTACACATACTGAGAATTGTCGGTCATCACATAAAATGGCTAAGTTGCTAATGTAACCCGACACCTATCGGGTAAGAAAGCAAAGTTATAAAGTTGTCATGACAAAACACTGATATCCATTGATGAAAGAATAAATCTTAACAACTATCCTGAGCATCATGTCAACATCGACAATGTTATGTGAGAGTCTTCCTGACGAACTCCGTCTTCATGACCTGATGATTCGTTGAGCATTTATGACAGACTTAGGGCAAAAGTCTATAAATACTCAATAGGAGCACTTCATTTCTCACACACAATTTGAAGGGAAAGAGTAGAGTGATAAGTGTAGAAGTTGATAAATGCAACTTCACCCAAGATCACCTGCATGCAAACACTGTCACGAGAAGAAGCAAGAGAGAGAAGAAAAAAATCTATGGCGGCCAAAAGGCCAGAGACAGGAAAACCATGTTGACAGAAAAAACTTCTATATTCAACAATAATGATTTACAAAACAATCTTTTTAAAGAAATGAAAGCGGTGAATCCTTATAAAGGATATCGAAACCCTAAAAAGGAAACTTCTAGGAAATAGAAACTGCCTAAGTGAAACTTAAGCACTAAAGAGTAACTTAATTAATTACTCTAACACCCCCCCTTAAGTGTAACTTAGGGAGAAGCAAAATAGCTAACTACTGCATAAAGCAGGAAAGATGGGTCCCGGCAACTAGGCCTGATCAGGTACCCAAAACAAGAAAGCAAACTAGATGAAGGAAACTGAGCCTTCAATCTAGGGAAAAGATGTCCCAAAGAAAGGAACAAAAGAGAGAAAGAGCAAGAAGCATCTCCGAAGCATGAACTGAAACTCTGTCAAAAGAGACTGTTGGAACCCCCACTGAAGTGCATGACCAGGTAGAGAAGACAAATGTCTTAAGAGCTGATCAATCGAACTAGGAAGCAATAGAACCAACAGGTGAACCCCCCCATAATGCTGAACTAGGAGAGGTGACAGGAACACTGAAATGCAATGCCAGAAACATCTGCAGAAGAAGAACTAGGAACACCAACAGTGCAACAGAAGCACACACACAGGATAAAGGGCGGTGTCATCGACACATGGCATGGGCTAATGTCATGGAAGGTACGCTCACTTGACAAAGGTGGATGCACCTAAAGTGGCATAAACATCATAACCCCCCATGACACTTTATAACAGAGTGCGAGTACAAAAACTGAACAAGGTGTACAAGATCCCAGAAATACAGAAGAAGACACTTTATCTCAGTGCATTTACAGAATAAAGAATGCATCAGAAGAGCATACAAGCTCATAAGTCAGAAAGAAGAGTGAACCAGAAGTACAATAGAAGAGATCCCAGGACCTGTAGAACCAAGCAATCCACCAGAGTGCATAAACTTCCAAACTCGAAGGAGAGAAAACCTAGAGTAGAATCTGGAAAAAACACCTTTGCTACTGAATAGCACACTGAACCAGCTTTTTGACGATATCTCGTTTGCCAAAAAAGGAGTCCGGATGAGCCAGAAATGACTCCCGGAAGGCAAAACAAAATATCAGACTTCAACAACAAAAATTGCTATCAAAATGGTAGAACCCAAAACCCTAACCTCCACCATCAGAAAGTTCTCGGAAAGATCTTTACGATGGTATATGGAAGTCAGAAAAATACCCTCGTATGTTCAAGATAGAGCAAAAAATGCTCCAGGGGGTCAAAAAAGGCCTCAGAAATTTTTTTAAGCCCCTAGGGCTAAAAAAGTGAGCCCCCGGGCGCATGGCGCGCTCAGGGGGCTGGGCCGCAGCCCCTAATTCCACATATGACCACTCGCCAAGTATATAAGCCCGCGGGGGCCAGCAGAAATGGCGCCACCCGGGGCGGAGTGGAGCGGAGCGGGGAGGGGATCGGCGGAGGGCCGGGCGGTGGCAGCGCCGACCGGAGCAGCGAGAAACGGAGGCGGGGCCGCTGCGGAGCAGCGGTGGGGGCCGCAGAGAGGAGGGAACCGGGGAGAAGAGCGGCGCAGGCCGTAGGGTAGACAGAAACCTACGGTGAAGAGTGGCGGCGGTGCCGCTACAGAGGGGCGCTTGTGGAGGACCGCCAGCGGAGCTGCTGCCGGAGGCGCCGCAGCGGTGGCGCGATTTGAAAGAAATTGCCCGCATTTTTTTTAACGCAAAAAAATAAAAAACATGCATTTTTTAGTGTTTTTTCTCGAAATTTGTGTCCGTACGGCCTGTAGGAGGCCGAAAAAATTTTCCAGATGCCCCGGTGTCCAAAATGGACAAACTTTATATGGATTATGGAGTTTTTGGGCCTTTTGGATGCAATGGTAATGTCGGTTTGGGCCCAAAGTGACCAGAAACAAAGGTCCCCCTTAAATCCACACAAAGAAGCCAGAAAAAGCCTAGCGAACTACAAACCCTCAAATGCTTCAGAAAAACCAGAACAGCCAGCAGCAAGATGGCTCTGATACCATGTAGAAGTTGATATATGCAACTTCACCCAAGATCACCTGCATGCAAACACTGTCACGAGAAGAAGCAAGAGAGAGAAGAAAAAAAGCTATGGCGGCCAAAAGGCCAGAGACAGGAAAACCATGTTGACAGAAAAAGCTTCTATATTCAACAATAATGATTTACAAAACAATCTCCTTAAAGAAATGAAAGCGGTGAATCCTTATAAAGGATACTGAAACCCTAAAAGGGAAACTTCTAGGAAATAAAAACTGCCTAAGTGAAACTTAAGCACTAAAGAGTAACTTAATTAATTACTCTAACAATAAGAGATCAAATAGCAGAGCAACCTTGAATCAATCCAACACACTCCAAATAGATCATTCACAAGGTTCACGGATCGAAGTAAGTACTGAGTGCAACAAAGAACTCTGTTATTATTTTTGAGAAAGCCCTAAATTTGAAAAATGATGGCAACTACTTCAAGAACCATAAATATCAAGAATGACAAGAAGAATATGGTTAGGTTGATAAAGAACAACAGTTGTGTGGAACCAAAGTACAAGATATGCCCAGAGATTGCATTGCAATATGATGAATCTGGTGTTTTCAAAAATTCCACCTAGGGTTTTGCTAATAGAGGATGTAAGGTCCTACATTCACTATAAGATCACTGAAATAGGTGATCTAGAGATAGACCAAGCTTACCAGAAGTTGTGTGATGTAGAAGGTGTTAGAAACACTCAGAGGGGGGGGGGGGGGAATCAGTGTTTGTCTA
>MU226385.1:1015639-1028257 GCA_018584345.1 Thuja plicata
GGGGGGGGGGGGGGTGAATCAGTGTTTGTCTATAATATACTTTTCAGCAACTTAAATATAAATCAAACATTCATTTAATGAAGATTAACATAAGAAATCATAACATATGATATGATTACGAGGAAACCTTGATCAGAGGAAAACCCCAGTGGGAATTAGTACCCACAAATATTGCACTAGTATGATGAACCTGTTAAAGTTCCTTTGCCCTATTAGGAGCAACCTTTACAATGCAAGTACAATGACCTGGTTAAAGGTCTGACCCTATTAGGAGTATTTTACAAAACCCTGTTAAAGGTATATGGCTCACTGCCTAGGCTCACTGCCCAATAAGATGAAGGCTACAACCTTCTGATAGTTGATATACACTATATCAAAAGTGAACTGTTGTGATGACACTGTTGTCTGATCAGTTCCATGTATACGTGAATGCTCTTACTCTCTTAAAGAGCTTTATCATATATTGACTTCATTATACCGCTCTTCTATATCTTCCTCTTACATAATAATTCAACACTTGTAACATAACTTTTCATTACATACTTATATGTTCATATCTGAATAGGCGCGACCCAAAATAAGACTCTAGTCGACCCTAAAACATAATACACAACGCTTTTGAACAAGTCAGCTTAAGCGTGTTTACAACAATAATAATTACATCATTACAAACATATAATCAAAGGCGCTTAGCCATTACATAACAAAATAACTCATGTTGATCAAAACACTAGACGACTTTCATGCTCTATCTTCTAGACTTCTGGTGTACTGATCTGTCTGTAACTTCTCTGTAATATCATGTTGTATCATGTGTGTCTGGACTTAGTATGTAGACATCCCATAGAACATATATCTAAATGTGCATACTCTGATTTGATATCTCACACATGCGCTGATGTGCTGATTGCTGAATATATCTATCTGCCCTGTTTCCATACTTAGTCATTTTTCCTTCTGAGTTATCTTTGACAGAAACTTAGTATGACTTTGTTGCCATGATGACAACACAAAAATAGTCATATGTCCTCTAGGAGTCAACTTTCCAATAGAAGGGAACCTAAAGGAAGAGCATAAACACTTAGCGGTTAAAGGGATAACAAATGCCCTATATTTCCCAAGGGTTTTCAAAACTGACTGGATTAGGTTAGTTTTGAGTAGAATGCATGATCAAAAGTTGTGGTTAGATCAACCTAAAAAAATCACTAAGGATGTGTTGCATGTTATAACTGGTTATTCAATAATTGACAAGCCTAAGGCACACAAACATCCCTCTAGGCTAGAAGTTGAAAAGCTCACAAAAGCTATGTGGGATAACATAGGTCTTAAGGTTAACACCATCACCAATGAGGAACTAAGGTTCAGTGCATGTGTAATTGGTTATAAGATCTTCCAAGAAAGCAAGCTTAACATCATTGCATCAACAATAGTAAGCACAACTTACAAGATTGTAACTAAAGGAATTCAGATGGATTTGTGTGAGATCCTGTTGAAACAACTTGATGAGAACGTGACAACAATCAGGTCTGTAAAGACTAACACATGTAAGTTTGGTTCACTCATCATGTGTATATTCTTCTACTTTCAAGAATACTTTCCTTTAGTAGGAAAAGTAAAGTGGAATACTACCAAACTAGTCACACTGCAAATTAGTGAACTTATTAAGTCACTAGGAGATAATTTTGATTCAATAATGACCGCGTACTTCCTTGAATTCAAGGAAAAGATTATGGAAAGAGTGAGGATCCCTGAGAAACTAATTGAAAAACATAGGGATGAGATATGTTTTATGGTGGATACAGATTTCACCCACATAAAACTAGTTGTACCAAGGACATCTTGGTTAGCCCCTCTTGATTATGAAATTAACATAGATCAAGCTACAAATGCAATTGATGCATTGATCAATGAGCCACTTGACAAAAAACAACCAAGGTTTGGCACTTATGAAGAGGCCAAGTCAAAGATAAAAATAGGCCTAGTAATCAAGAAGACTGTCAACAAAAAGAATAAGATGGTTAAGAATCTTGAAAAGATTCTATCGGTCAATGAGGAGGAACAAACAAAGGAAACCGATGAATAGGGTACCATCGGTGAAGGGCGAGATAAGAAAAAATTAGATTCTAAGGCAACTGAGTCTGATACACCTCCACCTCCTACAAAGAAACAAAGAACAAGGAGCCAAAAAACAAAAGATACTACACCTCTGAAGAAAGGTCAAGTGAGGACCTATAAGAGGAAGTAGCCAACAAAGAAAACAAAGTAGCAAATAGAGAAAAAAACACCCACCAAGAGGAGGAAAAGAATGGTCAGGACCAAAGCTGACATTGAAGATTACAAAGAGGATGAGCCTGATGTAAGTAAGAAAAGTTTTCTTACTAGAACAATTGATGAAATTGCTGAGTCAATTGCTACTACCGGTACAATGACTGATATAAATATCAGACAATAGGATAAACTTGAACCAAAAGACCAAAACAAGATACAAGATGCCATAATTAGGGCAATGGTGAAGTTTAAATATGTACCAGTAGAATTTATAAGCCAAATACCCAAAGAGCTGGGTAATATAATTTCACAACAATGGTCATATGCTCTTCATACAGAAAAGGAAGCAAGGGAGAGGGTACTTGTCACACTTATGCCTCCTGAATCAAAGATGGAAGAAATCAAGGAAATAATGAAGAAGCACTCAAGTAAATTTGTAGCTAAGATTAGAGCTTACAAAGTGCTAGAAGATAAATTTATTGAGCTGGACAGTATGATCGAGACAAAATGGAGACAACTCTTAGATATGCTTGCAGAGTCAACAAGTCATGAGAATCAATTGCTTCTCACCAACACACCTCATATAGAGGAGGATAAAGATAAGGAAAGTCCTAAGCACATTGATTTGGATAATGTAGATAATGCTGAGCCAATTGACTTAGACCAAGTCATGGATGATCTTGAGATTCAAGACATCACTCAGTATGACTCTGATAAGGATCCACAAAAGGATGATGATGTTATATTCATATCACTCAAGGATTAGATCAAGAAACAAGCATTGGAGACCCAAGGAAATAAAGACATGGATGTTGCTGATGAAATCTGGCCAGACACATCAATTATTGACATCACAAGAATGGACCCTGCTGATCAAATTCAAAAAGATGAAGATGTCACTAATCAACAGGATCAAACCGATGAGCAGGACACAAATCAAAATGCAACACAGGTGAGAACTCAGGATAATATGACAGTGCTAATAAAGGCCATAAATATGCTAGAAGGTAATGCAAAATCTAATGCAGCAGATACTAGCATACCCGAGGACAAGGGTGATGCAAAGGCAAAGAACACAACCGATGCAACACAGTATACAACTGCAGAACAAGCTGCAACCGATGATCAAAAAGAAAAATGTACTGATCAAAGTAAAGAGGAAGCACAAAAAGTAGAAGAGGAAAAGAAAAAACAAAAAGGTGAAGAAGCCAAGACAGATGAGCAGGAAAAGAAAACAAAAGAAAAATCTGTAGAGACACCCAAGGTTGATGGAGACAACTAAACTAGCAGTGGTAGTTCATACATCTGCATCCACACAAATCTCAAGAAAGAAGAAAAGAAAGCATAAGAATCTAGTGACACTGGATGAAATCATTGAGATTCCAGCTTGTGATCCCAGGATATTGGATCCAACTGAATTAACAAAGTATGCAAGACTTTGTGAAAGGAAAGCAATGCAAGACAAGTTGATAAAAGCAACCAAAGAAGCAAAGGTACTTTAAGTAGCATGAGGAATAATTCAACAAATTGTACCTAATGTAGATGTTGATCAAACAACCCCAATTCTTGATCAATTAGTGGTTCTCATAGATGTTGAGAAGGCTATGGAGGATAGACTTGAACAGAAGTATGAGTTCAAGTTAGCCGAGAAGATAAGCCAAGAAGTGACATTGCAAAAGGTAAAGCTTTCTAAACTGGTTAGCACAATAGATCCAATAATCTTAGAAGCTATTACCTTGATACAAAAGTTATGCACGCTCAATCAACTCACCAAGGAGTATATCGACAAGATAGCACAAATAGATGTTGATCTTCAGAAAAGTGCACAAAGTCTCATGAACAGTAAAGAGGCAATTAAATTGTACAATGAGTAGCTCAAGCAAGCTTGGAGATTGAGACAAGACATCCAGATTGCAGAAACAAAGTTTAGAGATGAGGTAAATGAGCTTCAAGATCAACTCTTATCGACACTCTCATTACTGCAGAAACTTATGACAGAGGCAAGAGCACTAATTGCCACCCCAAAAATCTATGTCCTAGACAACATTTATGATATGCATACTCAAATAGAGCTAGAGCACATGGCACTAGAACTCCTAAAAGAAAAATGGGAGAAATTGCTCGAAGATATCAAGACAACTCACTCACATATTCTTGACACATTGTAAGTTACACATTTTTTACAACTTATAAGTTGTACATTTTTGTCATGAGTATCAAATAAAGGGGGAAATGATATGTACAATCAAGAGTAAAAATGGAAATGAAGGATGAAATGATTTGTATAGTTAGTCATTTGAAAGAGCAAAGAACATGGGAATGTATAGTACAGAGGCAAGTATACATGTACATATATACTTATACTATACCAATGCATACAATAAGGGGGAGTCATATAATGACAAGGATATATACATGGTGTACATACTAAACACTTTAGTATTATGCACATATCAGTTTTTGATACAAATGTCAAAGGGGGAGATTGAAGACATTATATTTTTCCATTAGTATATACAAGGAAAAACATGATCTATACCATCAGTTTACACTACACCGACAGACAGGGCACAACACTACCCGACACCAAGGTTACCCATTGCTACCAAGTACAAAGCATCCTGACAAACACTATTCAGTGTTACCTGATGACAAAAAGGAAAAAAGGAACCCGATGAGTAACCAACAGTGCAACCTGACAAAACAGAAAAGAGAGGAACCCGACAGATGAAGGGAACTTGAAAATAAATTCAATGAAGGAACACCAACAGACTTTCAGTTCAACCTGACGATCAAGAACCGATAGTCAGTTACATACCGCAAAAGTGGATCTGACTTTCCACGTCAGATAAATCACTGAAGTTTTATATTTAGATTCTAGATTTGTTTTAAATCTATTATATGTGGAGAAAGCAATGTAATTATTATTGTTTTAATTAGTTTAACTATTTTAAAACATGCAAACTAAAGGATCAAGGTTAAGTTGTATACCTTGGATCAAGAGTTAACATTACAATGCGTGATCCTAGAATAGGTCAAATACTTGTATAAATAGATGCTCAATCTATTGTGAACATGTTGTTCGATGATGATTATATCCACGAAGAGCATCTAAGGATCTAACAAGAGAATTCATGCAGAAGGTTAGAAAAGGATCAATTCAGTTTCAAGAACATAACACAGGCTACCGACGAGCAGGAAAAGGTATTAATCAATCACTATAGGTGATATTCATATTATGATAGCTTTAATGGATATGTTATCAACAATTATAGATTGCTCACAGTCAGGTCAAACATATTGTACTCATTCTAACAAGTGTAGTACACTTAATAAATCCTTTCAAGAAAGGTGGACCTAATAGTCCTATTGTAAATCTCTTAACTGAGTGAAAACTTCATTAGTGTTGCTAAAATCTCTTAACATAGTAGATCTTAACAGGTGTCCACTTTAATAATCCTAACAGGGTAGATCATCAGAAGTGATCAATTGTAAGCCTTTATCGACTCCCTTCCATTATGTAGATAGTGAAGTTGTGTGGGTGCCATCCCCACCGCAGTTTTTACTTCCTAACAGGAGTTTTCTGCGATATCATATCTCATGTTATGTGTTTATTACTTTTATGAATGTTTCTATGAATGTTGCAAACAATTAAAGATTATGAATTAATATTACATGCATAAGAAAGAACATCAGATATGGTCAATAATATAGTAAAGAATAATTACTAATGATCAAAGGTGAAAAGTATTAAAAGTTTTATAGGTACTGATTCACCCCTCCCCTCTCAGTACTACTTCCCATTAATCCCAACACTTTAGTTCTACAAGATGTATGCCTTGAAATAATCTTATGAAATAACTACTGCTCATAGTGCACTATTAAACCTTATTCTAAAGCTTTACCAATTTCCAGTATATCATTTACCGAAATATAATAAATAACTTAGTGTTTACCGATCAATCCTGTTTTAGTAATGTGTAAAGCAAAACATTAAAGTAATGAATCATAAACACATTTGACACATGGATTTTTAACATGGAAAACTTGTTAAGGGAAAAACCACTTGGGACCAGTAACCCCAAATTTTCACTCTTCTGAAGTGAGCTCGGTGAAGAGCCAACCCTGTTAAACATTACAAACACACTATTAAGTGTGACCTTGTTAGAGGATTTATCACTAACAGTTAATCACTTGATATCTAAAATTTCACTATTCTATCTTCATGAATTAACCTTTTGATACTCCTTGGGGTGTATCTCAATATATAAAGGATTTTTAAATCCTGCTCGGTTAAGAGACTTTATGATCCAATGGTTAAACTGAAACAGTATATGATCTGCTCATATAAACAACTTAATCTTGCAGATGTTCAGATCTATTGTAAGCTAATAATACCTTCCTGATAAATGTTTACCTTTAATACCTTTTCTCCATTTATTTATTCTTAGCGATGTGCTTCTCTATTTCTCGGTGTCCACATAAATCTTTAGCTCTATTCTTTAGCTTGATTGATCAGGACTGTATGAAGTCTTTCTTCACGAGTATTCTCTTCAGCATCCTCTTCTCTATTTTACCCCCTAATTCATAATGAATTAGCTTGTCTCTCTATAGACATGATTTCACCATTTCTAAGTCCTTGACTTTCTTGTTCTTGGCATGATCTACAATTCTTGCCTTTCTTGCTTTAAATCTTTACTTCACTTTTATCCCACAGATTTCTCTTTGACAAATGGAACAAAACAACTTTAAAACTCTTGCTTATCTATGGATTTCAACTTATCAATAAAAACAATGTGATCAACCAGTTAACTCCATCTTTAGCTCTTGCCAACTAAGTCTTTTTTCATTTATGAACTTCACTTCTTTTCAGTGTTTAACTCCTTGTTAGCTTTGGTCTTGACTTTAGTTGTCCTCGGGCATCCATGTCTGTCGGGGTTGTCTATCCATCAGGTAACACTGTGGTTCTGCTCGTCGGTAATGTTTGCTCAAGTTTCTTTCTTGGGTATCACTATGACTCTTCTCTCAGGTTTCTCTATCCGTCGAGGTGCACTATCCGTCGATTTTTGTTTTCACTTAGTGCATACTGAACTTTAATGCATTAATAATAGCATAACCTTTATCTCTCTGGTTCTTTGAAGTCTTTAACACTTTGTATATATAACCAATTAGATTATATCAAGTTGACATCAATGAAAATACAATACATTAACTTTCTGCAGCTCGATGATCATCAACTTAACATCTTCAAACATTCAATCAGTTATAGTTCATCAGGCTACTATAATGGAGTTTATAGCCTAAAATCATAGTAATCAATCTTACATTGTGTTGGAATATTTTGTTTACTGTCATCACTCTCTTGTCCCACTGTGAATGCATTAGGGTTTCTACCATATTCTTAGTGTTCTTCTCAACAACATGTACTACACCAGTATTGTACAATCCTATAATGGCCTGAATTGGGTCACTGTAGATCTTCACAGGCTGATCTCCAAGCCATATGAATTGATCATGAACTTTGCTCAAGATAATCTTTATCCATTCTTCTTTGTCAAATTTGTGAAGTTCGGTTATCTTCATAATACTCAGGCTATTTAGGTGTGCAAACTCATCCTTCATCTTTCCATTATCACTTATCATGTCTTCCATCTCTGTGGAAATCTCTTTGTCTCCCAAAGGTTCATACTTACAATGTATGTAAGCCCTAATATCTTCAACATGTAAAAATCTATAGGGTGTTTGAGAAAATATGCCTTCGGGACCATCCTCAGTAGATTTGAAAGGGTGCTTCTTAAACTTGTATCTAGGTCTCTCTGCAACATCATAAATCATAGGAGTATCCATTTTCAAATCTTCACAATCGATCTAAATACCTCTTTATTGCTGAAATGTGAATCCTTGCTTCGATCAAACTCTTCTATACACTTGCTCCAATTCTGCTTCTGCTCAAGACTCTATTATCCTTAATCTCTTCTCTGCAATTTATGTTCTTCTATTAACCTTATATTTTCTGAGTGAAGAAATGATATAGTTCCCAATAAATTCATTTTTGCACATAAACCAGTCAAGTAACAATCTGGTGATCATAGGATATAGGCTTGTTGGTGCAGGAGCACCCTGAATGAACCAAGTGTTCCTATGGAACCTAGGGGTTCTCTCAAGGTCCTAAGAGGCATTTAGTAATGTTAAGACATTGGGTTCGTCACTGGACCACCTTGTAAGGCCATAGTTCCAAGTTTGGCACATTATGAGCCCTTGGTCAACTATTGGTCATTAATGGTCCAAAACCCTAGGAATAGTTTGTTTTTAGGTTTTTCATGTTTGGATCCACTAGGGATCACAAAATTAACCTTATGACCAAGTTTGGTCATCAGATTTGCAAAATTGCAAAATATGTAAAAGTTGCTCAAAAGTTGTCAAGCAACTTTTGAGCAAACTTAACAACTTTTTGAAAAACAACTCCCAAATGGTCAAATCGGTTCAAATATGTCATGTAACCATTGGGAGTGCCTAAAAAATCCCTTTTAGGTGGGTGGTAGGCTAATCATATAATTTGGCATTTTGAAATTAATAAAAATAACCATTTTCCTGCATTCTCGAGAAATAGTTATTGTGTACGGTCGGGTAAAGACAGGAGGACATAAAAGTATA
Organism: Thuja plicata; assembly: GCA_018584345.1. NCBI lineage: Eukaryota > Viridiplantae > Streptophyta > Pinopsida > Cupressales > Cupressaceae > Thuja > Thuja plicata. The sequence continues at coordinate 1,024,562 of MU226385.1, forward strand.
ACACCAAGGGTTAGTTATGTGAATCTCTTTCATTTTATTTTGGTCTCATGTTCTGATCAATCTTAGTTTGAAAGTTAACAATTTTACAAACTCACTGCCTCGTTTGTAGGTCCTAAATCAGGGTTTAGGAGAGAATTGAGTGTATTTCACTTTTCCACCATGGGAATTAAATAAACCTTGGTGGAAAGTTTTTTTATATGGTGCTATTTAAGATTCTTCAGGATATTTTCTCCAAAATACAGGGAGATGGAGTTACAATGATGCCCTAGGTGTATATCCTTATGTATGCACCCATCCATAATCAAGACAACAATCATAACTCTTGTTTGAGGATTGATCAGAGGCTCTAAATCAGAGGAGGAGACCCTTGTATATACCCTCACATGATCCAATAATTATTTTGGTATTTGGATGCATCCTAAAGGTACTTCTAGTGTAAGTGTAGGCCAAATTAGTCCTAATTACAGAAGCAATTTTGCGTATCATCCTGTCTCTTTCTCATTTCTATGTTCTAGGGCTTAAGTATAAAGTCTTAGGCCATAAAGGGTTTCTGAATCCCTTATTAGTTAAGGGGGTTATGTGTAAGAATCTCATTTAAGGTCAAATTTCCTTCTGAAAAAGGCTACAAGCCTAGCCTTGAGATTGTGAAGCAAATATGTCTTATGGGTTGCAAGAGAGTGAAAGAACCATTGGAAATATTTGATAGGGACCTAAATAGACCCCACCTATGAGCATAGGTCACCCCTGGTCCCTTAAGTCACTTTGGGGGTATTGTTAATAATTTGGGTCAAGTGCATTGTGAAACCACTCTCGGTAGTTGGTGTTGTAGGATTGGTGAAACCTAGTGAATAGGTTTCCCTTGGGGTTTTGGGGTTGTGATAGCCTTAACCAGTCCTTTCCCACACTTGTGATAAGTGTGAAGCACTTTGGCCTACAATCAAGGAGTTTGGGGTACATTGCCCTATTTGGGTCATCTAGAGGCTTCTAGTTGTCCACTTTGCATCAAGTGGTATTAGAGCTATGTCTTCTCCCGAGGATGAAGATGTCCCTTCAGGGGTTACAAATATTGAACTAGCAAAGATGGTGAGATAACAGAGGGAAACAAATGCAACCTTGACAAGAAGACTTGAAGAGTTGGAGAACAAGGTAGAGAGGGGAAAAGAGGACACTTATGGTGGTTAAGAAGGGAGTGATTCAGATGAGGACACCCTTGATCAGGATGTGAACATTCCTGCAGACCAGAGACCCCTTCTAGATGCCTTAAAGTCTATGGGGAGAAGAACCATGGAGGAGAAGTTGGATCTACCAACTTTTAATGGAAAGATGAATGCAGATTTGGCCTTGGATTGGATAGACGCCCTAACAAGCTTCTTTGAGTGTGAGGACATCATTGAGAAGTAGAGAGTGAATATGGAAAGATCCAAGTTGAAGGGAGCAGCCCTAACTTGGTGAAACTTCATCCAAATAGAGAGGGTGAAGAATGGGAAGAGTATGATCTCTTCATGGAACAAAATGATTGCATTGGTCAAGGAGACCTATGTGCCTAAAGAATATGGGGTAAAAATCCATAGGAGAAAGCAAATCCTAAAGAAAAAGGATATGGATGTAGGCTCATACACCGAGGAGTTCCTAAAGCTATGTATGAATACAAATGTGGCAGAAGATGAAGAAGAAAAGTTAGCAAGATATATGAATGGTCTTAAGGTATCCATTCAAGAGGAACTTAGCCTACATTGCCCTACCATAGTGAACAAGTGCTATCAAATGGCACTCAAGGTAGAGGAAAAGTAGAAGAGAAAACAAGATTTTGGAAAGGGAAAGAGTAATGACAGTGGGAAAAACTTCAGAGGAAGAGGAACCTCTTCGAATAGAGGGAAATACAGTGGTAATAGCAGCAGGACCCCTGACCAAGGAGACAAAGAAAACAATGATACAAACTTCAGAGGTAACTATAGAGGGAGAAGACCCTTCAATAGGGGAAGGATAAATGCTGGAAGAGGAAATGGACCATTAAAGTGTTACTACATCAATCAATTGGGACACCATGCAGGAAGATGCCCTGAAAAGAGAAATAACAACAACCAAGGTGAAAGGAGAGCTCAACTCATTCAAGAGGACAATAAAGAAGAAAATGCAAATGCAAGGGAATTAGAACAAGAGGAAGGAGCATGTTTGATGATGAGACAATTCTTCCTTCAAGTTCTACAAAGCCAAGAAACTCCTCAAAGAAAGAATCTCTTCCAGACAAAGATCAAATGCAATGGGAAGGTATGTAATTTACTTATAGATTCTGGCTGAACTAAAAATTTAGTATCTTGTGAAATGGTACATAAGTTAAACCTCCCTAAGAAGCCTCATCCTTTTCCTTATCATGTCTCTTGGCTAACAAAGGGTCAATAAACCCTAGTGACTGAACAAGCATGGATATAATTTTCAATAGCAGACTTTAAAGACAAAGTTCTTTGTGATGTTGTGGAGATGGATTCCTCCCACATTCTCCTAGATAGGCCTTGACAGTATGATGTAGATGCCACACACCATTGTAGGAAAAATACCTACTCTATCGCTAAAGTTGGAAAAAAATTCACTATGAAGCCCCTGCCTGATATCAAAACAGAGAAGGAACCTACTGTCATAACCATGGGGGAAAAAGAAATGCTAAAAGTTTTGAGTGAGCCTGAAACTAAAGCCTATGTCTTGATCTCCAAGCCTAAGGATAGTGTAAGATCTGATAATGATGATCCCATACCTGATGAAGTTTAGAAACTACTCACAAAATATAGTGATGTCACTGTCAGTGATCTACCCAAAACCCTCCCTCCCTTAAGAGATATCAGTCACCAAATAGACTTGATACTTGGTTCCTCCTTGCCTAATAAGGCCCCATTCAAGATGACACCAGTGCAACATGCAGTGATTGTAAGGCAAGTCAATGAACTATTAGAGAAGGGACTCATCCAAAAGAGTCTCAGTCCATGTGTTGTCCCATCAGTTTTATCCCATAAAAAGGATGGCAAGTGGAGATTATGTACTGATAGTAGAGCCATAAACAAACTAACAATAAGATATAGATTTCCAATTCCAAGAATGGAAGATCTTCTGGACCAAATAGGCACTGATTATTACTTTACTAAGATTGATTTAAAACCAGGCTATCATCAAATCAGGATTAAGCCAGGAGATAAATGGAAGACAACGTTTAAGACAAATAAAGGTTTGTTTGAATGGCTTGTTATGCCTTTTGGCTTGAGTAATTCTCCTAGTACTTTCATGAGACCCATGAATGAGGCCTTTATTGATTTTATTGGCAAGTTTGTGGTCATATATTTGGATGACATTCTGATTTATAGTCATAGAAAAGAGGAACACCTTGATCATGTTGAGCAGATTCTTGTTAGAATCAATTTAGAATAACTAAGAGGTGAGGGGTGAATCAGTTATCCTCAGGTCTAGATGGACCAAATAAAACTTTCTATATTTTAAACAATTCAGATCTACTCGGCAACAGTACAATATGTCAACAAATTAATCATGTAGTTTACTGTTTAATGTAATTAGCTTGCAGAAAAATAACAGTAAAACAAACCATAAGCATTCACACAAGTTGACACAAGTATTTAACGTGGAAACCCAATATGGGAAAAACCACTAGTAACATGCTACCAAGTTTCACTCTTCTAAAGTGAGCTCTGTGAG
>MU226385.1:1030972-1042790 GCA_018584345.1 Thuja plicata
TGAATCCTTTATAGGATGCATATGCAAGTAAGGTTCTGACTCCTTCCAATCTTGCAACTGGGGTGAATGTTTCACCATAGTCAATTCCTTCCTCTTGTGCATAACCCTTGCATACCAGTCTAGCTTTTTTTCTTGTCACATCTCCATGTTCATTCAATTTATTCCTGAATACCCACTTTGTACCAATTACATTTTTATCCTTCAGCCTAGGTACAAGTGTCTTGTTCTTCTCAATTTTTTCAATTTCCTCATTCATTGCTTGTATCCAGTCTTCATTTTCTAAAGCATCTTTCACTATCTTGGGCTCAAATTCACATAACAAACATGTGTCGCCTCTCAACTTACTTCGTGTCATAACTTCAGAATCCTTCGATCCAATGATTTGATCAGAATTGTGGTGTCTCCTCACATATTTCGCTAGAGTAGGCTCAGGCCTTATTTCAGGTTCATTGTTTATGTTCAGTTTTGGTTGATTCTGAGACTTGGCATCTCCATCAGATAGCTCGACATTCACTTCCTATTGCTCGGCAAATCCACTCTGTGACTCAGCAGGTGTAGGCTGTTGCTCGGCAGTAGGCTCAGGTAATGTATTAGAATCTGCCTCATCCAGATATACGAATGATTTGTAGCTTTAAGGCTCTTGTGTACTTTCAGCTTCATTCCTTTCTGCAAACTCATCAATTCTAACATATGCACTTTCCACAACTTTGTTAGTATTAGAATTCAAACATTTGTATGCTTTTCTTTTCATTGAATAACCAAGGAATATACCTTCTTCACCTTTAGCATCAAGTTTTCCATTTTTTTTGTCCTTCAGTATAAAACATTTGCTTCCAAATACTTTAAAGTACTTTACACTAGGTGCATAACCATACCAAAGTTCATAAGGTGTAGTATTTGTACCTTTCTTGACTTGTACTCTATTCAGGGTATGGACTGCAGTACTTACAACTTCTTTCCAGTATTTCTATGCAGCATTCTTCTCCATCATTAGTGTTCTTGCATAGTCCATGATAGATCTGTTCCTGCATTCAGCAATACCATTTTGTGGAGGTGTCTTGGGTGTAGACATCTGTCTCTTTATGCCTTGGTCATTATAGAACCTGTTGAACTCATTAGAAATAAACTCTCCACCTCTGTCAGATCTTAAGCATTTCAAAATTTTGCCTGTTTCCTTTTCAACTTTAGCTAAGTACCATTTAAATAACTAGACTGCATCAGATTTTTCCTTGAGAAACATTACAGTCATCATCCTTGAATAATCATCAACAAATAGAATAAAGTATCTAGCACCACAGTATCTTATTTCTCCAATGGGACCATAGAGATCAGTATGGACTAATTCCAGAATTTCCTCTGAAGTATGTGTTTTACTCTTGAAACTAGACTTAGTCATCTTTCCTAGTTGACATTGTTTGTACATTGCATTCTCAGGTTTCTTTAACTTAGGTAGCCCTCTAACCCTTTTCAATTTACTTATGCTTACCAAGTTATCAAAGTTCACATGACATAATCTCTTATGCCATAACAAAACATCATTGTAATGTGCAAAAAAAAATGTTTCTTCAGATAAATCCAGATAGAACAAGTTACCTTTAGTCTGATCACCACTTCCAACTAGTTCTCTAGTAGAGTCGTATATCTTTGCTTTTCTGTGATGTAACTCAACTTTGTAACCATAAGTGTTCAGCTATGCAACACTCAGCAAATTGTAACTAAGATCATCAACCCAATACACATTATCACATCTGATTTTGTCAGTTTAGTTAATCAATCCTTTACCTTTGATGAGACATGGTGCATCATTACCAAATTTTACATATCCTCATTTGCATTGGTCTAGGGTTTCAAACTTATCCTTGTCACCAATCATATGATGGGAACAACCACTGTCAATGATCCAACAATCACCTTTACTCTTATAAGAAATTAATGCAGTTTTCTCATCATCTTCAAAATCTTCTTTCATTGCAACATAAACAAATTCTATATCATTGTCATCAGAACTATCAGTATCATTGTCATAAGTTTCTTCAGCAATATAACAAGATTTCTTACCTTTGTCTTTGTAATCCTTATATTTCCTGAAGTCTGAGTCATCCTTTCTATCTTTGTATTCCTTGTATTTGTTGTCCTTTCTTTCATCTTTTTCATTCTTATCAGGACATCTAGCAGCTATATGGCCAATTTTATTGCATGAAAAACAAATGATAGGAAGTTTACCTCTGTATTTTCCTTTTCCTCTGGATAGCCTTTTTGCCATAAGTGCTTCGAGTTCTTCAAGATCATCATTAGTAGTGTCACTATCACTGTTCACATGTTTCTTTCCTTTCTTAGATTTATTGAGGACCAACTGAGATCTAAAAGTAGAATCAATACCTTGTGGATTGTAGTTATCATAATTTGACATTTCAAATGCAGTAAGTCTGCCTATTAGATTTTCCAGATTCAGATTATTGTTAGGAGTACATCTCAGTTCTTGAATTGCAGAAACTCTAATAGCATATATAAGAAGTAGAGTTCTCAGTACCTTTCTCATAATAGTGTTCTCATCTATTGTTCCATTATCTCCTCTAATGTCATTTACAATTTCTTTTACTCTACCATAATACTGATTAACATTTTCACCTTCTTGCATTTTCATTTCATCAAACTTACCTCTTAGACTTTTTGATTTAGCTCTCAACACATTTGTGTCTCCACCATAGACAGTTGCTAATTTATCCCACATCTTCTTTGCATTTGTGCAACTCTTTATATCATCAAACTCTGAATAGCTCAATGAGGATGCAATCTCCAACATTTCTTGATTGTGCTCTTGCTTTTCTTTTAGTTGTGTAGTTTTGAGAGGAGTAGTAGGTGGTACATAGGCATTTTCAATAATTCTCTTAGCATCATCTCCAATACTGGCTAGATGCAGTTTCATCAAACTCTGCCATGCAGGGAAGTTATCTTTGTTCAGCTTCAGAATCTCCTTTTTATACATTTTGATCTTTTCACTCCAAGTACCTTCAAACTATTTTCGGGAGACCAAAGCTCTGATACCAATTGTTAGAATGAATTTAGGATAACTGAGAGGGTAGGGGTGAATCAGTTATCCTTAGGTCTAGATGTACCAAATAAAACTTTCTGTATTTTAAACAATTCAGATATACTCGGCAGCAGTAGCATATGTCAACAACTTAATCATGTAGTTTACTGTTTAATGTAATTAGCTTGTAGAAACATAACAATAAAATAAACCATAAGCATTCACACAAGTTGACACAAGTATTTAACGTGGAAACCCAATATGGGAAAAATCACTAGTAACATGCTACCAAGTTTCACTCTTCTGAAGTGAGCTCTGTGAGGAGCCAACCCTGTTAAAGGTTATAATAACACACTGTTAGGTGTGACCTGGTTAAAGGATTTAATCACCCTGTCAGGAGTGGCCTTGTTAGAGGACTTAGATCATTCCACCTAAATGTCACCTTGCTTAGAGGATTTATACAAATGACTGTTAGGTCAACCTTGTTAAAGGATTTTAACTGATACAATGGTTAGAAAGTAAACAACAGTTGTGATCTGATACATACAACTTACTTTGCAAATTCAGATCCAATTACAAATTTGATGCTAACTTACTGAGTGGCCTGCATTGTCATTTCAATCTTCTGATCTACTTGGAAATCCATCAAGCAATCACACATGTAGCTTTCTACTTCTATGTTCAGCCTTCTCTGCTAGGTCATGCCAATCAGTAAATCAACTATGCAATCCTCTTGCATACACACATGTACATCAATCTGTACATCCACACTTCAATGAATAACCCCTTGAGGTTATCATATACCTCTCTGTCTAGGTCAAATAAATCTTTGCCGCTCAATCAAGATTGTAGATCTTAGGTTAGGTCAGATCCAACATATCATTCCATCATTACATTACATTTACTTCTCCAAAGTAGTCTCTAATTAAATCTTGAATCCATGCATTAATTACGATTATCCATACATTAAATAACATGGATCAATCTCTAATTAACTTTATATATCCCAATAAAATTAACTAAGTCAGCCAAAGATCTCAAATCTCATCATTAATCCAAATACTACAAGTCGGCCAACATCTGTGATCTGCTCAGCAACCACTGTTTCTACTCAACAATTTTACTGGTGCTCGGCACAAGCTAGACTTGCTCAACACAAAACAACCAGAAAAACTGTCTTTGAAAGATAAACAACTAATTACTTTTCCAAAGTGTCAACTGATCAAGTACCCTTTTATTTGCCTTAACTCAACCATTCACTTGGTCTTCTTGTTAAATCTTCTTCATCAATCAATAGATATGGTACTAAAATAGATAACAATAGTCTCACCAGTTAAGGTTTGACATCAATAACAAAATAACAATTTCTTGCATTGTCACTTTCCAACAGTTCTAAGGAGACTCCATCAACACAAGATAGTGATTAACTTGGAAAAATGTATGTTTATGAAGAAGGAACTCATCTTCCTAGGATTTGTCATCTCCCAAGGCACTGTCAAAATGGATCTAGAGAAGGTTGCAGCAATAGTCAACTGGCCTCCACCAAAGAACCAAGGTGATGTTAGAAGTTTTCATGGTTTAGAAACTTTCTATAGAAATTTCATTAAGAATTTTAGCCATGTGTGTGCTCCTATGTTGGAGACAATAAAAGGTGGAAAGAAGACCAGATTGGAGTGGACTAAAGAAGTAGTAGATGCATTTCAATATCTCAAGAATAGAGTGGCATAATACCCAATCCTAGTGCTCCCTGACTTCAACAAGGTATACACAGTTGAAACAGATGCAAGCAACTTGGCTATAGGTGCAGTCTTGAGACAAGAAGGTAACGCTATAGCATTTTTCTCAGAAAAATTAAATGATGCAAAGAAGAGGTATTCTACTTATGATTTAGAAATTTATGCAATGGTGCAAGCCTTGAAAAAGTGGAGACACTATTTACTCCCTAAAGAATTCATTGTTTATACTGATAACCATGCACTAAGTTTTCTAAACAGTCAGGTGAAGCTTGGATTCAAACACATTAAATGGGTGAAGCAGTTGTAAGCATATACCTTCAACATAAAGCATAAAAAGGGAGTGACAAACAAAGTGACTGATGCCCTAAGTAGAAGGATTGGATTAGTTGAGGAATTTCAACTTTAGAGTGTAGGGATTGATTCCCTAAAACACCTATATGTTGATGATCCAGAATTTGGAGAAGTTTTTGAGGTATGCACTAAAATGGTTGGCAAATACCATACTGATTTTTTTGATTTCCTGATTCAGAATGGACTCTTGTTTAAAGGATCCCAATTGTGCATTCCTAAATGTTCCATGAGAACAAATATTATTAAGGAGAAACATTGTGGTGCCTTAGGAGGACATTTTGGGATAGATAAGATCACTGAATTAGTAAAAAGAAGTTATTTTTGGCCAAAGATGGGGAATGAAGTCAAGAAATTTGTTGAATCTTGTACTATTTTCTAGCAAGAAAAGGGTGTATCCACTAACCAAGGATTGTACCAACCCCTACCAATTCCATCTAGGCCATGTGAATAAATTTTAATGGATTTTTTTATGGGTTTGCCAAGGACAAAGTAGGGTTATGATAGTGTTTTTGTAATTGTGGATAGGTTTAGTAAAATGGTGCACTTTGTTCCTTGCAAGAGCACAAATGATGCCTCCCATATAGCACATCTATTCTTTAAGGAAGTGGTTAGAATCCATGGTTTACCACAAACAATAGTGTCTGATAGAGATGTGAAGTTTCAAGGTCACTTTTAGAGGACACTCTTCAAGAAATTGGGCACAAATCTGACTTATAGTTCAACATACCACCCAAAAAAAAAGGGCAAACAGAGGTGGTAAACAGATCCCTTGGAAATGTCTTGATATGCTTAACCAAATAGTACACACAAAGTTGGGACATGATCCTAGCTCAGGCAAAATTTTCATTTAATGACTCCATGAACAGGTCCACTAGAAAGACACCATTCCAAACAGTGTATGGACTTCATCCTAAAGGTCCATTGGATTTAGTAGAGTTACCATCTGATTTCAGAGTGAGTGCACAAGGAGAGGAGTTAGCCAAACTAATCTCTAAAGTGCAGACATAAGTAAAAGAGTCACTATAGCAGTCAACTATGAAATACAAAGCACAAGAAGACAAGAGGAGAAGAGAAGTTCACTTCAAAGTTGGAGATAAGGTATGGGCATACCTAAGGAAGGAGAGACTCCCTAAAGGCAGATATTCAAAGTTGCACATGAATAAAATTGGTCATTGCACAATCCTCACCAAGATGGGTGAAAATGCATATGATATTTCCTTGCTCCCTACTTTACTGATTTCTCCTATTTTTAATATTGCAGACCTCACTCCTTAAAAGTGTGTTGCAGTCATTGTAAATGTGCAGGGATCACAAGTTGAAGATGATGGAGACTATGTGACAGATCTCCCACTAAGAAAGCAAATGGATTTAGACACCATTTTGGAAACCAAAGTATTTAAGTAGAAAAGGAAGAATAATTACGTGCAATACTTAGTGAAATGGAAAGGAATCCCTCCAATAGATGCTACTTGGATGACAGAGGACCAGATCCAACAACATGGAACCATTGTTAACCAGTTATCCTCAATTGGGAACTTGAGTTCAAATCTCATGGGGAGTATGGTACAGGAGCACCCTGAATGAACCAAGTGTTCCTATGGAACCTAGGGGCTCTCTCAAGGTCCTAAGAGGCCTTTAGTAATGTTAAGACATTGGGTTAGTCACTAGACCACCTTGTAAGGCCATAGTTCCGAGTTTGGCACATTATGAGCCCTTGGTCAACTATTGGTCATTAATGGTCCAAAACCCTAGGAATAGTTTTTTTTTAGGTTTTTCATGTTTGGATCCACTAGGGATCACAAAATTGACCTTGTGACCAAGTTTGGTCATCAGATTTGCAAAATTGCAAAATATGTAAAAGTTGCTCAAAAGTTGTTAAGCAACTTTTGAGCAAACTTAAATTTTTTTTGAAAAACAACTCCCAAATACTAAAATTGGTTCAAATATGTCATGTAACCATTGAGAGTTCCTACAAAATCCATTTCAGGTGGGTGGTAGGCTAATCATGTAATTTGGCATTTTGAAATTAATAAAATAGCCATTTTCCTGCATTCCCGAGAAACAGTTATTGTGTACAGTCGGGTATGGACAGAAGGACATGAAAGTATGAAACCAAGGGTTAGTTATGTTAATCTTCTTTCATTTTATTTTGTTCTCATGTGTTGATAAATCTTAGTTTGAAAGTTATCAATTTTACAAACTCACTGCCTGGTTTGTAGGCCCTAAATCAGGGTTTAGGAGAGAATTGAGTGTATTTCAATTTTTCACCATGGGAATTCAATAACCCTTGGTGGAAAGTTTGTTTATATGGTGCTATTTAAGATTATACATGATAGGTTCTCCAAAATGCAGGGAGATGGAGTTAAAATGATGCCCTAGGTGTATATCCTTATGTATGTACCCATCTAGAATTAGGACAACAATCATAACTCTCATTTGGGGATTGATCAGAGGATCTAAATCAGAGGAGGAGACCCTTGTATACATCCTCACATGATCCAATCATTATTTTGGTATTTGGTTGCATCCTAAAGGCACTTCTAGTGTAAGTGTAGGCCTAATTAGCCCTAATTACATAAGCAATTTTGTGTATCATCCTGTCTCTTTCTTATTTCTATGTTCTAGGGCTTAAGTATAAAGTCTTAGGCCATAAAGGGTTCCTGAATCCCTAATCAGTTAAGGGGGTTATGTGTAAGAATCTCATTTAAGGTCAAATTTCCTTCTAAAAAAGGCTACAAGTCTAGTCTTGAGATTGTGAAGCAACTGTCTTATGGGTTGCAAGTGAGTGAAAGAACCATTGGAACTATTTGATAGGGACATAAATAGACCCCAGCTATGAGCATAGGTCATTCCTAGTCCCTTAAGTCACTTTGGGGGTATTGTTAAGAATTTGGGTCAAGTGCATTGTGAAACCACTCTCGGTAGTTGGTGTTGTAGGATTGGTGAAACCTAGTGATTAGGTTTCCCTTGGGGTTTTGGGGTTGTGATAGCCTTAACCAGTCCTTTCCCACACTTGTGATAAGTGTGAAGCACTTTGGCCTATAATCAAGGAGTTTGGGGTACATTGCCCTATTTGGGTCATTTAGAGGCTTCGAGTTGCCCACTTTACATCACTTGTAAAACCATGCGATCATAGATATGTGTTCCAAAACATTTCTACATGCACTCCCTAATCTTGCAAGATCTTACTCCTCAAATTTAGGGTCTAGATAGATTTCTGATGTATTCGTCCAATGTTCCCCCTAAGGCCATGCTTGGCGATCTAGGTTGATGTAACAATTTTAGCATCAGACGAAGACTTCATAGCATCTACTAATTCTCCCTAAACCTTTTCCTCACTAGACTCCTTTACCTTCCATACCTTATTACTTTTGTTACCTTTTGGTTTCCTGAAACAACTGTCAAATTCACTCTTGTATTCTGCAAGACTCTTACCAGTATCACCAATAATTTTCTTTGTCACTATAGGAGGTGGTACTCTTCTATTGTCAGTTCTATTATACCTACAAAAATTTGCCATATGCCCTAGATTGTTACATTTGTAGCATATAGGAGGTGATCTATTCTGATTAACCTACAACTTACAATACCTTGCGTTGTGCCCAAGGTTATTACATTTGTAACATGTGGTCTTAGCTATTATTTGTTCACTAATGTAATCTTGTTTGTATCTTGATTGATCAGGTTTCTTGCATTCTACTTTCTTGTGCCCATATGCATAACAGTTAAAGCAATAACCATAAGTTTTTTTGAAAGGGGCTTTACCTCTGCAAGCTCTCTTCATGTGTTCAAGCTTGCTACATCCAAAACATCTACCTCTGAAAGGTTTGATCTATTCTTTAGGTTCTTCAAGAGTAGGTCTTTCCCCATCAATCTTCACATCAGATTTTCTTCTTGATTCTTTGAACATTCAACTTCATTGAAACCAACACTAGTCATGTCTCCTTTAGGTTTATGTCTGCCTCTTTGTTCATCAATCAAGTCACTACTCATTTAAAGTCTCTCAATATGATTCTTTGCCTCAACAAGTTCTCCTTTTATGATCTGATTATATTTCTCTAGTTCTAGATACTTGTTCTTGTAGTGATCTAGTTTAGTCTTCATTTGTCCCATTTGAATGTTAGCATCCTTTAAGGCTTCTTCAATTTTGTTCTTAGCATCCTTTTCTTGTTGAATCTCTTTAGCCATTTGTAGTGAAGTAGTTTCATAATCAAGCTTTAAAGTATCTTTCTCTTGCTTAAGCTGCATTATCTGATTTGAATTATCATTGTCTGAATCCTCATTTATCCTGAAATAACACTAAAATAACATGAACATCCTCAAATAACACTAAAATAACCAATGACACATGTAAATTTCCTAAAAGATTTTGGCACCATAAACTAAAAAGAAAACTATGGGGTGGGTATTACTGTTGATTAACTAATAAATATCTGATGGAGATGATGAAGACTGAGTGATACCGAGTATCATGATTGTAGAAATGGTTAGATCAGTTATTGTTTTGTCATTGATGTCAAGAAATTGATTAATTGATTTTTATTATGTTACCATATATTAAGAGGAGAAGTTAAATGGGTGACAAATATAGATCAGACAATGATGAAATAATGATGATATAGTTGTTTTCTATTATACATTTGATGTTATCAAATTGGTACAATTGATTGATCAAGTCAGAAACTGCAATGAATTAAAGTTATGACTGAAAGAGTTACTTTACCAAGCTAGAAAGAGTCTGTTAGTAGAATGTTATGTTAGTCGGTCACAAGTTACCAAGCACCAAGCAGTGAATGAAGTCAATTACCGAGTTGCAAAGCAAGTTTTACCGAGTACAGGATACCGATAATAAATGATGATAAGATAAAATTTAATGCAAAGTGATGATGAGATGGATGAGGAAATGAATTAAATGAATTTTTTTATAATATCTATGGACGATAAAATTCAATGTGAAGATCTAAGGAAAAGATCAAGAGGTTAAACTGAATTGTGAAGAGCTCCAAGAAAAGTACAAGTTCTGAGGTAAAAGTGAGATGGTCTACCAAGTTGTAAAATATGAAGAAGATGATTGAATTACTAAGCGCAAATGAGGGAAAATCAAATTAAGGAGACTAAGAGGAAAAATTATGTCTATTTAAAGAATGAGAAACACACAAAGAACAATGTTGTTGGTGAATAGAATAGAGAAGAAGAAGAAGAAGAAGAAGAAGAAGAAGCTGAAGAACAACATTTACCAAGAAGAACAAAGAAATAAAGATTGAAGAATCTATATTTTGAGAAAGATATCAATGGAGCATGTGATTCTGGTATTCAATTGAGCATAAAAGATCTGATACAAGCACATGTAGTTTCTATTTTTACAGATCAAAGTTTACTGATGCTTATTAATATTTGTAATAGAGAAATCTCTTAACCAAGTGGATTTAACAGTCTTATTTGTAAAACCTAGACTTAGGTGACATTCCAAAAGAGTGTTTAAAGACCTCTAATAAGGTCACTCCTAACATGGTGAAGATCTTAACATATCTAAGGTAAATCCCCTTACAGGGTCACATTTAGAAAATGTGTTTGTAATCTTTAACATGATAATTTCTTAACCGAGCGTACTTCAGAAGGGTACATTTTTTTTATTGTGGGTTACAATTACCATAGAGGTTTTACCTAAATTGAGTTTCCTCATTAAATCTGGTGTCAACATAGTTAGATCTGGAGTTATATGATTTAATCTGATGTTGCTAAGTTTGAATGATTGATTTACATATGTAATATGTATTGCTGCTTATGTCATTGAGTTAATTAGTGAATTGGTTATTTACTGCATTCAGTATTACCAAGTGAATCAATGATTTTAGTTTTATGTGTTTAAGTTTTAATTTGTCTGATTCACCCCCCCTCTCAGTGGGACCAACAATTGGTATCAGAGTGCAGTTACTCTGAAGTGCTAAGTTTAAAAGAACTTGAGTCAAGATCTAAGGTTGTATAAGAGGGAAGCATCAAAGCTGAATATGGATCATTTCTTTACATGGAAAAGTAGAATGAGGTTGCATGTGCCTGGAGTAGGATAATATGGACTGCACTTTATTGATAATGAATATGTAGCACCGACTACTGCACCTATGGCCATCAGTGAGTAAAGACAAAAACATGAACACACACAAGTTATGATTGAGATTGCTTCTACACTTACCGACCAAGAATATGATGAACTTAATGGTTACACAACTTCATAAAGGTCAAGGTAGGAGGATCCCCAATGGAGATGTCCTAGCCCCCAACCAATAACCACACAATGGAATATAAATAACAACACAGAGATTTATATCCACACAATGCAAATACTCATAATAGAATCGTTATATTTTCATCCAACATGCCCGACTGTAAGGCCTTCTGGGTTGCGATCAAATACAATGCAATTACAATAGAAAATCCGTAAGATCTCACAAGATCCAAATGAAACCCTAGCTAGCCCAGATCCACACACTGGTAGGAACACCCAAGGAAGATCTAAACTTGTGCTCGCAAGCCCACCAAGAAATCTCCTTGTTTCCCAAGCCATAGCCACTAGCTCCTCTCAAAACTCACTCCACAACCACCTTCTCTTCTCCCAGGTAGATGATTAATCCTAGCTAGTCCAGATCCACACACTGGTAGGAACCCCCAAGGAAGATCTAAACTTGTGCTCGCAAGTCCACCA
>MU226385.1:1045384-1056909 GCA_018584345.1 Thuja plicata
AGCCGCAGCCACTAGCTCTTCTCAAAACTCGCTCCTCTACCTCTTCCTCTTCTCTAGGATGAATGAATAATGACTAAAGACTTCCCCCACAACCCCTACTTATACCAATCTAAGCCATAGGTCAGCCTTGAACATGAATTAAATACAAATACCGAAATTAAATGCCACAAGTCGGCCAACAACAACAATTAAATGCCCAAAATAGATGTCTTTGTAAAATCGCGATATCTCCTAGCTCCGGATGAATTAGGACTCATGCTTCGAACCGTAGGTAGAAATCTAGGCTCTCTTCAATCCTTGAAATTTTCATCCTCTAACTCTTTGTGGAAAATTACTTATACAGCTTGTAATAGGCACCAAATTCCTAAGCAAGGCCGAGCTCCTCCCAGTCCATGCCAAGCAACCAAGACCATTCCAAGTTCCATTAAATACATCAAAACCAATTACCAAAGACCCAAGTAGGTCCACACAACTCTACCAAGTACCTCATGCATGAAAATAAGTCCACACAACTCCATCAAATCTCCCAAACATGTAGGATAGCCAACTACCCTGGGATGCTCCTGCATCAATATGATGAACTTAATGGTTACACAACTTCATAAAAAATATGGGATAAGCTTATTTTGACCTATGGTAGATATCAAAATATTCAGAAGGCTAAAGCAGAAAGCTTAAGAGGAAAATTTGACTCTATGAGGATGAAGGAAGGAGACAACATAATACAGTATAGTACAAGACTTAAGGAGACTGTTAATTCTATTAGAGGAGCTGGTGGAATCATTATAGAGGATGATGTTACAAGAAAAGTGTTGAGAAACCTGCTACCAACTTATTCTATTCATGTATCTGCTATACAAGAGGTAAGATCTATACCCCAGATGAATGTTTCACTGGATGCTACTATTGGTAAGTTAACTGCACTTGAGTTAAATTATTTTGACAATAGATTTCCTGCTACTTGTAAGATTGAATATGCATTTCAGTATACATAAACAAAGGTAATAAATCTTGTCATATTGCTAATGAAGGACTAAGTGATGATGATTCTTTTGATAGTGATGATGGAAAATAAGTTGTTTATGTTGCTATAAAATATGATTCTGATGAAGAAGAACCTAAAGCCCTAATATCACAAGTAAGTAAGAATGAAAAATGGATTATAGATAGTGGTTGTTCACATCACATGACTAGTGACACACTTAAGTTTATTTCCTTGGAAAAGCATGATGGACATTATGTTAGATTTGGTAATGATGCTCCATATCTTGTGAAAGGAAAATGATATATAATTCTACTGAATAACATAATATGTGATGATGTTTATTGGGTTGAAGAATTAAAGTATAATCTCTTGAGTGTTGCACAACTAAACAATACAGGTCACCAATTGGAATTTCAATATCTAAAGGTGAAAGTATTTGATGAGAAGAATAATCTGATTGCTACTGGAGAATAATCTAAAGTTAATGTATTTTATTTGTATACTTCTATGAAGAGTTTCCTATTTGCTAAAGTTGAAGATGTTTGGTTATGGCACAAAAGGCTTTGTCATGTTAATTTTGACAACTTAATTAAAGTGAGTAAGAAGAGTAGAGTAAGAGGACTACCGATATTATAAAAATGAGAGAATGCTATGTGCAAAGAATGTCAGATGGGTAAGATGACTAAATATAGTTTTGCAAGCAAGACTTATGTTACACAAGGAATTTTGGATTTAGTACACTAATTTATGTGGACCCATGAGGACTCAAAGTTATTATGAAGATAGATATTTTATTTTATTTGTAGATGATTATTCTAGAATGATGTCTGTAATATTTTTAAAAGAAAATTCTAATGCATTTCAAATGTTCACATGGTATAAGGCCTGAGTTGAAAAAGAAACTTGAAGACATTTGAAATGTTTGAGATCCGACAGAGGAGATGAGTTTTTTTTACGAGTTTACATTGTTTTGTAATGAGAATGGAATTAAGAGATAGTTGTTAGCACCGAGGACACCACAACAGAATGTGATTACTGAGAGAAGAAACATATCTATTGTTGATTGTGCTAGGACACTAATGATTGAGAAAGGAGTGTCACAAAAATTTTGGAGAGAAGCTGTGAGTACTGATGTTTATACATTGAACCGAGTACAAACGAAGAAAGGTACCAACAAGATACCTTATGAAATATGGTATGAACACAAACCTAATGTTAGTTAATTTAAATTTTTTTGGAGAAAATGCTATATTCTGAAAGATTCTAGAGAAGGAAAGTTTGATTCAAAAAGGAGAAGAAGGGATATTCTTAGGATATTCTACAAGGAGTAAAGCCTAAAAATATTTGAACAAGGTTACTAAAAAAATGATGGAAAGTGAAAAGTAAGAATTGATGAATTTGCAGAAAGGAATGATGAAGATAGTAAGAAGGAACTAGAAGACTATGAGAATTTTTTATATGTACAACATGATGCCCCTCAATATCTTACCGAGAGTACCTATAGGGGAGGAAGATGAACAAGGAATTCCACAACCAAATGTTTATATTGAAGAACTGAGAGCTACCGAGCCTATTTTGGAAAAGTATGTGAGAAGATACCATTCCCCGAGAAAGATTATTGGAAATAAGGATGCTGTAGTCATGACTAGAAGAAATGTAAGAGACAATATATGTTTGATATCTACATTTGAGCCTAAGAAAGTTAAGGATGCACTAGATAATGAAGATTGGATGAAATCAATGAAAGAAGAGTATGATCAAATTGAGAAGAACACGACATGGACATTAGTACCCAGGCCCAAAGACAAAAATATTATTGGTACTAAATGGATTTTCAAAAACAAACTGAGTGAGCATGGAGAAGTTATCAGAAATAAAGCTATATTGGTTTGCAAAGTTTATGCACAAGAAGAAGGTATTGACTATGGAGAGACTTTTGCACTTATTGCTAGATTGGAAGGAGTTCAAATACTTCTAGCATATGTTGCTTACAAAAGATTCAAGGTATATCAAATGGATGTTAAGTCAACATTTCTTAATGGGATACTTGAAGAAGTATACATTGAGCAACCTGAAGGATGTTAGAATAATCAGCAGAAAAATGTAAATATTAACATACAAAAGAGAACACAATAAAAAAAAATTTAACGTGTTCACCCAATCCCTGGGCTACGTCCACCAACAGTGAGTCCAATGTCTTTATTGTTATCCAGTGATTACAATCTGAAACCTGCAACTCAATACTGCCACAAGAAGCTACAAAATACCTCATACGATGAATCTCAAACCCTAATCCCTTTTCACAAGTATTTTTGACTTAGAATAATTAGGGCAAAAAATACTCTGATCTCCTATAGATAAGTCTGGGGGGGAAACCACGCCGAAAGAGCCTGAGTCTAATTAGGCTCCATATACATAACAAAGGATTTATTGAGAAAAAAAATAAGAACAAGGTATATAAGCTACATAAAGCTTTATATGGTTTGAAAAAAGCACCCCGAGCATGGTATGAGAGATTGCACTCTTATCTAATCAATATAGGATTTCAAAGAACAAGGGATAACAATATTTTTTTCTTGAAATGTGACAGTGATAGTAAAGTTTTGATTGCTGAAATTTTTGTTGATGATATTATTTTCAGAAGCAATGACACTTTATGTAAAGGATTTGCTGATGAAATGAGAAAAGAGTTGGAGATGTCAATGATTGGAGAGATTAATTTCTTTCTAGGTATATAGATACACCAAGCTACTAGAGGAATCTATATTACACAAGACAAGTATATCAAAGAGATTCTTAAAACTTTTGGTATGGAAGATTCCAAACCTGTTGGAACACCTATGGTTACTGGATGTAAATGATCTAAAGTGGATGAAACACAAGAGGTGGATAATACTCTTTACCGATCCATGATTGGTAAATTGTAGTATGTTGTTCATAACAAACCTGATATAGCACACACTATTGGAATTGTTGCAAGATTTTCTTCTAATTTGAAGGAAACACATATGTCAGTCGTAAAGAGAATTTTGAGATATCAGAAAGGCATAGCAGAGTTTGGTTTATTGTACAAAAAAGGATGTACTTTTGATCTGCAAGTCTACACTAATGCATATTGGGCTGGAAATGTTGATGACAAAAAAAGTACTAGTGGAGGCACATTCTTTCTAGGTGAAAGATTGGGAACATGGCTAAGCAAGAAACAAAGTTGTATTTCATAGTCTACTGCCGAGGTTGAATATGTTGCTGCTGTGATGAATTGTGCAAACATAGTATGGATTAAGCAATTACTTGAAGGTATGCAAGAAGAGATGACATATCTGATTACTATTTTTTGTGATAATACAAGTGTTGTTCATATATCAAAGAACCCGATTATGCATTCAAAGACCAAGCACATTTCTATCAATTATCACTACTTTAGAGAACAAGTTCAAGAGAAGAATGTGAAATTAGAATATGTGAATTCAAAGGAACAATTGGTTGATATTTTCACAAAGCCACTACCTAAAGATGCTTTTGAGTATCTCAGAGGTAAATTAGGGGTTCTTCCCCTATCCAATGTTCACTAAAGAGCATGAGGCATGCTACATCAATTCTATATTTCATTAGAATATATATATTTTAATTGATATTAGTATGACACACTTTAGGTGATTCCAGAAGTTGTGAAAATATTTTTGTATGTAATGATTTATGAGTACATGTCAGGTATAATCCACTACTGGAACAAGTTTTCAGGAGTATGAATTTTTGGCATTGTTGTTGTTACCCAAATTCCCATCCTGTGTAATTTGGCTACAAGTGGAGAAAAAAGAGGCTCCCACAAGGGTAGAGCCCAACTTGTATGAATTTTTCTTGTGTCCCTGGTCTTTATCATGTTATCTGCATCTTTCTAGGTCACTGGTTTTACCCCTAGTTCATGTCATAAAGCCTAAATGCAAGAAAACCCTATGAATTTGATATAAACCCTAAGTTGCTAGGGAGGTTTCTAATTTTAAGTTACTTTATCCTTCCAATTAAAGTCTTAAAAACTCATGTGTCCATTTAGACATTAGGTGGGGCCATGTTTTTATTATCCTATAGACTTAGCACTTTAATTATTTTATTTTACCCTAAGTCTGGATACCCGCAAGCCTTTTATTTTAATGATCATGTGTTGTGCAACTTCTTTTCAATCCAACGGATGACGTAATGGATTAATTCCAAGATGAAGTCGATCTACCCAGTAAGCCCTTGACCTATGATGAAATGTATATTTGGAGGGCCCAACCTATGTTAAAGGCTATGATAAAGTGCATGCATTTTATTTTTGATCGGACATACGACGTAAGGGCTTAACCCCAAGATGCAGTTGATCTATCTTTCAAGCCATTAAGTCATGGTGAAATATGTCCTTCTGATGACATGGACCCTATTTGCATAAATTTAACTGAAGATTAAAGTGCTGACAAGTTCTGATCAATCCAAAGATTGGCTTATAGGCTTAATGTAGAGATGTGCACGATCTAATCTTCAAGCTATTAAGTCATGGCGATACATGGACGATGGGGTCACCTCTATGCAGGGTCTTCTATTGATTAATTTGTGGGCAGTTCTGGTTTGATCCAACGGTCAGCTTAATGCCTTAATTCCAAGTTGATTGAAATCTAATGATCAAGGCATTACACCTTTTTGACGTGTGGAAGGTTTTCAGAGCTTGGATCCATCTGCGGTAAGGTAATCTCTGATCAAGTTTATTTTAATTAGATGGTGGTCTTAAAGGATTAAAGCCAAGATGTAGTCAATCTATTCATTAAGCCATCAAGCCTGAATGACATCTGGCAGTTGTGATGTCATAATCCTAGGGTCGTTGAGGTAGGTAAAGTGTAGTCAAGTTTCTTTTGATCCGACGGCGGGCTTAAAGGCTTAAAGAAAAGTTGATTATGATCTATCACATAAGCCATTAAGTCATGAAGACATGTGTTCATAGTGGAGCCAGGCTAGTCAAAAAAAGGAGAGTAAAGACCGATCAAGCCGCTTTTTATCAAACGGTCTACTTAAAGGATTAAAGACAAGTTGATTGAAATCTAATAATCAAGCCATTAAGCCGTGAAGACATGTATCCATGGTGGGTCTGATGCAATGCCAAGGTGATTAAGATAAATACCTGTCAAGTCCTTTTTGATCATACGGTGGGCTTAAAGGCTTAAAGAAAAGTTGATCATGATCTATCCATCAAGCCATTAAGCCATGGTGACATGTGGCAAATGATGTCATGGGTCTCGGGTTGGAAAGGTAAGATAAAGGCACAACAAGTAAAGAAGATCGAAAAGCCAACTTAATGCCTTGAAGAGAAAGATGAAGTTGTTTAACCTATAAACCATCACGCCATGGTGAAATGTGGCAAATCTAATCCTATGCCCGCGGGTAGTTTAAAAAGGATCGACAGTCGTGTTTTAAAGCTGATGAAGATTCAAATCTGAGCCGTTTATCAAGCATTTCGCATCATATAGTGATCGTTTGTATTTGAATCCAAATATTTTAATATGTTTTCATGATAGCTTGTAGTGGTGGAAATAAAGACAAAGTTCCAGACAGATAGTTGGAACCGTCACTTATTCTATTCAAATTTGTGGCAATATGGGATATTTTTAAAAGGGTAATATGATCTTCTAAGATATTTGTGTAGTATAATGATGATTAGCTTAACAATTTTTAGGGTTTTTGCATTGTCAATTAAGATCTATTGTAACCCTAATTTTGCCCCTAACTGGGTGTTGGATTGACTCTCGAGCCTGCGTGCTAGGGGAGGTTGTATATAAGTATTTTTTGAGCTTTCGTAGCTTAGGGAGTTTTTTAAGCTTATGCAAGGTTTTTGTGGAATTTTCTCTGCCCCTAAATTTTCATATGTTTGTAATTTATCATTGGAATTAAGATTATGCAAAGGATTTTGAGATGTTTTTCTCTATCCCTGGTCCTTCTTGTCTGTATTTCTCTTACTGGATTATAATACAGTGATTGATATTTGAGAGATCTTGGAGTTCTTAAGCCCTCTTTCTTTCTTCATCTTTGTGCACTATTATAAATGATCTAATTTAGATGATCTTATGGATATTGTTCAATCCCCTATCATTTTATCTTATTTTGGTGCCTATTTGCTGGAGTGAATGTCTATTTGTAGGTCATAGTCCATGTCTTCTCTGTTGCATATGCTATTGTTTGTGAAAGCTTCTCTTTCCCTAAATAGCTTCTTTTCATTCCAGACCTCTCTATGAAATACTTATGCAAGCCTATTCAGAAAGTTGTGCTCTGCTAGATTTAGGAATTTTCATGCTAGCCTTAGTCATTGTGTTATGGTTGATGTTACCTATGGTGCATCACCTAGTAGTTTAAATTTTATTTTCAATATTTGCCTTCAGTTCTCCTTCTATCCCTTTTCCTCCCAAGTTTACTTTTTGTGTTTAAAAGCAAAGATAGGTTATTATCCAAGAGGAACCAGCCTAGAATCTGGAGGTCTCACTTCAAGTTAGCAAAGGTCCCACAACCTCTAAGTGAGTCCCATGTTATACTAGATTATTAAGCTATAGCACTTAATTGGGTGCACAATTTAGTGTATAACAATTATGGCACGCCTAGTGGGACCACAAAAGAAGTTCATCTTTCAAGACTGTGTCATCTCTGATATGTTGATTACATAGTACTGAACTAAAGAGGTTTCTCTTCAAAGCATATCTAGTGATTCCATTGGTGTTAAGAACAAGAAGATTCAGTCCTATTCAAATTTATGAGAAGGATAGAAACAAGGAGCTCAAAGCCTTCTAAATTTTTGTAGTTGCCTCCAACAAGAAGAAAAGGGAGATCATCTCAAAGGACATTCCCTACAAGGAGAGTACAGTCTACACTACCTATTTTAGAGGAGAGACCCTTAATTTTCCATTCGAGAAGGAGAAGAAGATCTTTAAATAGAGAATTTATAAAGGACTTAGCTCCACTCCCTGATTCAAATACAGTTCACACAGTTGCTGTTCAAAAAATCACAGTCCCTGCAATGGAAATTAAATTTTCTTTTGTACCCTTCAATCAAGGGAGTCCATTAAATTTTCCTCAAAATCATGATGTTCCCTTAGCAGCACTCAAGTCTACCTGATTTCACATGAAAAGGACAGACAACAACTTGTGAACACATAAGAGATGTGGCTAATATTTGTAGTGTTCACCATATTACTAAAGATGACGTAGCTACTAAGTTGCTAGCAGCTTATTTCAAAGGTAAGGCCTTAGAATGGTTTATAACTTTATTTTTTGGTTCTATTGATTCGTGGGATAGATTAGGGGAATCCCTTAGTAAATACTTTGAAGATAAATCAGACTATCTATCCCTGGTTGAGCAAATCACAACCATAAAAAAAGCTCCTCAAGAGAAGATGACAAACTTTAATAATAGATTTCTCAAGACATGGAATAAAATTCCTATTTCTATAAGGCCTTCAGTTGAACATTCTTTCCTATACTTCTTGAAGATTTTGAATAGAAACATATCTGTCATGATTCAATCCATGGGAGGTACCTCACTACCTCAGGCTTTTGACATAGCAGTAAGAGCTAAAAATTGTCTAATTCAAGTCGGTATGATATCCCCAAGGCAACCCATGCCTAGTTTTCCTGACATTCAGCCCAATATGCCTCTGAAAAACCCTCCATTTACCCCCATACCTACTATTGTGACACCTCAAGCTAGTTCTAGCAACAAGGGATTGGTAGCAAGTTTTTCCCAAGACCTGTAAACAATGAAAAATGATCAACAAGCAACAAATAGCTTGCTACAAAGTGGTCAACAAGAAATGAAAAACTTGTTATAGACCCTAACCAAAGAGTTTACCAATATAAAAAGCAGAATTAGGAGGCTAGACCACCTTTTTAGCACCAAAATCAAGGTCCTAACCAGTAATATCAAAATCAGGGACAATCTTATCAGTAGAATAGACCACCATATCAAGGGAGTTACCAAGGCCAAAGGAAAAAATTCAATCAAAGACCATTCTAGCCTTATAATCCTGTGCTCCTCAACTCTACAAATCAAACTAGGGAGCTTGTTCCAAGTCAAAACAATCTAGCCTTAGAAAATGAATGGTGTTTTCCTTGCAACCAACCCCATAATTAGGCTACATGCTCAAATAGATGGATGAATCAAGCACTAATGGAACAAAATTACTCATACACCCAATTAGAGGCACCTCCTAGTGGGCCAATACGACAAAAAAATGCACAGTCTGATGAGACTGCTCTCTTTAATTGGGAAGAGCAAGATTTTAATGGAGTAAATAGTGAATCTTCAATTGTTTCCAATACCCGGTTCAAGAGAAGAGCCCAATACATGGAGAAAGAAGAGAAGGAAAAAAATACTACATTTACAGGGCCATCACATCCATCTACCCCTATCATAATAAATAAGGCTCCCACCATGCCAGTCAAGGAGAGTCAATCTCCCAAGGATGTTGAGCCCATAATAGTGAAAGCACCCCAGAAGATCCACACAACAGTGCCTTTCAACATTGTGGACAACATGAAGAAAATGAACATAACTATGTTAATGTGGGACTCTTTGGCTATTCCAGGGCAACCTGAAATCTTGAGGAAGGCTATGGGTGAAGTGACAATTCCTCAATAGCCCACAAATGAGATTTCTAACCCAGTGTTGGTCAACATTGGTCAAGAGAAGAAAATTCCAAGCAACAACACCAAAGCAGAATCCACTCAAGGTAGGAACTTAAATCCACCTCCCTTTTATGTATCATTAATTGGATATTTTCTAGTACATAATTATATGGTAGATAGTGGAGATACTAGTTTAGTCATGCCCAAGAAGATAGCTGACCAATTAGGGCTCAAATATGAACCATTCCAAAAGAGAGTAACACAACTTGATGGTTCATCAGTAAACACAGTGGGTGTGGCCAAGGATACAAGTCTAATCCTCCATGCAAGCCCCAATTTATCCATCCTACTTGGTGTTTATGTCATAGACCTCCCTACCCTATTTTCTATATGTCTGTCAAGGGAATTCACAACTAAGATAGGAGGCTATCTTTCTTTTGACTGGTCTCATATGCTTTTCCATACTATATATGGAGCCAAGGTTACTATCAAATCTAAACCATTAGCAGTACATCATATAGAACCTTATGTGTCTAGTGTAATCAATGCAAATTGTCTTTTACTTGACAGTAATGATTTTCCAATCATCAAGGAGACAAATACTCAGATAGAGAACATCCTATTGGAAATAATGGGAAGTGTGTACTGAGAGGGGAGGGGTGAATCAGTACCTCTAAAATTTTTAGTTAATTAACCTTTAGCCTTATGTAATCAAATCTTTGCTTTACCGATCATATATGTTGTTCTTTATATGCACGTGATATCAATTCATAATCTTAATTATATGTAGAAATTCATAGAAACTTTCATGAAGGAAATAACACATAACACAAGATATGCTAACATAGAAAACCCCTACTAGAAGGTAAAAACTATGTTGGGGATGTGATGAAGGGTGCTCCCCTTAATGCCACAAACACATAACAGAAACAGAGAAGCAACAACAATTTACAAGAACCAAAAATGGGCTTCTTATTATCTCCACAAATGTGGAATTACAAACTTTCAGAATTACAATATGAAAAGCCACATGGGCACCCCCCTTACAATATTTTGTAGGACAAAGCCTCGAATTATTACCCAGATCTACCCAGAACTGCCCTAGACAACACTACAAGCCTTCTTTATATAGGCAATTTCCACCGCCCGAGAAGGTTCCAGAAATTTAGCCCATAGGGCCGACCAAACTTAGAATTATTTTATTTTGCAATTTATTACATCATAGTTAGCTCAAAATAAATTTTGAAACCCGAACATAAATTTTGAAGAAAAATTATTTTCTGCCATTTCAGGTGACCTAACTTCCGAAGACCATAAGTCATCGCCAGTTGACCCAATTGACTATTATGAACCCAATTTGGAAAAGCCACGAAGTGCTCTACAAGATTGACTAGTGCAAGCACCTGTCACCCAAATTTTTGACCTCATCTGGGGCCTCTAAAGCCTTCAAAACTGAGTTCAAATTTTCTGTACCCTGCTGCCAATACCGAAAATCTTTAATATCTTCAAAACTAGACCTGATCTAGCCA
This sequence comes from Thuja plicata, assembly GCA_018584345.1. Taxonomy (NCBI): domain Eukaryota; kingdom Viridiplantae; phylum Streptophyta; class Pinopsida; order Cupressales; family Cupressaceae; genus Thuja; species Thuja plicata. The sequence continues at coordinate 1,056,536 of MU226385.1, forward strand.
TGAAACTTTACTGGAAGGCTGATAAGACTGAGATGAACCTCCACATGTGAAATCAAAACATTCTAAGATCGTATGACCAACTTACTAAAAATAGAAAGTTTCCATAGATAGTAGCTCTGCACAAGATAGCCCTTATTGAAAAGCAAACAAAAATATTTTTGGGTGATGCAAGATTGCCCTTACACCCAGGATGCTCTTGCATCAGACACCCAGGGTAATTTGAGAAGTGACCCTATCATGACTCAGATGTGCAGAGGAAAACCAAGATGGTTAACCTCCTCCCTTGTCAGCCATGATGAATCTTCAACAGGTTGTCCTTTCCACTTGACCAGATATTCTTCATATGTCCTGTTCCTTGTGCTTCTACCAACATG
>MU226385.1:1065790-1082874 GCA_018584345.1 Thuja plicata
TTCTATATATTGAGGTACATCCCAAGGAGTGCCAAAAAGGTTGATTCATGAAAGTAGCATTGGATATGCCCGATGCCTATTGACGGTCTAAGAGAGAGGCTGATTCAAGGATGGCAGCATTAGATGCTTGGTACTAAGTGACAACCTATATGTGTAAAATCTTCTAACAAGGTCACACCTAACAGTGTATTTGTAACCTTTAACATGGTTGCCTCTTAAAATGGCTCACTTTAGAAGAGTGAAAATTTGGGGTACTGGTCCTAGTGGTTTTTTCTATTAACAGGGTTTCCACATTAAAAATCCATGTGTTATGTGTGTATGGTTTATTACTTTAATATTTTAAATTTCACATATGCATTTATGGATTTATCGGTATACTCTGCATATTTACTATATTTTGGTAAATAGTTATACTGCTTATCGGTAATCAAGAAGAATAAGGACAGAAAAATAATCATTATAAGTATTTCATGGCATGCATCTTGTAGGGACATAATGATATGAGGTTTATTTGATTGGTGGTTAGAATAAGGATAAGTTTTGAGGCCACTGATTCACCCCCCCTCAGTTATTACTAACAATTGGTATCAGAGCTTGTGTGCTTAGAAGGAAGGTTTCAAGACTTAAGTCAAAGATCACAAGATGAACAGACGAGATGTGCCCAAGTTGAACAAAGATAACTTTGCTTCATGACAAAGTAGGATAAGACTCCACTTATCAGGTATTGGTAATGATGTTATTCAATTCCTTGAAACTAAATATGTGTTTCCCATAGGAGCACCAACAGTTGAACAAATGAGAGAGAAGCATGAACATAATGGCATGATGATAGAGCTTGCTTCCTCACTCTCTGATGTTGAATTTGAAGATGTCAAGAATACAAAACTACAAAGAAGATGTGGGACAAATTGAAGCTTGTACATGGTGGTGACAAAAATGTTTTGAGAGCCAAGGTTGAAAGCCTTAGAGGAAAGTTTGATGATCTCAAAATGAAAGGAGAAAACATCACTCAGTACAACACAAGAATTAAAGAGGTAGTCAATTCTATCTGAGGAGTTGGAGGTGTACTAGAAGAAGATATAGTGGTAAGTAAAATCTTAAGAACCTTATTGCCTGCATATGCTATTAGAGTTTCTGCCATTCAAGAAATGCAAGCAGTAGCAAACAATAAAGTTACTCTTGATAGTTTAATTGGAAGACTGATTTCATTTGAGATGAATAACTTTGACAACAGTGTCTTACCAAACTTAAATTCTGCATTTAAGTCTTCTATGAAGATAAGAAAATCAAGTCATAGACACTCATCTAGAAGAGATAGTGAAAGTGAAAGTGAAGAAGAAGATCTAGATGAAATAGAAGCACTTATGGCTAGAAGAATGCAGAGAGGCAAAGGTAAATACAAGGGAAAGTTACCACTTGTATGCTTTAATTGTAAAGAGATTGGACACTTTGCTGCAAGATGTACTAACAAAAGAAAAGATGACAGAAGTAATGACAGATATTTTGAGAAGAAGTCTGACAGAGGTGATTACAGAAGCTACCAAAAATCAGAAAGAAGAGATACCCGAGACTATAAGGACAAAGGAAAGAAGGTCAGCTACCTAGCAAAATGCAAGGATGATGATACTAACACTGAATCTGATGAAGACATCGAGATGGTGTTTGTGGCTGTAAAAGATGATTCAAATGATAATGAAGAAAGGTATGTAGAAACTACTCTCATATCTAAAATTAGCAAAAATGATGTTTGGATCATAGACAGTGCGTGCACTCATCATATGACCGGTGATAAGAAAAAGTTTGAGACTTTTGAATACTACAAGGGTGGATCAGTAAGAATGGGAAATGACACACCTTGTCCAGTTGAAGGTAGAGGAACAATAATGTTGAACAACCAGATAAAGTGCGAGAATGCTTATTGGGTAAATGGATTGAATTATAATCTATTGAGTGTTTCTCAGTTGAATAATTCAGGTCACAAAGTAGCATTTGAAAATAAGAAGGCAAAGATATTCAAGAAATCTGGAAATGTGATTGGTACCAGTGAGAAGACAAAAGGTAACTTATTCTATCTGAATGATACTGACTCCACTTGTTTGATTTCTACTAGCAAAGACATATGGTTGTGGCACAAAAGACTGTGTCATGTGAACTTTGACAACATGATAAAAATTAGAAAAAAGAGAAATGTCAGAGGCTTACCGACAATGACCAAGCCTGACAACATCATGTGTAAAAATTGTCAAAAAGGTAAAATGATAGAGTTTAGTTTCAAAAGCAAGACCCATACATCTGATGCAATTCTAGAATTAGTCCATTCTAATTTATGTGGACCCATGAGGACAAAGAGTTATTATGGAGATATATATTTTATTCTCTTTGTTGATGATTACTCTAGAATGATGACAGTTATGTTTCTAAAGGATAAATTTAAAGCATTCAAGATGTTTAAATGGTACAAGGCCATGGTAAAGAAATAAAGTGGTAAGGATCTAAAATGTTTAAGATCAGATAGAGGAGGTGAGTGTATATCAGATGAATTCATTAACTTTTGTAATGAGCATGGTATAAAAAGACATGTTTTTGCACCAAGAACACCACAACAAAATGGAATTGCTGAGAGAAGGAACAGATCAATAGTTGATTGTGCAAGAAAACTGATGATAGAGAAAGGCATCACCCAAATCTTCTGAAGAGAAGCTATCAGTACTACTATTTACACACTGAACACAGTACAACTGAAGAAGGACACCAAGAAGACACCTTATGAGCTATGGTATGGATACACACCCAATGTGAGGTATTTTAAATTTTTTGGCAATCAATGTTATATCTTAAAAGATGATAGAAATGGAAAAATTGACTCCAAAAGTGATGAAGGAATTTTTCTATGGTATTCTACCAAGAGCAAGGCTTACAAACGTCTAAACAAAGCCTCTAAAAAAATTATTGAAAGTGCAAATGTAAAGATAGATTAAATTGCAGAGAAGAATGAACAGGAAAGCACTAAAGAACAAGAGGACTAAAATAAGTTTACTTACAATGAAGAACCTGATACTCTACCCCACCAACAATGGAGAGCCCTTGAGCTACAAATCATTGCTCCTGAGCATCAGTCTGCAAATACCGATGGTCAGGATAATGATCAAGAAAATATGCAAGGTGATGAAGAACAAAATGAAGGTCAAAACAATGATCAAGCTGATAGAAAAAGAACTGTACATGTACTTGCAAGATATGTAAGAAGGAACCACCAAGAGGTCCAGATCATAGGAGATAAGAAATCTAGTACAAGAACAAGAAGTAAGTCTTTAAACTCAAATTGTTTAATTTGTGAGTTTGAGCCAAAATCTGTCAATGCTGCACTAGATAATGAGGAAAGGATAAGTGCTATGAATGATGAGATTGAGTAGATTGAAAACAACAAAACATGGTCACTTGTGCCAAGACCAGATGACAAGAATGTCATCGGTACAAAATGGATATTCAGGAATAAGCTGAATGAGAATGGAGAAGTCATAAGGAACAAAGCAAGACTAGTATGCAAAGGGTATGCACAAGAGGAAGGTATAGACTATGGAGAGACCTTTGCACCCATTGCTAGGCTAGAAGGAGTAAGAATACTACTTTCTTATGCTACATATAAAGGATTCAAGGTATATCAAATGGATGTCAAGTCACCATTCCTAAATGGAATACTTGAAGAAGAGGTATACATTGAACAACCAGAAGGGTTTGTTGATCCAGACAAGAGAAACATGGTATGTAGACTTCACAAAGCCTTGTATGAATTGAAACAAGCTCCTAGAGCCTGGTATGAATGACTTCATTCCTATCTAATAAGTATTGGATTTGTAAGGACTAGTGAAAATAATAATCTTTATTTTAAGGAAGATACTGATGCTAACACTTTGATTGTTGAAATATTTGTTGATGACATCATATTTTAAGGCAATGATATGATATACAAATCATTTGCTAATGAGATGAGCAAAGAGTTTGAGATGTCTATGTTTGGAGAGATCAAGTTCTTTCTTGGTCTACAGATCATTCAACAAAGTGAAGGTATTTTCATTACTCAGTCCAAATACATCAAAGAGGTCATGAAAATATTCAAGATGGAAGATTCCAAACCAGTTGGAACATCGATGGCTACTGGATGTAAGTTGACAAAAGAAGACAAGACAACATAGGTAAATCAGACTTTGTACAGATCAATGATTGGATAAATCATGTATGTTGTACACACTAGACCAGATATTGCACATGCAGTGGGAATTGTTGCTATATTTTCTACTAACCCCAGGGAATTACATATGACTACTATAAAATGAATTCTAAGATATCTGAAGAATACTAAGGAATTTGGCTTATGGTATAGAAGAGAAGGCAAATTTGAAATAAAGGTGTTTATCGATGCTGATTGGGTTGGAAATCTTGATGACTGGAAGAGAACAACTAGAGGATAATTCTTTATGGGTGATAGACTTGTCACATGGATTAGCAAGAAGCATGGATGCATCTCTCAGTCTACTGCAAAAGTAGAATATGTTGCTGCTGCTGCTAATTGCTCAAATATTACATGGATCAAATAGTTGCTGGAAGGTATGCATATGAAGATCTTAGAACCAGTGAGTATCTATTGTGATAACACCAGTGCAATAAACATTTCAAAGAAGCCAGTTATGCATGCAAAAACTAAACACATTGCCATCAAGTATCATTACTTAAGAGAACAAGTTCAAGAAAAAGATGTGATACTTGAGTATGTGCAATCAAAAGAAAAATTGGCTGATATCTTCACCAAGCCACTGCCCAAGGATACGTTTGAGTACTTGAGAAAGAGACTAGGGGTCAAACTCTTGTCTATTAGTCAGTAAAAGACTAAAGGCTACATCAGCCTACATGTTCTCAGAATATCATTCATGTTGATGCAAGCAAAAAGGAAGAACTTCAAAGCTATATCTATATACAACAGGTATATATCATAACTGAGCACCATAGCATATTGATATATTGCTGATGGATAAGGGAAATTCAAGGAATATATTATGGATGGAAGAGGAAAGATCACTTGACATTAATGTCAGATATTTGTAAGATATTTGTTTGGCATTGTTGTCAAAGGGAGAGAAAGTATCCATATTATCACAGTCTTCAGAAAAAGAAGAAAGATTATCTATTATCAGGTTATTCCAACATGGAGAGATCATATCCATAGGGAGAGAATTTGTATGAAGGAGTTTATCCAAAGGAAGAGTTGCTGACAAGAGAGAAAGACATCAAATGTGAAGAACAAGGACAAAAGAGAGATATTGACAAAAGGAAAGGACACAACACATCAGAAAAAGAAAGACAGAGAGCTGCAAGAATCAAATCTAAGCTAAAACAGAGCTTACTGGCGGTTAGACATTTTTTATCGGTTATCAAAACAAACTGTTTGGTAGTTTGATGAATCTCAACAATTGTATTTTATATTATATTAGAAATAGTATAGTGTGATAATATAAGTTTGTTGCCATCAATGCCAAAGGGAGAGATTGATGACATGTAACTGATTAAATATTTGATAATGTTAAGTTGAAGATAATGCAAGGCATTAAATCAGTTAATGGTTTGTATTGTCATTGATGTCAACTTGATATCATCTATACAGTCATGTACGTAATGCCAAAGACTTCAAATAATCAATGGAACAAAGTTTATGCTTTCAACAATGCATAAAAGTCAAGTATTCACTAAGTGATAGATAACATCGACGGAGTGCACACCACCAGTAAAGGAAAAGAAGAAAAGTCATAGTGATACTCGATGAGCAGAAAACAGTGTTGCCCGACGAAGCAAACCACAGGATGCCTGAAGAGCTAAAAATAGAGTTGCCTGATGGACGGAGATCCCAAAGCTAACTGGAGTCACACCAATGGAACTAATATTTGTAACTGATGACTAACTAAAGAATTGACCGATGGAACAGAGAGTTCAGAAAATGACAAAATATCTAGCTGGCAAGAGCTAAAGATAGACTTAACTGGCTGTTTTCTTTGTTTTATTTGACCAAAGTTAAGTGATTTATTTAAAGAATATTTGTACAGTTGGCATGAAGATAACTACAAAAAAAAACAGGAGTTATGCTTTAAATCAGATTGGCTGGATTTTTTTTCACACCAAGAGCCAAGAATCAAGAATCAATGAATATTATGTCTATATAAGAGACAAGCTTAATTCATTTTTTGTATCACATCACATTCACAGAAAAGGGATTAAGGGGAGTGAATAGAAAGAGGATACTGAAGAGAAACTGATGAAGAATGAATTCATGTAGTACTAATCAATCAAGCTAAAGGAGAGCTAAGGAATTCTACAGACACCGATGAACAGTGAGCACGTCATCACAGAGCAGAAAGTATGGAGCACAAAAGAATTGAGTTGATACATTGATCAAAGAGGTAATGTACTTAAATAGATTTGGAAATTTGTCATTCAAGTTGCATTAGAAATAGGTCATTTTGTTTCAGTTTAACCATTGAAGCATCAGGTCTCTTAACAGAGTAGGACTGAATAGTCTTCTATATATTGAGGTACATCCCAAGGAGTACCAAAAAGGTTGATTCATGAAAGTAGCATTGGATATGCCCGATGCCTATTGACAGTCTAAGAGAGAGGCTGAATCAAGGATGGAAACATTAGATGCCCGATACTAAGTGACAACCTATATGTGTAAAATCATCTAACAAGGTCACACCTAATAGTGTGTTTGTAACCTTTAACAGGGTTGGCTCTTAACATGGCTCACTTCATAAGAGTGAAAATTTGGGGCACCAGTCCCAGTGGTTTTTTACCTTAACAGGGTTTCCACATTAAAAATCCATGTGTTATGTGTGTATGGTTCATTACTTTACTATTTTACATTTCACATATGTATTTCTGGATTTATCAGTATACTCTACATATTTACTGTATTTCAATAAATAGTTCTACTACTTATCGGTAATCAAGGAGAATAAGGACAAACAAGGAAAACCGACAGGCAGATAATCATTATAAGTATTTCATGGCATACATCTTGTAGGGACATAATAATTTGAGGTTTATTTGATTGGTGGTTAGAATAAAGATAAGTTTTTGAGGCCACTAATTCACCCCCCTCTCAGTTATTACTAACAAAAATATGCCTTTTGGTTTTTCAAATGTAGGCACCACTTTTTAAAAGGCTATGGATATGGCCTTTAAAAGCCTCATGTAAAAGTTTGTATTGGTCTACCTTGATGATATCATTGTCTATTCTAAACATGTAAGAGATCACATCAAACATTTGAGGAAAATATTTGAAAGGTGTAGAGAGTTTGAGATCTCCCTTAACCCCAAGAAATGTGTGTTTTCAGTCCATGAAAGAAGGTTGTTGGGGTACATTTTGTCCAAGAAAGGTATCACAGTAGACCCTAAGAGAATTGTAGCCATTCTAGAGCTACCCCTACCACATCATAAGAAGAGTCTACAATCCTTCATAGGATGGATTAATTTTTTTAGTCATTTCTTGCCTAATATTGTAGATCTTTTGAAGCCTTTAACAACCATGTTGAAGAAGAATATAGTTTTCTGTTGGAGCAAAGAAGGAAAGAACAGTTCTCAAGATATTAAAGAGGCTCTGACAGAAGCTCTTGCCTTACTGAATCCTGATTTTAGCAAAGAATTCATTCTTTATGCTTATGGAGGCTCTGATGCCATCTCTGCAATGTTGACTCAACAAAACTTTGAAGGATTGGAGCAATCTATTGCCTTCTTTAGAAAAGGTTTAGAATAGTATGAACAAAGATACTCTTTTGTGGAAAAACATGTACTTTCTATGGTAAAAAGCCTTAAAAATTTTAGACATATGTTAATCCATAGTAAGGTACAATTGAGGAGCACTCATCCTAGTGTCAAAGAGTTCCTATTTTCTAAGGACCTAAATGAGAAAAGGGCTGGTTGGATCACCAAAGTCATGGAATATGATGTAGACATTTAGGTTACCAAGTTAGTTATAGGAAGAGGCCTTTGTGAACAATTGACATAAGATGAAACTCTAAAGGATCAAGAACAAGTGAATGTATCTTTAGTTGTGCATTCAACAGAAGATCATGCCAAGGCAGAAGGTTGGTTACCTAACATGGTCCATTTTTTGAAGACGGATGAGTGCCCTGCAAACTTGGATTCAACAAAAATAAGGTATTATAGATTGTAATCTATTCCTTTTGTGTTGATTAATGAGGTCCTTTTTAGAAAGGATCATAATGGTGTTCTCTTGAGATGCATTAATTCAGAACAAGTAGCAGGTGTCCTACATGAATTCCATGATGGACCTTCTGGAGATCATTTCTCTCTTCGGACTACTACTTTTAAGATCATAAGAGCTAGATACTATTGGCCATCTATCTTTAAGGATAGTCATGATCATGTGAGAAAATACATGAAGTATGCTATGTTTCCAGGTAAGGAAAGACTTGTAGCTCTGCCCCTCAAACTAGTCAAGACAAATCAACCCTTTGTGAAATGGGGCATTGACTTCATAGGCCTGATTAACCCCCCATCTAGTGCAGGCCATAAGTGGATAATCACTGCAACTGATTAATTCACTAGATGGACTGAGGCTATTGCACTAAAAGAAGCTAATGAGAGTGTTTTCCTGAATTTTTATGATGACATAATCCATAATTTTGGAATCCCAGACTCTATTATATCAGATAATGCACTTTCCTTCACAGGCCTAAGAGTCACTGAATGGGCAGTTATGAATGGTATTTGTTTAAATACTAGTTCCAATTATTACCCCCAGGGTAATGGTTTAGTAGAGTCTACAAACAAGAATCTGGTTAGGATAGTCAAGAAGATTTTGCAAGAGAATCAAAGGGATTAGAATTCCAAATTAAAGTCTGCCTTATGGTTAGACAAGATCACTCCCAAGAAGATAATTGGGAATTCCCCTTACATGCTAGTCTATGGCAAGGAAGCTAAATTTCCCATCTCAACAAAATTGCTAGCTCTAGACCTTTCCACTCATCTTGTCCACTTTGAAGAAGGAGATCCCTTGTAGGTAAGATATGCTCAGCTCATGGAGTTGGAAGCAACCAGAGATAAGGCTATGAAAACCATGGAGTTTCAACAAATGCAAACCAAGAAAATATTTGACAAGAGATCTAGGTCAAGAAGGTTCAATGTTGGGGATATAGTCCTCAAATGGGATGAATTCAGATCCAAGCCTAGAAGACATACAAAGTTTAATTCTTTTTGGGGAGGCCCATTTGTGATCACTGAGTGCAAGGAACATAATGCTTTTCAACTATCAACTCTTGAAGGAGAAGACTTGCCAATTTTTGTCAATGGCTTTCACCTAAAGCCTTGTTTTGAGGTTTGTCCATCTTTGTAATTAAGTTTCCTACTTTCTGTTCTACTTTTTAGGTTAGTTTTCCCTTCTTTTTGCCAAGTGCTTGGGAATAATTTGTTGTTTTTGCTTGTATAGCTCTTTACCTATTTTGGCTCCTTGGTCCCTCCTCCTAGTTTCAATCCTCCTTTTTCCCAGAAGTGTCTTGTTGTGCTAAATGCAGACTCCTATGCCCAATGGAATGTCAATATGCCACTGGTTTTAGATATGTCTAGCATGCTGACATTCACCAAAAATCACCAAAAATGTTACCCAAATTCCCATCCTATATAATTTGGCTACAAGTGGATAAAAATGAGGCTCCCACAAGGGTAGAGCCCAACTTGTATGAATTCTGCATGTTCCTGGTTTTTATCATGTTCTCTGCATCTTTTTAGGTCACTGGTTTTACCCCTAGTTCATGTCATAAATCCTAAATGTAAGAAAACCCTATGAATTCGAGATAAACCCTAAGTTTCTAGGGTGGTTTCTAATTTTAAGTTACTTTATCCTTCCACTTAAAGTCTTAAAAACCCATGTGTCTATTTAGACATCGGGCGAGGCCATGTTTTTATTATCCTATAGACTTGGCACTTTAGTTATTTTATTTTACCCTAAGTCTGGATACCCGCAAGCCTTTTATTTTAATGATCATGTGTCGTGCAACTTATTTTCAATCCAACGGATGATGTAATGGCTTAATTACAAGATGCATTTGATCTACCCAGTAAGTCATTAAGTCATGATGACACGTGTATTTGGTGGGCCCAACCTATGTTAAAGGCTATGATAAAGTGCATGCATTTTGTTTTTGATCAGATGGACGACGTAATGGCTTAACCCTAAGATGTAGTTGATCTATATTTAAGGCCATTAAGTTATGGTGACATCTATCCTTCTGATGATGTGGGCCCTATTTGCATAAAGTTAACCAAATATTAAAATGCTGACAAGTTACGATCAATCCAATGGTTGGCTTATAGGCTTAATGAAGAGATGCGCATGATCTAATCTTCAAGCCATTAAGTCATGGAAACACATGGATGGTAGGGTCACCTCTATGCAGGGTCTTCAGATGATTAATCTATGGGCAGTTCTAGTTTGATCCAACGGTCAGCTTAATGCCTTAATTCCAAGTTGATCAAAATCTAATGATCAAGGAATAATGCCTTTTTGACGTGTGGAAGGTTGTTAGATCTTGGATCCATCTGCGGTAAGGTAATCTCTAATAAAGTTCATTTTAATTAGATGGTGGTATTGAAGGCTTGAAGCTAAGATGTAGTCAATCTATTCATTAAGCCATCAAGCCCGAATGGCATCTGGTAGTTGTGACATCATAATCCTAGGGTTGCTGAGGTAGGTAAAGTGTAGTCAAGTTTCTTTTGATCCAACGATGGCCTTAAAGTCTTAAAGAAAAGTTTATCAGGATCTATCACATAAGCCATTAAGTCATGAAGACATGTGTTCATGGTGGAGCTAGCCTAGTCAAACAAAGGAGAGTAAAGGCCGATCAATTCCTTTTTGATCGGACGATCGGCTTAAAGGATTAAAGACAAGTTGATTGAAATCTAACAATCAAGCCATTAAGCCGTGAAGACATGTATCCATGGTGGGTATGATGCAATGCCAAGGTGATTAAGATAAAGAATAATCAAGTCCTTTTTGATTGGACAGTGGGATTAAAGGCTTAAAGAAAAGTTGATCACTATCTATCCATCAAGCCATTAAGCCATGGCGACATGTGGCAGATGAAATCATGGGTCTTGGGTTGGAAGGTAAGATAAAAGCATAACAAGTAAAGAAGATCAAATGATCGACTTAATTCCTTGAAGAGAAAGACAAAGTTGTTTAACCTATAAGCCATCATGCCATGGTGACACATGGAAAATATGATCCTGTGCACGTGGGTAGTTTAAAAAGGATCAACGGTAATGTTTTAAAGCTGATGAAGAATCAAATCTAAGCCGTTTATCAAGCATTCCATGCCATATAGTGACTGTTTGTATTTGAATTCAAATATTTGAATCTATTTTCATGATGGCTTGTAGTGGCAGCAATAAAGACAAAGTTCCAGACAGACAGTTTGAATCGTCGCTTATTCTGTTTGAATTTGTGGCGATATGGGATATTTTTAAAAAAGGTAATTTGATCTTCTAAGATATTTTTGGAGTATAATGATGATCATCTTAACTATTTTTAGGGTTTCTACATTGTTGATTAAAATATTTTGTAACCCTAATTTTTCCCTAATTGGGTGGTGGATTGACTCCTGAGCCCGCGTGCTAGGAGAGGTTGTATATAAGTGTTTTTTGAGCTTTCTTAGCTTAGGGAGGTTTTTTTTAGCTTATGCAAGGTTTTTGTGGCATTTTCTCTGCCCCTAAATTGTCATGTGTTTGTAATTTCTCATTGGAATTCAGATTATGCAAAGGATTTTGAGATATTTTTCTCTATCCTCGACCCTTCTTGTTTGTATTTTTCTTACTGGATTATAATATAGTGATTGATATTTGAGAGATTTGGAAGTTCCAGATCCCTCTTTCTTTTTTCATCTTTGTGCACTATTATAAATGATCTGATTTAGATGATCTTGTGGATATTGTTCAATCCCCTATCATTTTGTCTCATTTTGGTGTCTATTTGCTGGAGTGAATGTCTGTTTGCTGGTCATAGTCCATGTCTTCTCTATTGGATATGCTATTGTTTGTAAAATATTCTCTTTCCCTGAATAGGCTCTTTTCATTCTAGACCTCTCTATGAAATACTTATGCAAACCTATTCAAAAAGTTGTGCTCTACTAGATTTAGGAAATTTCATGCTAGCCTTGGTCATTATTTTATGGTTCATGTTACCTTCAATGCATCACTTAGTAGTTTAAAGTTAATTTTCAATATTTCCCTTCAGTTCTCCTTCTATCCCTTTTCCTCCCAAGTTTACTTTTCATGTTTAAAAGTAAAGATAGGTGATTATCCAAGAGGAACTAGCCTAGAACCTGGATGTCTCACTTTAAGTTAGCAGAGGTCCCACAACCTCGAAGTGATTCCCATGTTATACTAGATTATTAAGCTCTAGCGCTTAATTGGGTGCAAAATGTAGTGTATAACAATTGTCAAAGAGGGAGAGAATGAATTGATTACATTTATCCTTAAGGGAGATATTGATATTGAGAGAGAATTAATTTCTAATATTTACTCATGAAGGAGATTTAGAGTGTATGAAGATTTATCCAAGAGGGAGATTTAGATCAGAGATCAAAGTGGAAAACAAAAATATCAACTCAGAGGGAGTACAATTATGAATTTGAGAGCTTCCATTATCAATTTCTATAAAACTGTTATAGTAGTTTCCATCAATGCCAAAGAGGGAGATTGTTGATTAACTGATAAATATCTGATGGAGATGATGAAGATAGAGTGATACCGAGTATCATGATTGTAGAAATGGTTAGATCAGTTATTATTTTGTCATTGATGAAAAACAATTGGTTAATTGATTTTTATTATGTTACCATCTCTTAAGAGGAGAAATTAAATGGGTGAGAAATATAGATCAGACAATGATGAAGTAATGATAATATAGTTATTTTCTATTATATATTTGATGTTATCAAATTGGTACAATTGATTGATCAAGTCAGAAACTATAATGAATTAAATTTATAACAGAAAGAGTTACTTTACCAAGATATATAGAGTCAGTCGATAGAATGTTATGTGAGTAGGTCACAAGTTACTGAGCACCAAAGATGAGTCAAGCACCGAGCAGTGAATGAAGTCAGTTACCGAGTTGCAAAGAAAGTTTTACTGAGTATAGGATACTGATAATAAATGATGATAAGATTGAATTTAATGCAAAGCGATGATGAGATGGATGAGGAAATGAATTAACTGAAGTTTTTTATGAAGCTTGTTATAAGATCTATGAATGGGAAAATTCAATGTGAAGATCTAAGACAAAGATCAAGCGGTTAAACTGAATTGTGAAGAGTTCCAAGAAAAGTACAAGTTCCAAGGTAAAAGTGAGATGATTTACTGAGTTGTAAAATATGAAGAAGATGATCAAATGACTGAGTGCAAATGAAGGAAAATAAAATTAAGGAGATTAAGAGGCAAAAGTATGTCTATGTCAAGAATGAGAAACACACAGAGAACAATGTTGCTGACGAATAGAATAGAGAAGAAGAAGAAGCTGAAGAACAACATTTATCGAGAAGAACAAATAAACAAAGATTGAAGAATCTACAGTCTGAGAAAGAGATCAATGGAGTATGTGATGCTAATATTCAACTGAGCATAAATGATTTGACACCAGTAAATGTAGTTTCTATATTTACATATCAAAGTTTAATGTTTCTCATTAATATTTGTAACAGAGAAATCTCTTAAGCGAGTGGACTTAACAGTTCTATTTGTAAAACCTATAGTTAGGTGGCATTCCAAAAGAGTGTTTAAAGACCTCTATCAAGACCACTCCTAACAGGGTGAATATCTTAATAGATCTGAGGTAAATCCCCTAATAGGGTCACATTTAGAAAATGTGTTTGTAATAAAAAAAAAGATAAGTTCTTAACCAAGCGTACTTTAGAAGGGTGGATTTTTATTGTGGGTTACGATTCTAACAAAGGTTTTTCCCAAATTAGGTTTCCTCGTTAAATTTGGTGTCAACATAGTTAAATCTGGAGTTATATGAGTTAATCTTATGTTGTTAAGTTTGAATGATTTATTTACATATTTGAGATGTATTACTTCTTTTGTTATTGATTTATTTGTTGAATTGGTTATTTACTATATTCAGTATTACCGAGTGAATCAGTGAGTTTAGTTTTTAAGTGTTTAAGTGTTTTACTGTATTCAGTATTACCGAGTGAATCAGCGAGTTTAAGTGTTTAAGTTTTGATTTGTCTGATTCATCCCCCTCTCAGTGGGACCAACAATTACAAATTGCCTAAATGGACTCCTTTGTGATTGGATAGAGTTTTTCTAGAAAGATACTACCATCCTTAACTCTTCTTAATAGAAATATAATATAATCTTTGTCAGAAAACTAGGGGAATTCTCCCCACAAATGAAAATCTAGGCCTTTGACACTCTCTAACTCCTCAATACTCAACCTTACCCTATTTAAATAAAATTCTAATGATTGAATACTCATCCAATTCAACTCCTTTCACCTTCTTTAGAATATCATCACTAGATTCTCTAATAATTACTTGGATTCCATGTCTGCACTTTTTTTTCCTTCTCAACTTTGTAGCTCTACAACACTTTGTTTCTCTTTCTCACTGAATGTAAAAATGATTCAAAAACTCTGCCAATATATCCTTAATTACTCATGATGATTTCTCACTAAAAAGTGCGTCAATGGCACCAACAAATGTACTTCACATTTCAATCAATAAAATCAAACTCAATTACTCTAAAAACACATCATACTTTATTTTAGAGAGGGGGAACTGATAGATTCTGATTTATGATACTCCTCTTAAGACAAGGAAGTTTCCTTAGTTACTATAAGAGATAGTACTGGGATCTGATGCCACAGATGGACTTGCTTTAGTTGTTTCTTTATTTTTCCACACCATACCTTCTTCTTAGACTCTTCTAACTCAAAAATATTCTCCTCACTTCAAAACCTTACCGAAGCAACTACAAATCTGTGAGTGTTAGCATAATGTCTTTTCTTATTGGAGTTGAGACAATTGACATTCCTTTGTCCCAAATCAGCTGACTAGACTCTAGATCTACACTAATTAGCTTTGTGACCATACCCATGAGATAAATGGAAGTGACCGTGAAAATTCTTATTCATTCCAATTTCCTTATTTGGATTAGATAACTAAATTTTGCAATGAATTGCCTTATGACCTAACTTGTGACACTTAAAGCAGTAAATATTCTATTTCATCTTTCTTCTACAAACTATAACCTTATGTCCAAAATTTTTGCATTAAAAAAAAATCATTAAATGATGATTATCTTTGAGCATTTGGTTGTCTGATCAGAGGTCTTTTTTTAGGTGTTCCTGAATTTTGAACCTTTCTCATTACCTCAAATTTTGCTTCTGCTTTAGCTTCCTTGTCTTTACCTTTGGCCTTTTGATATAAACATTTACTAGTGAAACCTAGTCCTTCTTTACCGTTGTAAATTTATGTAGGGAAAAAAATTGGTCTAAAATAGTGCTACTCTCACAAAATTTTGCTGCAGATATCAGCTTCCTTAATTCTTGATCCAAATTCTCATTTTCATTAGTCTTCTACTTGATAATATCTTTAAGATCTCCTTCAGTCTTCTTCCATTTGTTTCTTGATGTTTTCCCTGAGAAATTATTCAATATTTTTACAATAATCCAATTATAGTTTAAATTTTTCCTTATTCTCTTTTGATTCCTTTAGCTCCTAGCTTACCTCTTTGTGTCTTGCTTTGAATTTCTATATTTTTTCCCTTAGCTTAGAGATACAAACATTCACCTCCTTGATATTTTCTTTTAGTTATTCATTCTTAGATTCTATGCATTCTATATCATGCATCATTGTCTTTTTTTCTTCATTAGAAGAGTCTTCTCCAACCATTTGTTCAACCTACCAAGATCTCCCTCAAGTGATAAAGGTTTATCTGCAAGTGACCAAGCTCTGATACCAATTGTTGAACAACTCTGGATAACTGAGAGTGGGGTTGAATTAGTTATCCCAAGATAATTTTAAAATTAATTGATTTTGTATAAATATAAATCCAATCAATTAAATGAAATGTAAATAATCATGAAATCATATAAGAAACACTATACATAATGAACACTTGATTTACGTAGAAACCCCAAGATGGGAAAAAACCATAAAGAAGATAATTCTCATGTATATAAACATTAGTTAAGGTGGTTTTACAAAAGAGGCTCACTGCCAAAGAACTTAGTATTGGTAGACTCACTATTTATCAAGCTAACTATCCTAAATACATAAGCTAACTATCACATCTTAATACAAAATTAATCTCACAAACAAAACATGAATTGAGGTAATTGCTTCTTAACACAAGGAGGGTTAGTAGCTCATACCAAAGGGACTCCCAATTACCAAACCTACTTGTAGAATCACAACTTAGAAGCTCAAACATAGAGAAGGAGAGAAGGAAAACACATACTTTATATTTATTCATAAAAATTCATACATGTCAGGTTGTAAGGATTTCTTGGTTATAGCCAATACATTCAAAATCTATTGCAGAACAGTCCTTATACATGTCAGATTCACAATCCCTTGATTCTTTCTTCCTAAATATTCTACCCTAAACCTAAGAATAGATCATTACATTTATACAAGAGGCTACTAAAAAGGTTGGGCCAAAAGATCCTAAATATCCAACATTAAAGAAAGAAACAACCCCGATATCTTTTCTTGCTGACCCAATTGTTAAAAAGAAAAACATGCCTTTCAGATTTGAGAAGATGTGGACTCTCCATCCACAATTGGAACAAAGGATAGAAGAATGGTGGAATATCAAAATTGATGGGACTGCTATGTTTACCATTGCTAAAAAACTCAAAAATGTAAAAGAAAATATTAAGGAGTGGAATAAAGAAACTTTTGGGAACATTTTTACTACTAAAGCAAGTACTAGCCTAGAGATCAAGGAAATTCAGGAGAGTATTCAAAAACATGGATATAAGTTTATCACTAGAGAGCAGGAGAATGAAA
>MU226385.1:1097062-1107324 GCA_018584345.1 Thuja plicata
ATAAAGCCTATTGACAGTCTAAAGGCTGATTCAAGGATGGTAGTGTAGATGCCAGATACTAAGTGACAACCTATGTATAAAAATCCTCTAACAAGGTCACACTTAACCGTGTGTTTGTAACCTTTAACAGGGTTGGCTCATAACAGGGCTCACTTCAGAAGAGTGAAAATTTGGGGTACCAGTCCCAGTGGTTTTTTCCCTTAACAGGGTTTCAACATTAAAATCCATGTGTTATGTGTGTATGGTTTATTACTTTATTGTTTTACATTTCACATATGCATTTAAGGATTGATTGGTATACTCTACACATTTACTGAGTATCGGTAAATGAGTTTTTCTGCTTATCGGTAATCAAGTAGAATAAGGACAGACAAGGTAAACCGATAGATAGTAAATTATTTCAAGTATTTCATGGCATACATCTTGTAGGGACTTAATAATATGAGGTGTATTAATTGGTGGATTAAAGTTTAAAGGATAATTTTTTGAGGCCACTGATTCACCCCCCCCTCTCAGTTATTACTAACAATAAGTTCCAACATGAAGTCTGCCTTTCTTCAAATGAACCATCACTTCATCACAAATCTTAAAAATCTTATGTCTTCTTGATCTATCTGTACTATACTTGTATTTTTTATTACTTTGCTCCAACTTATGTTTCACTTCCTCATGCAATGACTACATCAAATAAGAAAAGTATTCTTGTTCAACACTCCTCTTCTCTTCTCTAGCAATATCTCTCTAGTCTGATATACCTCTCGGTTGTACGCCAGTAACAATATGAAAATATGTCTTTCTAGTAATCCTATTCACTGAATTATAATATGCAAAATTTTCTTGTGCTAAAATCAAATCCCAATTACTCAGTTTGTATCCAGTCAAGCATGTTAACAGGTTAACCAAAATTCTGTTTACAACCTCTGTTTTTCCATCAGTCTGTGGATGAAATGTAGAAATATAATTCAACTCTATATTGAGATTCTTTCAAATATTTTTCAAAAAATAGCCAACAAACTTACTATCTTGATCAGAGATGATACTCCTCGGTAATCCATGAAATCTGATAATCTCCTTGAAGAAAAGATCTTCTATATGCACTGCATCTGATGTTTTCCTACATGGTATAAAATGTGTCATCTTGGAAAATCTATCCACAACAAAAGATATGGAATCATTACCTCTTTCCATCTTTGGTAATCCAAGAACAAAATCCATGTTGATATCACTCCAAGGTTTCTCAGGAACATAAATTAGTGTATACAATCTACTATTTTGACTTACTCCTCTTGCAACTTGAAAAATTCCACAACTCTTCACAAATGTCTAAATATCCTTATACAACTAAGGCAAAAAATACCTTTCCTTAAGTAAAATCAATGTCTTATTAATGCCAAAATGTCCATCCATACCACTACTATGCTTCTCCTTTATCAAATTAGTTCTCAATGATCCTCGCAGTATACATAACTAAACTCCTTTGAACAACATATCTTCTTGAATGAAATAGTCTTCAAGCCTACTCGGTTGATCTAGGATAGGTGCTTTGCACATTCTCCATGACTCAGAAAAATCATGGTCAATTTCATATAAATTCTTCATATCATCAAAACCAAGAACCTCAATTATCATTTTAGTCAACAAAGATCTTTGTGTACTCAATGCATCATCAACTCAATTGGATACTCCACTCTTATGCTTTATCAAAAATGTGAAATTCTATAAATACTCAACCCATTTCATATGTCTCTGATTCAACTTATTCTAACTACCCAAATAATGTAAATCCTTATGATCAATATACAACACAAATTCACTCGACATCAAACAATGTCTCCATTTCTTAAGAGCTTGAACAATAGCATAGAATTCTTGATCATACAAAAAATATTTCCTTTTGGCATCATTCCACTTCTCACTAAAGAAAGTAACAGGTTTACCTTCTTCACTCAACACAACTCCTATTGCACTGCCACTTGCATCACATTCAACTTGGAATACCTTATTGAAATCAGGTAAGGCTAAAACAATAAATTCAACAACCTTCTATTTAAAATTCTCAAAACTCTTATCAGATCCATGTCTCTACTTGAATTCTCTCTTATCTCCTCTCATTTTCTTAGTCATAGAATTGCAAATTGAACAAAAATTTCAGATAAATTTATGGTAAAATTTTTCTAATCCATGAAATAATCTTACCTCACTGACATTCTTAGGTGTAGGCCAGTCAGGTATAACTTCAACCTTCCCAGGATCTATCTTCAAACCATTAATTGAAATCCCAAATCCTAAATACACAAGTTCTTCTTTCATGAAGGAACACTTTTTCAAATTAATCAGTAACATTTCCTCTTTCATTAATCTCTGCAATACCTGTCTAATGTGAAACAAATGATCTTCTCTAGTCTTACTGAATATCAGAATGTCATCCAAGTACACAATCAAAAAATTACACAATAACTTATTTAGAACCTCATTCATTAACCTTATAAAAGTACCCAGTGCATTAGTTAAACCAAAAGGCATAACCAACCATTCATACAAACCTTCTTTTGTCTTGAAATCAGTCTTCCATTCATTACCTTCTCTGATTCTGATACGATGTTATCTACTCTTCAAATCAATTTTGGTAAAATATTTTTCTCCACTCAAATAATCTAGTATATCATTTATTCTCGGTACAAGAAACCCTATACTTAACTATTATCTTATTTATAGCTCTTGAATTAGTACATAATCTCCATTCTCCATTCTTCTTAGGTGCCAAAACAACTGGTACTGGACATGGACTCAATTTATTTGATCAAACCCTTCTACAACAACTCATGAAATTTTTGGTTGAGTTCCCCATTCTTGGTTGGTGTCAATCAGTGTGGTGCCTTGTCCAAAAAATTAGCTCCAGGAATCAAATCCATACAATGACTATTTCTCATTGGTGGAAAACCATCAAGTACATTATCTAAAATGATCTCCTTGTACTCGGTGAGCAACTTCTCAACCTCTTTAGAAGCTTTATCTTCTATTTTCTCACTTGGTTTGTTAGGAATCAAAGCATAGCATACATCAATTCTCTTTAGATCCTTAACAAACTATCTATCTTTCATCAAACAAACTTTCACAGATGTACATATCTCACCAATAGATTCTTCAACCAAAGGGAGTAAGATTTTCCTCTTGCCATCAACCCAAATAGTATATTTTTTCATTCTTCCATCATGTACATAGTATGTCTATCATATTTCCAATGTCTACCCAAAAAATATGACAAAAAAACCATAGGCACAATATCACACAACACCTTATCATAATACTTTCCAATTTGCAGATTTACAAAACATTGTTCACTTACCATAAGTGTATGCTCATCCTTGATCCATTAAACTTGATAGGGCTTCAATATTTCCAATGGCAACTTTGTAACCATTTCCTTGGATGCCAGATTCTCCAAACTTCCATTATCAATAATGACTTTCTAAACTTTGCCCGCAACTCTACATATGGTCTTGAACAAACTCTTTCTTATCAGATCTTTCTTATTATTTTCACTCCATAATATTCTTCTGACCATTAGGTTTCCTTCCTTCTCAGGTTCATTCGGTGAATCTTCTTGCACCAAATAATTTCTATTACTACCAACCTTCTTGGTTGCATGTGTACCCTAAAATGATTTATGTCCCTCTTCTTCACAATTCTAGCAAGTTCCTTGGAATCCTCTTCTGCCATATCTACCTTGAAAGTAATTACCTCTTCCTCAAAATGAACTTCCACCTTTCCACTCAGTCTTTCCTTTGTCTTGATTTGTACTTTTCTGATCAGATTTACTATTTTCACCATAAGATCTACCTCTTCCTCTAGGGAATCTACCACCTATTCCTCTTTGTCTTTTCTCATGTCTTTTATTCAATTTCTCCTCAACTTTTAGGGAAAATTGTTAAGACTCCTCAATACTCTCCATCTTCACTAAACTAATCTCTTCTTGAATATAATTCCTTAATCTATTAAGGTATCTTGCAATTATTTCCACCTAATCTTCAACATATCCAGATCTGAAATGTAACCTGTAAAATTCCTCAGTGTAATTCTTCATAGAGCTATCTTTCTGCTTCAAAACTTGCATTCTCCTAACTAGGTTAATATGATAATCACAAGGTATAAATTTTTTGTTCAACTTATTTATCATCGTATCCCATACCTTGATTTTGTCTTTACCTTTCTTCTTTCAGTCCAATTGTAGATCCTCCCACCACAAGGATGCATGGCCTTTCGATTTTGTGCTGGAAATCTTCAACCTTTTCTCCTCTAATATGTTCTCACACTCAATTTATTTCTCCATCTTAGTTATCTAGTCTAACAATTCGTCTGATTCTAGCTTTCCACTATACTGAGGAGGGTTAAACTATAGTGTGGACTTCAAAATTGTCAATGCTTTCAAGAATATTTATTCTCCTTGATCCATTACAGGTGCAAGTGCAACTTCCTCCTGCACTTCCTTGGCTTCATCATCACTAACATCATCAAGATGTCTTCCTCGACGCTGGACTATCTCATTACCTTCTAATCTAGCAGCAATTTGTCTTAGCATATCATCTAATCCTAGATCTTCATTTTTCTTCCCTTGAACCATCTCAAAACCCTCTACAATTGCAGGTCAGATCACAATCTACTACCCCACAACAAATAACCAACTAGGATTTACAAGAAGGAACCTCAGATCTCTAACAAATTCTCTTACACCACCTGACACAAGGCATGTTAGTAGTTGGTGCCAAAGGAACTACCATTTACCAAACCTACTTGCAAAATCAAAACTCAAAATCTCAAAAATAGAGGAGAGAATGAAAACATATACTTTAGATTTATTCATCAAACTTCATACATGTCAGGCTATAAGGCCTTCCTGATTATGACCAATACATTCAAAATCCTACATCTTCTATGCTAAACCTAAGAACAAATAATTACATTTACAAAAGATGTTACCAAAAAAGGTCAGCCCAAAAGATCCTCGAGATCCAACATTGGAGAAAGCAACGACCTAGATTTAGGTCCACATGTTTCCCAATGAGTGATCCCAACATTTAATATCGAAACCAAAATTAACTCCACATGTCAGCCCAAAGATCCAACAAAACAAAACTCACTCGGTGAGATAGGAAACTTGAAACCACCAAGCAAACATAAATATCCACTAAGACTGTTCAGTGAAATTAGGCCAATAATAGTAACCGAGTTTGATGGTGAACCGAGATAAGAACATTCAATTGAGAACTCCAGAATAGTTACCCAACAGTTTATTGAAAGTCTCCAGCAAGTTACTGAGCTCAAAAGAAAACATATTTTTGGTTGACACAGGAATTCCATGAACTTAAGATGCTCCTGCATCACATCTACACATGCATGGGTTCATTTTTGGTTAATATCATAGTAAGTGTTTGCAGTAGATCTGAATGAGAATCAAATACAAAAACCTTTTTTTACCTCTTCGCTCAAACTTTATATTATATCTTCTTTCACTGACTATCAATTTAACATAATTTTGCAATCCACATCGCTTCCTATCCATCCATCACCATATGGAACCAAAGAGACATTCTAAATATAAACTTTTAGAAATGATATAATTCCATAATAATTGAGCCAACCAAAACATGTCAACATGAATAAAAAATTGAAATATTTGTTAGAGTACAATACAATATCGTCAGACCCAAAAGATAGGTTTCCAATAGGATCTTCTCTCCATGTTACCACATGACCCATACATAGGTCATACATATGATAAGCACATTACAAAAAAAAATTACCAAAAGATATTGAATAAGATATATTCTGAGGCCAATGGGAATTCCACAACTAGGACCATGTCTAGTTATAATAAAATTCACAACCAACTATAAAATGAAAAACATACCAAAATTTTTGTAACATATTGCATGAATTTTCAGATAGCATGGATACCTAGAGAAAGCTTTGGAAACTAGAAACCAATAAAAGATTGTTCTTCGTAGTTTTGTACAAACTATCTTCAATTGATGTCAACCCAAAATAATCCCAAAAAATAGAGTGAGGAAAAACTCCACATACCTCATTGACAAGTCACCATATCACACTATTCACCATCTAGAGAATAATGTTCCTGACTGGATAATTTTTGTTATCAATGACAACAATTCCAACCCAATTCAACACTCATGAATATAGCACTAGTTAAGGTATTTTATAGAAAGTCTCACTATCGGTTTTCTTATTGCAGGTAAGGCTCACTAATGGTAAGAATCACCACTAGTTACCCTGAAGTAATAAGGCTCAATTCCAATACAAAAATGACTAATTATAAAAAGTTCTTACAAAAAAATGTGAAATGATAATGTTGCATCTGCATATGCATGAAACCATTCTAGTTAATATCACAATAGGATCTATGTAACATATCCGGTTAGAGATCTTCTATTAACATCCAAATTTTTTTTTCAAAAATGAGTAATCCTTTCTATCACTATCTTTTCTCAGCCTTCACTATTATTCTTCACATTTCTTATAATGCTTGCACACTTTTCCACCAAGTATTCATTCACATAACCATACTCGCATCATATTACCTTCAATATACACACAAACATTCCTTCAAATCCAAAAAGGTGTTGTATATAAATAAATAATAGTTGAACCATAAACATATGTCATCCTAGAAAAACATGTCAGCTTGAATATGAAAAAAACTATCTTGAGGTATACAATAAAAATCAACATGCTAGTGCTAGACCTAAAAGATCGGTTGCACATATAAGAAATCCATACCACGCTACCACAGGACCCAAAGATAGGTCATACATAAGATAAACACATTACATAGCAAAAACACCAAAAGATAAATATATTTTGGGGCTTGTGAGAATGCCACAACCAAGATCATGTCTTGATCACCACAAAATTCAGCACCAACTGAGGGATAGCACCGAGTAGCATATGCCCAAGATTGAATACAAATGACATACTTAAATCTTCTGACATAATACTTGAATGTCTAGATAGGAAGGATACCCAGAAATAACTCTGAACACAAAACTAATGATAACCATCCACAAAATATATTACCATACAATACTACATAGGATAGATCAATTTTGTACATCACCTCTAGAGCACAATCATATGGTACATAGGTTTTGGCATCAATGATAAGAATGCCAACAAAAATATCTTAACAATCTCCCCTTTTGGCATTGATGAAAAAACAAGAAAAGTAGCGAAACTCCAAATAGTTCAAAATATCCAAAAACTCCCCTTGATTTAAGTAGTTCCATTTTGGGTTCATTTTTTCTTCTACTTTTTCTCCCTCTTTTTTTCCAACAATGACAAAGGGCCAAATAACATATTTCAACAAATCAGATTAAAATAACTGTCTTCACAAGAAAAGAAAAATCATATACCTTTGTTTTATAATTGATTTATTCCTCTTCCAAGCATCCACAACATAACTCATCTGAGCACACAAGCTATCATGTTGAACCAATAGATCAAATGAATAATGAACAGTCCAGAGACTAGTACTAACATTCATAATTCTCTACATCAGAAAAGACTTCGGAAAGATATTCTAATGAGACCTCAACCATGTCCTTCACCAACAAGAATCTTCCCTCTATCTCTGGACATACAAAAACTTAGATTTTAAATAACCAACTCTTACTCTCTATTTTGTACCCTTATCTTTGAATAAATCAAATTTGTTACTAATATCATTCAACTAAAATTCAACACTTTCAATCTTACTTTTGAAATTATCAATGACAGTAGGTCACGAGAGACAATATCAGTAAACAATAGATATCTCTTTTAATCATTTTCTTATCTCACCAATATGTTTAGATAACTTCTATTTTTCATTAGCACATCTTCTCTCAATCACATCCTTGAAGTCATGTCCTTCAGAACTTTCCTATAAAAAAAATCCCTCAATAATTTTAATCAAATCATATAGTAATACATTAGACTCAACAAAAATAATAGTACCTTTACTGAGAAAATGACCCATTAACATATTTTCAATTTTAGTTCTACTATCTAAAGAGCATGCACACCACATTTCACCAATCCTATCCAATTTCAACATTCTTCCAACATCATCTAAATCATATCCAAATCAATAGAGCCTAATTCAGATGGAGACACATCATCCTTTTCCTTATCGTCTTCTTCCTTTTCTTCTTCTTCCTTTTCTTCTTCTTCTGATATAGTAATGATTTCTTTTCCTCTTGAACTTTTCTTCCTTCTCTTAGGTTCTAGAGGGAAATGACCAATTACAATCTCTGATTCTCTCTTATCGAAGGAGGATCCCTCCTCATCATAACCAATAGGCACAACACTAGACACAACCACATCAAAGCACAAATTTATTTTATTTTATTTTCCAAATAATCCAAGTACCTATAAATAATCTTAGCAAGAATCTATTTTATTTTCCAAATAATCCAAGTACCTATAAATCTATTTTCTAACATGGATACTAGACCTTCATTGCATATATTCTCTTCCTGATAAAAATCTCCAAAAAAAGAATAGAAAGCACATTACTAGAGGTCCAAAATGAAAGGTATAACCTTCAACTAATGAGACTCTAACATTTAAAAAAACTCTTCAATAGAAAACTACATAAATCAAATAGCACACTCTCCTTTACCATCTTATTCTCTAAATATACAACTATAACAAACGTAGTACCTTCACGATTGTAGAAATAGATTTTATATGTAATTCCATATGCAACATTACTCGCAACTAGATCGATAAACATATTTATCAATAGAGAATGGGGGTATTTATCGATGCCAGTAAGGTCATTCACTTTCTTATACTTCACTATCTTCTTTCGCGGAAGGTCTCCAACAATGCATAGACAAGTCATAAACTCAATCTCTTCCTTTATAACTGCAAATGGTTTATCCAATATTAAACCTCCATCCTTCAATTCAATCAACAAGAATAAAATTGACTCCTCTACAAACCAGGGAAATTCTCCCCATAAGTCCATACCCAGAGTACGAACCTATTGTAACTCATCAAGTTTTAACCCTACTTCCATTTTTCTTATCTTCTCATATTCAAACTCTTGCAATTAAACTCTTTTTAGAATTTTTAGAACAATGTTACTAGATTTATGATCAATCAAACTAGATTCTATCTTCTCACTTGACCTATCTTTCCAAACCCTCAATAGCTCTATAAATTCTTTGTTTTCTCCTTCACAAACAGTGAAAAATGATTTGAATTTTTACCTTTTTAATCCTAACTCCTCATAATTACTCTTTATTCGAACCATAACAGAGATACACCAGATGCAACTAGTATCACTTCAGAGAGGGGGAACTGACAAATTTAGTATTTCAATAATTGCCTTGAGCCAAGGTAGTAGGCTCAGATTTTGGAAGAGAAATCATCGGGATCCGGTAACACATAATTCTCTTCACTAACTTCTTTCTTTTCCACACCATGAATATCTTCTAAGATTCACCTAAACTCATAATATTCTTATCAATGATAGATTTTTCCAAAGTAGCAAAAAATTTACATGTGTTGGCATAATGATTGAGCTAACTACATTTGAAACATTTTACATTCCTTTGTCCTGATCTTACTGATTGAACCCTAGATATGCACTGATTACCCTTGTGACCATATTTATGACATACATAACAATTACCATGAAAGATATTGTTCATTACATTCATCTTAACTAGATTAGATACTTGTCTTCTATATAGATTTGTCTTATGACCAAACTTGTGATGTCTAAAACATTAAATATTATTTTCTTTTCTTCTCTTTCATTCTATGACCTGGTGTCCAAAATTATTGCATATAAAACAATGACCATTAAATGATAAACACCTTCGAGCATTTGGTTTCCTGACCAAAGGTCATTTTGTAGGTGATCCTGAGTTCCAAACCTTGCTTGTTACCTTAGACTTTGCTTCAGGTTCAACTTCCTTGTCTTTACATTTTTCCTTCTGATCTAAATATTCACTGGTCAAACCTAGTCCTTCCTTATCCTTGTGAGTTTATTACAGGGATAAAAGTTGATCCAAAATAGTGATACTTTCACAAAATTTTGTTTCAGATCTCAGCTTCCTTATGTGTATGTGTAAATGGGTACCTGTTGAAAATGACACAAACACTCAATAGGTCATTGCATTAGCTTGAAAGGTTAGTCAAAACATGTAAAACCACTAATATCGGCCTATTGCCTTCTAACTAGAAAGAGTATG
>MU226385.1:1129504-1140589 GCA_018584345.1 Thuja plicata
GATATTAAATTGATTAAAAGAATTATGCCAAGTAGTAACAGGGTCGTTTGGACATAAATCAAGGGTATGATCACACTTAGGGCAAATAGGGTCCATAGTTGCGACAGACCAAATTCAGGTGGTTACACCTTAATTTATGATCCAACTTATTTTTATCAGTATTGTGCTTGATAATATATTTGAGATTTTCTTCAGTTTTCTTTTGTTCTTCCATATTATGTTTGATTGTATCTTTAAGATCTCCTTTGGTCTTCTTCCATTCTTCCATTTTCTGTTTGATGTTGTTCTTGAGAAATTATTTAGTATTTTTTCAACCATCCAATTGTAGTTCCATATTTTCCAAATTCTCTTTTGATTCTTTTAGCTCCTAGCTCATCTCTTTGCGTCTTTATTTGAATTTTTGAATCTTTTCCCTTAGATTGGAGATACAAGTATTAGATTCCTTGATGTTTTATTTCAATTCCTTAAATTATATTTAATTATTTTTATTTCATCCAACATTATCTGTAGATCTTCATCATAGTAGTAATCTCCTTCCACTAGCTCAAAATGCCAAGATTCCCCTCAAATGGTTAACCTCTATCTGCAAGGGACCAAGCTTTGATACCTATTATTGAACATGAAAAATAAATAATAAGTGGGGTGAATCAATTATTCCAAAAATCTTTTCACAAAATTAATTCATCTGAAGTTATCTTAAACTATTCAGATAATGAAAATAGATAAGAACATGAAAGTACATAAACAACAAACACCATAACACCAGAATTAATGTGGAAACCCAAGATGGGAAAACAAAAGAGAAACTAATTATCATGAATATGACACTAGTTAAGGTGACACCGACTAGGTAATTTTTACAAAGTCTCATTTATGGTGCACTCACTGCAAGTAAGGTTCACTGTTGGTTGGCCTAACTACCTTAAATTAATAGGGCTCATTTCCAATACAAAAATGACTGATTACAAAAAGTTCTTAAAAAAAAATGTAAACTGATAATGTTGCATCTGCATATGCATGAAAATATTCTAGTTAATATCACAACATCAACTATCTATAGTAGATCTAGTTAGAGATCTTCTACTATCCTTCAACAAACTTTTGCAAAACTGAATACTTCTTTTTGTCACTATAGGATGAACTTTCTCAAGTATAGGATCATCTTATGTAAAGAATATAGTATTAGGAATCTCCTTTCCAAAAATGGATTAGGAAAGGTGATAGCTAGGAGACATTCTTGGCTAAGTACATGTTCTTCTAATGGAGGAGAAATATTTGATTGTGCTTCTACCTTTTGTAATGTGGGAAGAAAGATCTTCATCATCTCCAGTTTTGTAGTTGTTAGTTTTTACTCATATTCTCTTTTTGAGCTTCCAACTCTTTTGCAAGGTTTTTTTTGATCTTGTTTCTTTTGTATATCCAAATCATTTGAAAAAAAAATCACACTCCCTATATTTTTCTACCATCTCATTCTTATAAAGTTGGAATTGATGAGCCAACTCCTCCTACTTATGAAGATAATATTGAAAAGACCATTCTTTTAGCAATGATTGGATCTCTTTCTCCCTCTTAATATCATTCATATACCTATTAAATTATTGCAATAAATCCTTAATGTCAATAATCTTAAAATTTTGGGGCTGATTAGAAGATTGGGTAGCAATAGTTGGATGGAAAGCATACTGAACATGTTGATCACCTGTTGTTGTAAAATAAGTTGGGCTATGAACAACAACTTACTTAGTTTGAAATCTATAAAATGAAGGTATGGGGGTGGAATTCTCATGATATGGGGGGTTGTAACACATAAATCTATAAAAAAGATGTCATGTTAAAACTTTAAAATATGCTGAAAATTCACAAAAATCTCAAAATTAAGGACAAATCTGATTTGACCTTTGTATTACCAACATTCTATCTGCTCTTTACCGATAGATCTGTACTTGGAGTCACTATTTGTGATGTTTTATTGCCTCCAAAGGTTGTAATAATTGATATCCGCACCAAATTCCATCAATATGTGGAAAATATTTAAAACTAAAATAGTCCAACGAGTCCCACAGGGCGTGCCAAAAATTGTTGTCACGAGGGATTGCACCTAAATTCTAAGCTCAAAAACTCAAAAATCCCATGCAAAATGGAATTATCTTTAGGCCCATGGATTTCCTATCATGAAGATACATCTCCAAATTAAAGAGTTGGTTCCTTTTTTATGCCTTCTAAAACTAGCTCTTCTTGAGAGGGAAAATGGTAGAAGAACGCTTGAAATGAAAACTATCCTAGGAGGTGATGCACAAAATGCATGTGAATCCTAAACAAATGGTCAAACTCATAATACATCCAATAAAAGAGATTCTCTTCACAACTCAAATCAGAAACATACCATACATTCTTAATAAGGTTTTGATCTAATCACTTTCTTGAAGGAAAAACAAAACTTTTCAATATTTCAATTGATTTAAGAATCGTTCAACACAACCTATAATCTAAATCAAGCATGAAATATCCTTGATTTAATCTTTCATGAATGAAACATAATTAGAGAATTTATAAACAAAATCACTATAATCTTAGCAAAGAACATTCATCCATCATGATGCAAAGATGAAATAAGAAGGAAAAGATGCTATCTTTTATTAAACTAAAAGGAATCCAATACCCACCCGTCTGCTACCATTTATGTCTATGATATATTTATGGATTTACTAACAATACTTACACTACATCTGTATGCAAAGGATCATTTGTATATTTTACATTTATGTTTGGTGTGTTTGACATGGTATGGAACAAAGTCATAGTCACTTGCTCTTGTGAGATCCACGATGCACCGATCCCAATTGCTAGGGGTCCACAACACACACCCCATGTTGGCCCTCTGACCATGGGGAGCCAACTTTTTTGGGGGCTTCTTTTTCTTCTTCTTTCTTCTCGCCTTTTTTTCTTTGTTCTGGCTCTTTGAGTTTTCTGTTAGGGCTCTAATCGAGAAGTGTAAGGTCTGTTTGGACTTCCTAACTTTCACACCTTCAGGCTAAAGAGGTCATCCAACCTTTGAAAGTGCAAAAGCCTGAAAAGACCAAAAAGTGCCAAGTCCTTCTGGAATTTCACACTTTCACACTTTTAGACTAACGAGGTTATCTGACCTGCAAAAGTCTAAAAGCATGAAAGTTTGGAAGTCCAGTCGACACCTTTCAGGATTTCAGCCTCTGAAACACTGAAAGGTATGACATCACCCATGGGCTATAAAAGCAAGCCTGCGCACTTTTGCTTTCATTCTTCCTGCGTGTGTTAGTTTTTTCTTCTTCTTCCTTGATTCAGAACCTCCTCGCACATTTTCTTTGTGTTTCATGGCGTCAGATCTTCACCTCCACCTTCACACCTTTGCAGGTTGGTTCCCTTTCCCTCCATCCTTCATTTGCATAGTAGTTTTCTTTTTTCCCCCTTTGCGTGCCCTAGTTGTGTTTTTGACATTGTTTCAACAGTCCCAAGGTTTCCCTTTCGAAACCTTGCTGCCCTTAGGTCGCCATGTCCTTGGCCCTAGGTTTTTGGGTGTCTTTTGTTGTTTCATTTGTCTCTAGGGTTGTTTTTGTTAGTTTTTAGGTTTTTTGTCTTCTCAGTAGTCGTAGGTTTTTGGCCTCTAAAAGGCCAAAAATGGGCCCTATTCATTAGATCATAAAGCTTAGAAACTCCAACTCCCAAGAAGAAGTCAAACTTTAGAGTTTTGGACATTCAATGTTTAAGAGGTCTCAAAACCTCTGACATCCGACACACCAAAAACAAGGTCACACCCCAAACCTTTGAACTTTTTCAATTTGAGAATCTTTTGTATCTTTGCACTTTGAATGCTTGAAAGGGGCATCCTTAAATTGCCTTCAACCATTCGCACCCCAAGAGATTTTAGGCTTCCGCATGCCAAATTTCTATTACACCTTCACAATCTGAATGTCTAAAAGAACACCATTTCAATTTTTTTTTGCAGTTTTTGACCTTTCATACCCTGACCTTGTTTTCGGTGTTCGCAAGTCCGAATGGCCAAAACTGCACTGAGTTTTATTGCTAATTATCTTGGGGACCTTGGCCTCTGTTTGTTGAAGTTTTTTAGTTTTCTTTTCTTTTCTAGTGGTTTGTTTTGAATAAATTTTGATGTTTGCATGTTTCTCTTACATGAATGTTGGAAAGGAACATTAGATCACCAATGAAGTGCCTTTTAAAGGGGTACTATCCTCCATTTAAAGTCGGTACTCACATCAAGAAATCATTGATACCGACATACACAATGTGGACTAGAATGAATTCTTCACCAGATGTTCCTATCAAGTCTGGTAAATGTAGCTGCACAGCCAATATCAGTTCTATCCTAGGAACTGATCATGACACTTGCGCATCACTATGTGCCCAATGAGAGGGTAGTCAAAAATAGGGAAGGAGACATGGTATTGGACCTCAGACCAAACAACATTGAAGAGGTCTTCCATCTCTAGAAGATGGTAGATAGATTTTATGATTTCTCTATCAACAAAGGCATGAAGTGGTTAGCAGAATACACTCTAGAGGTATATGAAATTGACAATCGTGAGTACTTGATTCAATCCCTACCAAAGAGAAATATGGACATGATAGACTTAAGGATGGGAAACCTCAAGGATGACATCCAAGATGTGGTTACTATGCTAAGCTAACTGTATGGACTACCTCAGTCCATTCATCTCAAAAATTGGATGATCCTACTAGTGGAGAAGATCAAAGAGTGAAAAGCGGGGTTCAATTGGGAAACCATCCTAAGTGATAACTTAGATAGAGGGTGATCATGCCCTATTCAAAGAGGGTGCAACCAAATCTAAGGAAACAGGGGCTTTCTTCTTATAGTTTAGAATATTCACTACATCAGGGTAGTGGGATCCACTCTCAAACCCAAAAAGCTTCCTAGATACCCTTTTGATTGGATAATTACCATAGAAATGACCAGATAGCTTACAGATGCATATGAGCATATCAAACACAAGAAAAAAAACTATTCGGATTTCCCCATATCAATAGGGCCATATACCCTATAGGACATGAAGGTATGCAAGTCTTTGGAATTTGAATGGGATGAGTGTCCACTGCAATTTTATTCACACATCAAGACCAGGTTTGACTCGATAGCTACTTGTGACCACATTATGGGTAAGCACTACGTCCGTGAACTACACATAGAAGATCAATCGTTCAATTGCATGGATGCTTATGAAGTTGGCATAAGGGACTATTACAGGGCCACTCTAACATTGGCAGAGGAAGCTTTAACAATCAACATTCCCCCAAGGTTTGGGACAAAGACAAAGAAGATGTGTTGGACCCTCTGTACAATAAAATAAAATATACACTTAGCCAATCCTAAATGTTGAGATAGACAAAGATGAGAATAACACATCGACTTTAAAGCCATACATATTATCAATGCTACCAAGTCATGGATCAAGAAACCTTTCCCAATGAATCTTATTCCTATGAAGCCACAAATGAACCGTCCCATGAATGGAGACAAGAAACATGGAGAAAATCTTGCAATGCCTCTTTTCAAGAAGGCTCCACCATGGAAACTGTGGATGGTATATAACAATGAGAATCCTATTGTATATGGCCCCAATCCCAAGTATAAGAAGTCAAAGACAAAGATGAATGGGAGCATAACACCACCCATGGATCACTCACCTACCACACAAGGGGAACTTTCCACTACTTTTGGTCAATCTCAAGTTAATGATACTGCCTTGGGATAAAAGAAGAAGGTATATAAGAGGAAAAGAGCATCCACCTCTCTAAAATTGGAAACCCTACATGAGGAACTTGAAGAGGAACAAAATGAAGAAGATGATATACCTTTTGGTAAGGAGAACAAGATCTACGACAAAAGTATTAAGAGAAAGGATCTAAGCAAAGATACACCTACCAGTGGAGGGACAAAAATAGAAGGGGACCATGATAATCCTCTGGATGTCCTTGGTTTAGATGATTTTATCTCGTCTGAATTTGAGAGACTTGAAGGATTTGGAGATCAAGATCAAGATTCCCTCCATCCAATAATAAAGGTTAGTGGAGGGGGGCAGGTGTCAGTGAACCCACAAGTTATCCTTACCCCACCTCTAACTTAGTTCACAAATCCAACAATGGATGTGCTACTCCCAACAATGGACATAAGTAAAAGTAAAGAGACAAGGACCCAAGGTGTACCTAAATCCTCTAAGGATCAAACCACCCACACTACTCTAGATAAGTCACCAGAATGGGATGTAGCTCCTACTCCACCACCATCTCTTCCAATTCCTACTCCTACTCCACCACCATATCTTCCAATCCCTACTCCTACTCCACCACCATCTCTTCCAACCCCTACTACTACTCCACCACCATCTCTTCTAATTCCTACTCCTACTCCACCACCATCTCTTAGCACTCCTACTCCTACTCATCCACCTTCTTCACAAGCTCCTGCCCCACCACCTTCATCTCCACTACATGTACCTAACCCAAATCCCCAAGTGTCTCTAGATATAATGACAATACCTCCTCCTCAGAAAATTCTGGATTCAATAACTAGTCTTAGGGCCAAAATCTTAGCTAGCTCTTCGGAGGATGAAGATAGAGAGAAAAAAAAAGAGCAAGATACAACTGGAGGAGGGAAAGATAAGGAAGGAGAAGGGGAAGAGAAATAAGGAGAGGAAGAAGACAAAGAGGATGAGGAGGAATAAATATTGGAAGAGGGGATAACCCAAGATGAATCAGGCTCTACTCTGGTACTAAATATTGCACCCTATGATCTTGTCACCACCTTTAATAAACCAACTTGGTTTACTAAATAAATTCAGCCAAGAAAAAGGATATACATAGATTAAGAAGAAGAGGAAGAGGCATACATGTCCTTCCTAGGAAAAACCTTCCATCAAGATGGATCTAGTGTGCTAGCAAGGACCATATCATATGTCACTTAGGACACATAGGGTCAGTGGAAGGCACATGTAGTAGTTCCCACCACCAGTATCACCCAGGCACAGATAACCCAGATGACTACACTTTTGAGGAGGTTTATATGGGGGAACCCACAAGGGAATGGAGTAAAACTCTGGTGACACTAGGACTCAAAATGCTTTGGTTTTTATGGAGAAGGATGAGGAGAAGATCAACACACTAGTTGAGTAGAATGAGGCTCTAAATAAATTCATTCACAAGATGGTGGGTCACATTGACCCAAATTTCCCAAAAGCCGCATTACAAGTTGTCCTTGAAAAGAAAGCTGCTCTAGAATTGCCAGAAGGAATGACTCCTTCTTTCTTACAAGCATGCACTGATTGGAGGAATGAGTTTGATCAATTTGGGGAAGGGGTTATTCAGGAAATATTTAGACCTTTTAGAGCCATCTTTGTGGAAGCCACCAAATTTTTGGACACGATGGAGAGTGACACAGGGTTAGATTTCAAATTAACCAAATGGCAGAGTGACCTACATGACCTCAAGATAATCAAGAATCAACACTTCCAAATTTTGATAAAGGCATATGAAGGCACAAAGATAGATAATTTTGGTGCATGAATCAAGAGTATAGCTAAAATTATTTAAGGTTTGCAAGAAATTTCTAGACCGCATATGCCAAAAACATGAGGGAGTTATGAAATGGGTGGAATAAATAGAAAATTTCTTCATAGGCATTGACTTGGAGCTATACCTATTAGGAATAATAGTCCACAAGACAACTGAGAGGGGGGGTGAATCAGTTGTAATATAGATGATTAACTTTAAACTTTATAAACCAAATATGCAAATGTAAATGATAACACAGTAAATGCCAACACCATAACACAATATTTGTTGTCGAGGAAACCCTGTTAAAGGTAAAAATCTGATGGGAATTAACACCCACAAATAATGTACTGAGAGTATAGTATCCCTATTAAAAGATATTATCCCTGTTAGGATCTTATTACAACATTACAGTACATAGTCCTTGTTAGGAGACATACCCTGTTAGGAGTCAAGAAAATAGTAGGCTCACTGCCCAAAGAAGGTTAAAGCCACCCTTAAGGAATTACAATCTGAATCAAGTGTACAAAGCAAATACACATTCTACTGAACTGTCTAATAGCAAATATCTTTGCTTGGTTAGTTCCAATGAAGTATCAATTCTTCTTTGTATCCAGCAGTAAACAAGCTTCGTACCTTCGACACATCTCTATCCTTTTATTTCTCTTTTTCACACTTCTCCACAAGAAATTATCATTCATATATACCCTCTTACAACAATTCATTAGGTCGGCTAGTTAAGCTTTCTTAATACATAATTAACTAGGTTAGCCAATTAAGGCTTTCCATCATACAACTAATTACATAACCCCTTGCTAAGATACACATGGTATCTATAAAAAGTATACACCATTTACAATCCATAACATATACTGCCAGATCCATAATTCATGCTCACAATTAATTTCACACGCTACATGTCTGAAGTTGGCTAGGAAATAGGTCTTCTCTAAAATACATGCCACAAATGACATCATCAGTATCCAAACAACAATCAAACTCAAACCATTACTCTACCATATGTTAGATGTCCATCAGTAAGCTTGCAAGTTCTGAAATATCTTCGCCAGAAAGATATACCTGAAACACAGAGACCTTCTCTTTTTAGAATCACAGTTACATTCTAGAAAACCAGTCTTTGCCATATCAACTGTAACATCCATAGTATGTAACATAGAGCCAAGCGACCTTAGGAATAAGGTCAACACACATCCTTCTACATAAATCCAACTTCAATCATTTTGAATCATCCGTACAGTTTTTGTACACTCCTTCCAGTTAAGTAGCCAGTCTGTCTTCTCCATAGAAATATATTTTGACATCAGTGACAAAACATGAATATCAACAACATGATAAGTAACCAAAACTGATATCATACAACAATCTCCCCCTTTGGCATTGATGGAAACATATGGGAAAATCCATATGCATCAGCCCAAAAGTACTCTCTCTCAATACAATCTTCTCAATATCCTCAACACAAATCTCCTCAAAATAGTAGGGATTTTCACATAGATTCCTTCCCCCTTTGGAAGCAATGGAAAAGGGTTCCATAATTCATCTGTAGTATTTTTCAAATCTTCATGTCCAATCAGCTAGGTGCAAGATCACTCAAATGTGCTCCATAGTATTCTCCTGCGATCACTCCCCCTAAGGAGTAGATCTAAACATCAAGTCCAGAGAATGATATAGCTCTGAGATCCACTAGAATGATGCATATTTGCATCATTTTAGTCTTCACTGGGAGGGGCCATCACCCCAAGCATGCCTCTGAGATATTAAAAAGCATCTTTTGGCAAAGGTTTAGTAAATATATCTGCTATTTATTCCTTGGTGCTAATATACTCCAGTTTAATCTCTTTATCTGCTACCTTCTCCCTCAAGAAATGATACTTGATAGAAATATGTTTAGTCTTTGAATGCATTACATGATTCTTTGACATATTCACTATGTTGGTGTTATCACAATGGATAATCACTGGTTCTTTGAAAATTATTCCAATGTCCTTCAACATTTGTTTCATCCAAACAACTTGTGTACAGTTTATTGTAGCAACAACATACTCTGACTCAACAGTAGATTGAGAAATATAGTTTTGCTTCTTGCTCAACCAAGAAACCAGTCTTTTCCCAAGGAAAAATGCACCACCACTTGTACTATTCCTGTCATCCACATTACCTGCCCAATCAACATCAGTAAAGCCTGCTATGTAAAATCATCAGATTTTTCATACGATAATCCATATTCTACTGTTCCTTTCAAATATTTGAAAATTCTTTTCACAGCAACAAAATGTGTCTCTTTAGGATCTGCCTGATATCTAGCCACAATTCCAACTGCATTGGTAATATCTGGTCTAGTGTGTGTTAGATATTGTAGACCTCCAATCATTGATTTGTACTTAGTTTGCCCAACACTTTGATTCTCATCACTTTTAGTCAGTTTGTTCCCTGTCACCATGGGTGTACCAATAGGTTTACAATCTTCCATCCCAAAATTTTTTTGACATTTCCTTACGATACTTGGTCTGAGATATAAAAATTCCATTCTTACTCTGATTAATTTGCAAACCAAGAAATTTTTCTATCTCACCAATCATTGAAATTTCAAACTCGTTCTCCATTTCTTTAGCAAACTTCTTACTCATTTTATCATTGCCTCCAAAAATGATATCATCAACAAAAAATTCTATAATTAAGATTCCATCTTCATTAGCTCTTAAATACAAATTATTGTCTGCATTACCTTTTCTAAAACCAAGATGAAGTAGATGTTTATCCAGTCTTGCATACCATGCCCTTGGTGCTTGTTTCAGTCCATACAGTGCCTTCTTCAGTCTTCAAACCATGTTTTCATCATCTGTCAAAGGAAAACCATCAGGTTACTCAATGTACACTTCTTCTTCTAGATCACCATTCAAGAATGCTGACTTCACATCCATCTGATACACTTTAAAGTATTTATGTGCAACATAAGAAAGGAATAGTCTCACAACTTCCAATCTAGAAACATGTGCAAATGTTTCTTCATAGTCTATGCCTTCCTGTTGTGAGTATCCTTTACATACCAGTCTAGCCTTGTTTCTTACCACTATGCCTTCCTCATCCATCTTGTTTCTGAAAACCCACTTAGTGCCAATCACATTTTTGTTCTTAGGTCTTGGAACCAATTCCCAAGTATTGTTTTTCTTTATCTGTTCTAGTTCTTCTTCCATGGCTTTAGTACAAGATTCATCTCTACATGCTTCATCAGTAGTCTTTGGTTCAACTTGAGAAATCAAACAGATCTCTGTTGGAATTTAATGGGAAGTAGTACTGAGAGGGGAGGGGTGAATCAGTACCTCTAAAATTTTTAGCACCTTACACAATTTATCATTAGAAATCATTCAGTTCTAATTTATCAACCATTACTGTTATTCTTTCTTATGTATCTAATGTTTGTTCACAATCTTTAATAGTTTTCAATCATTCATAGAAACATTCATGAAATTGACAAACACATAACACAAGATATGGTATCATAGAAAA
>MU226385.1:1145612-1201266 GCA_018584345.1 Thuja plicata
CTTGAATCCATTATTTGAAGAATATTTTATATACAATCAAGTCCATCAACATCATGATAAAGATAGTGAGCCTAGTGATCATTTTGAAGATGATAAAACTCAAAATATGTATGGGGAAGTGTATTCAAAAAGTGAGAGATGCATTATTTCATCCTGTCAGCATAAGTTGTATCAAACATGTGAAGATGAGATGGAATCAAACAAACATAATGAGGAGAATGTGTTGAAAATTAGTTCTGAAAATTATCTGAGTATCCTATCTGATCAAATTCTTGATAAGAAGGAAATTCTTGAATGTGAGTTATCTCCAAATATTTTTTGTGAAAAGAAACATCTTGAGTATAGCGAAGATTGTGTATGTAAAGGCATCCAATCAGAAAAGCTTAATCTAGTTACTTGTAGGGTTGATCAAATGCATGGGGATCTTCTATTTAGCAAGGACTACAGTGCACCTACTGACTTTTCTAAAGGTAAACAAAAGTCAAAGTGTGTTAATAAAGAAATGAATGTTGTCCATGAGAGTGGTGGCATCATATTCAGGAGATCCAAAGTATTACATGATCAAAATTATGTATTCTATAGAGGAAAGAAGCAATGTTCATTTTTTTGGGGGGCCTGGGGCCACCCAATTGAAAGTTCCTATGAAAGTTCTTCATGAGACTATTGGTATAAAGATAAATCTTAA
This sequence comes from Thuja plicata, assembly GCA_018584345.1. Taxonomy (NCBI): domain Eukaryota; kingdom Viridiplantae; phylum Streptophyta; class Pinopsida; order Cupressales; family Cupressaceae; genus Thuja; species Thuja plicata. The sequence continues at coordinate 1,146,298 of MU226385.1, forward strand.
AGATGACAACCCAATCACTTTGCATTAGATTAAGTGTGGATACTTGGTTTGCTTCTCCAGAGATAGCTAGATTCTCTCTATGCTCACAGGGAGCATACGTCCCCAGAAAGAGCCAGTGGTCGTACCCTAAATTTTGATAATTTAGAAGTCCCAATCCATTATCAAGAAGCATGTTTCTCCATAATAAAAAAAGATCAAAGGAAGGAAGCTTTATGACACAAATAAATAGAACTAACTAATCGAAGCCTTTAGAAAATGCTAGAATTTAGACCTGCTACAAATATGATTTCAACAGAGGATAAATATGGTCGAATTTTAAAAATATAAAAACAACCCAGTTCGGGAAATCAAATTTCCTATCTCCAATAGAAACATTAGATTTTCACAAGGTGGTTTGGATTTTCAACCAAAGCCAAATCCAAAAGTTAGGTAGTTATTTTTTATTTAGTTTATTGTTTTTTCAAAATAATTTGTAATAAGAGTTGTGTCTTTTCACCCTAAAGAGGTGTGGAAGCCACTCAAACACACATATATATACAGAATGTAAAATCTAAAGAGAAGAGGGGAATACAATATAATACAATTTCACATATTTGGATAGTTTTTAATCAACAGGGATAACATGGACCTAGATGTACTATTTTTTCAAAATCAATAAAGATAAGTCCTTTTTCTTTCGCATGTGTAATAGTTTCATTATCATTTTACAATTAGTCCCTCGGATAAACCAATAGAACTTATTCAAAGTGATAGTTTGATGTGCATGCTTCTTGATTTGATTCATAGTCTATATTTTCAATTGGTTTTCTCATTTTGCATGGTTAAATTCCATTGATTGAGGCCTTAGTCAATTGGTCTGTCATCTGAGAAGTATTACCCATTTGAAATATCTCTGATTTTTTTTAGGTTGCATGTACATTCCATAACACCTTTGAAGTGATAAGTTTTCTTGTAAAACTATCTCTGAGGTTGAACATAAGATTGGAATGATTATGACTCTATTGCCCATGGTAGAATAAGGCACTGGTCTAATTGTTATTTGGATTATAGTTATTCAGTTCTTTTTTTATAGTTTTGTGCTATCTTATCTATCTATTCATTTCAAATTACATACACATTTACTAAACATTCTTTCAATTACTTAAAGTGTTTCAATTTACAGTTCACGATATATTGCTTTCTGTTAGATTTCTTTCAAGTTCCTTGCCATACTTGAGAGAGAAGGTTGAAGTGTTTCTTATCTGCAATAAAAAGCCTTGTAACTTGAAGGATAAGTCAAGGTATAGACCTACCAGCCTTGGTTTTGCAAATCCAGAATTGAAAAAGTTCCAACCTTGCCTTGGTTGTGACTTGTTAGTTGGCCAAATCACTTAGGTTGCCCAACATTGGATTGGCAAGTCCATAGGAAATCCAATCTATCGATTTGAGCACCAATAGGTGTTTCTACAGAATGTGCTCCAGATTTATTTTCAATCTTATCCTTCTTTCCTTGTTCACCTTTCTCTGAAGGCTTGTCCTCTATTTCCTTTTGAGTGTTTTCTTTATTTTGATCAGTAGATGCATTCTTCTGATCATCGGTTGCAGCTTGCTCTACAATAGTATCTATTGTCCCTTTGGTTTCTTTATCACCCTTGTCTTTGGGTGTGTTTGTTTCCTTTTTAGTTGATCCCTCATTGCCCTCTAGTATGTTTATTTCCTTCATTAGGATAGGCATGTTACTTTGAGTCGCTACTTGGGCTTTGTCAGTATTGGTGTCCTACTCATTGGTTAGTCCCTTGTCAGCAGTGACATCCTCATCCTTTTGTATATTTTGTGCAGGTTCTTGCACAACTGGGTGCATGATTGATGTGTCCTGCATTTTTTCATCAGCAATGTCAACTATCTTTCCATCTGATGTCTTCAGTAATTGATGGCTTTGTTGATACTTAAGTGTGATAAATATCACATCATCTTTCTTGTTTGGATCATTGTTGGAATCATAGTGAGTGATATCTTGGATATTATCATCCATGCCTATATCTAAGTTAATAGGGTCATCATCACTTTCTTGATTGTCCAGAGCAATATGCTGAGGAGTTGCATTATCTGTCTCCTCTTTGTGAGGTGTGTTTGTGAGAAGTAATTGTTTCTCAATGCTTGTTGACTCTGCCAATAGATCTAGGAGATGTCTCCATTTGGTTTCTGTCATTGAATCCAGTTCTATAAACTTGCTCTCTAGTACTTTATAAGCCCTTATTTTGGCTACAAATTTACTTGAGTGTTTCTTTAGTACTTCTTGTATCTCTTCAAATTTGGATTCAGGAGGCATCAGTCTCACAAGAACTCTTTCTCTTGCTTCTCTTTCCATTTTCAAGCGATATGACCAATGTTGGTATACCATTTTATCTAGCTCTTCAGGTATTTGATTTACATATTCAACAGGGGCATACTTGTTTTTAGTCATTGATTTTATGACTGTTTCCTATTTTTTATTCTGATCCTCTAGATTCAGTGTATCCCACTGCCTAATATTTTTATCAGTCATTGTGCCATGGGTAGCAATTGATTTGGCAGCTTCATCTACCATTTGGTTTATGAAGTTCCTTTTTACCACATCTGGTTCATCATCTTTGGTGTCGTCCAAGTCAGCCGGTGTCCTGACAAACCTTTTTCTCTTCTTTGGTGGTGTGGTTTTGACAGGTTGTTGTCTTGTTCTTTTTGTTGTCTGCTTCCTTATATAGGTCCTTACTTGACCTTTTTTAAGTGGTGCGGTATCAGTAGTAGCAGTTTGAATTTGTGTTCTTTACTTCTTTGCAAGAGGTGGAGATGGAGGTGTATTAGATTTAGTAGCCTATGCATATGATTTCCTTTCTTTTAGTTCTTCACCAATGGTGCCCTATTCATCGGTTTCCTCCTGTTGATCCTGCTCTTCTTCTGAGACTGATAGAATCTTCTTGAGATTCTTAATCATTTTATCTTTCTTATTTATAGTCTTCTTGTCTTCTAGGCCATGTTTTATCTTGGATTTGGCCTCCTCATATGTACCAAACCTTGGTTGTTTCTTATCAATGGGCTCATTGAGCAGTGCCTCAATTGCACTTGTATCTAGATCAATATTGATCTCATAGTCTAATGGTGATAACCAAGCTGTTCTTGGTACAACTGGTATGATATGTGTGAAGTCTATGTCTGCCATGAAACATATCTCTTCTTTGTGTTTCTCAACTAGTTGCTCAGGAATCCTAGTTCTTTCCATCATCTTTTCCTTGAACTCAAGGAAGTATGCAGACATGATGGACTCAAAGTTGTCTCCTGGTGACTTAATCAGTTCACTAATCTATTGGGTTAATAGTTTGGTAGAGTCCCATACAACTTTTCCTACTGAAGGAAAGTATTCTTGAAAATAGAAAAATATACACATGATAAGTGATCCAAACTTACATGTGTTGCTCTTTGCATACCTGATTTTGATCATATTTTGATCAAGTTGTTTCAATAGGATCTCACATAGATCCATCTAAATTCCTTTTGTTACAATCTTGTAAGCTATGCTTACTACTGTTGCAGAAATCTTGTTCATTCTGCTAGCCTGAAATTTTTTGTAACCAATAACACATGCACCAAATTTTAACTCTTCATCGGTGATTGTGTTTACTTTGAGACCTCTGTTGTCTCCTTTTGCATTGGTGAGTTCTATAACTTCTTTCATGGATGCATGTTTGTGTGCCCTAGCCTTGTCAGTTATCGGATAACCAGTGACAACATGAAGAACATCCTTTGTTATTTTCTTGGGTTGGTCTAGCCATAGTTTGTTGTCATGCATCCTACTTAAGACTAACTTAATCCATTCTGTCTTGAATTCCCTCAAGAAATGTAGGGCATTGGTTAACCCTTTGACCTCCAAGTTTTTGTGTTCTTCTTTCAGTTTTCCTTCAGCAACACATAGCTTCTTAAAAGCTTCATCCATTTCTAGATCACCTATCTCTGTGATTTTGTAGTGAATGTAAGACCTAATGTCTTCTATGAGCAAAAACCTAGGTAGAATTTTTGAAAATGCGCCGGCTTCATTGGGTTTTGATGCAATTTTTGGATAGATCTTGTATTTAGGTTCTACACATGTGTTGTTCTTGATTATTTTCACCACATTCTTCTTTTCATTCTTCAACTTAGCAGTTCTTGATGTAGTTTCCATTGTTTTCCAAGTACTTAGGGTTTTCTTGAAATTAGGGCTTTTCTTGACAAAATAGTAATAGAGATCTTTCATTGTTTTTGGTACTTACTTCGATTCGCAATGGTGATGAGGAATCTATTCTCTATGTGCTGAATCGATCTATAAATGCTTCTTCTTTCTTCTCTTTAATCACTTTGATGTTGCTTTGCTTTCTCTTCAAATCGTGGGTGAAAAATGAAGTTGTCCCGTTGACTATTTATAGACTTTTTGACCTAAGTCTTTGCAATAAATGCTCAACAACTTGTCTGGACAAGAAGATGGGTTTTGTTAGGAGAATGTTTCCAATCATCATTGGTGAAGATATGATGCTTAGGGTAGTTGTTTTACCACTTTGATTTTATTGACAGATATCGGTGTTATTTCATGACTACTTTTGAGCTTTGCCTTTTTACTGACGGTCGTCGGGTTATATTGGCAGTTTACCATATTTACTTAGAGGACTAAAAATTCCTGGTAAGTGTAAACAACTCATTATTGTGTTCACAGATGATTTTTGGTAAGTGTTTACCGATGGTGTTGCATTCTTATATTAGTAACAAGTAAACTAGTATGCATCTTTGGTTCATGCAGATTTTGTTTATTTATCAGTTTATATAATAGAACTAATGCAAAATATAACTTGGTATAGTGCAGTTCCATACTTACTTGTTCAGCTCAAGTGGGGTTAGTGGTGTCACCGGATCCATTGGATGGGGTGTCACCATTTGCATTACTTGGTCCATCTTCATCATTGCATGAAGCTTTTATCCACATTTTGTCTCTTGCCCTCCGAATATCTTCAAGGGTATTACCATTGGGATATGTGCTTGTTTCTATCAATCTATCTTTGCAATCTTTCTTGAGATGACTAATTTTATGATAGTGTAAGCATGCCATTCTAGGGTTTGACCAGCCTCTAGACCTTTTGGTCCATGCTCTCATGTAGTTTGTAGTGATGTGAACATATCTACCACATGTTTTATAGTTTGTCCAAGTGTTGTAATCCCATACATATTGATTACCAATTCTCTTTGGCTGATAAGGAACTTCTTTACCTTTTGGCTTCCATGCTTACCTTTTCTTTTTCTATCATTCTTCAGATGTGTGCCCATTCATCTTGCATGTAGGACAATATTTGTCCATGTAGGTTTCCTTCTTTGGCTTTTCTGTCTTTCTCTTGCATTCATAAGCCTTATGTCCTTTCTTGTTACATTTATAACAGAATCCTATGAATGAAGATGTAGGTGTAGATTTAGGAGTACCTTTTATTTTACCTCTACATGCATTTGATGTGTGCCCTTGCTTTCCACAGTTCTTGCATGTTTCTTTTCTTGGTCTTGGATTTTCATAGACATTCTTTGGATTTGATGATTCTCCATTTTTGGTAAAGCCTATACCGTTGTTGCTATTGACTCTTCGTTGTCCCTCAAGAAAGTCATCCATTATTTTATTGCTTTCTTCAGCTTTTCTGATAATCTCATTATGCTGTTGTTGAATTCTAACCTCATGCTTTAGCTTTTTATTTTCTTCTCTTAGTTCACCAATAATCTATATTCTCTCAATGAGTTCCACATTTATTTTGTTTTCTTCTTGACTCATAAGGACAATCTGATTTGTGAGATCATGGTGATGCTCAGCATGTCTTTTGATTTTCATTTCCTTTTCCTGTAGTTTCTCTGAAATCTTCCTTCTATCATCAATAGAAAGTGTTCTCTCTATTTCAGCTTGTCTGGTAGAACTCATCACATCAATCATTCTTACCATCTGGGTCTCTTGACCGATTTGCAACATCTTTATTTTCTCTATCAGATGTAGGTTGATCTCCTTTAGATTTGTGATGTTCTCTTCTGATGTATCTGATATATTACTTGCATTTGATCTTGAAGATTTAAAGAAATCTAGAATCTCCTCTTCTTGATAGTCTATTTACATGTTCCTGGTAGCCATACCTTTTCTTTCATCCAATAGCTCTCTCATCTTGATTCTTGCTTCTTTATACTCTTCATAGAACATCTTTATCTCAATCTTTTTGTTCTCAATATTCTTATCAAGTTTGTACTTCTCCATTGTATGATCTTTTCTCTTAAGCCTTTAAGCTTTTCAAGAAGATACTTAGCTCTGATACCAATTTTTGGAATTTAATGGGAAGTAGTACTGAGAGGGGAGGGGTGAATCAGTACCTCTAAAATTTTTAGCACCTTACACAATTTATCATTAGCAATCATTCAATTCTGATTTATCAACCATTACTGTTATTCTTTCTTATGTATCTAATGTTTGTTCACAATCTTTAATAGTTTTCAATTATTCATAGAAACATTCATGAAATTGACAAACACATAACACAAGATATGGTATCGCAGAAAACTCCTATTAGGAAGTAAAAACTACGGTGGGGATGGCACCCACAAAACTTCACTATCTGCAGAATGGAAGGGAGCCGGTTAAGGCTTACAATTTGATCACTTTTGATGATCTACCCTATTAAGAGTATTAAGGTGGAGACCTATTAAGATCTACTCTGTTAAGAGATTTAACAACACTGATTTAAGTGTGCACTCAGTAATAAGATTTATAATAGGACGGTTAAGCCCACCTTTCTTGAAAGGATTTCATTAGTGTGCTACACTTGGTAGAATGAGTACAAATCTTGACCTAACTGTATGCAATATAGTATTGCTGATTTACAGATCCATTAAAGCCTTTACAATAATAATATCACCTTAAGTGATTGATGAATTCCTTTTCTTTGCTTGTCGGTAGCCTCTGTTCTATTCTTGAAAACTGATTTGAATATGTTTGTGTTCTTCTGCATGAATTCTCTATCTGGTCTTTAGTTTCTCTTTGTGGCTACTATCCTTTTTGAACAACAACTATTCTCAATGGATTGAGTACCTATTTATACAAGTATTTGACCTATCTTGGAATTCACAATTTACAATGTTAACTCTCAGATCCAAGGTTTACAACTTCACCTTGATGTTTAGTTTGCATGTTTTAAAATAGTAAAACTAATTAAAATAATAAATATTACATTGCTTCCTCTGCACATAATGGATTTAAAAGAAAATCAAGAAGTTATAAATACAACTTCAATGATTTATCTGATGTGGAAAGTCAGATCCACTCTTTGTGGGATGTAACTAACTATCGGTTCTTGGTTGTTGGTTTGAACTTGCAGTCTATTGACGTTCCTTGACTGAACTACTTGTCGGGTTCCCTGTATCTGTTGGGTACCTCTCTTTGCTGTACTGTCGGGTAACACTATTGTTACTCGTCAGGTATTGTTTACCTTTTTGTCACCAGGTAACACTTGACTGTGTTTTTCGGGTAACCTTGGCATTAGATAGTGCTATGCCCTATATGTCGATGTAGAATAAACCGATGGTGCAGATCATGTTTTTCTTCTAAGTATACTAATGGAAAAATATAATGCCTTCAATCTCATCTCTAACTCTAGATCTAGTCATCATGCCTTTTCTTGCATCACCAATAATTTGATCTTTAGGATGGTTTATCTTGACATACCTTTGTGTCTTCAATGTCTCAGTAGCTTTGGCCTACTCTTCTTCTTTAATCTCATTATTGATCATCAAGGATCCTTTAGGTTCAGCAACAACTTCTCTTGTTTCTGTTATCTGACCACAATCATATATTGTTTCCTGAATTTGAAACTTTTCATCTATCCTCACATTGGCACTTTCAATCAATTTCCTCAATCTCAGATTGAAATATTTATATTCTTTACTCTTAGCGGAATAACCAAGAAAGATTCCTTCATCACTTCTAGCATCAAACTTGCCTATCTGATCATCTCTCTTGATATAACATTTACTACCAAATATTCTAAAATATTTCACAGTAGGTGTATAATCAAACTATAATTCATAGGGAGTTTTATTTGTACCTTCTTTGATCTGAATTATGTTTAATGTGTACATAGTAGTGCCAACTTCTTCTCTCCAATTAACATGTGACACATTTCCTTCCAGCAACATAGTCCTTGCAATATCTAATATGGTTCTGTTTCTTCACTCTGCTATCCCATTCTGTTGTGGAGTTCTAGGGGCTGAATTCTTTCTATGTATTCCATTTTCTTCACAGTATGTATTAAATAGCTCTGATGTAAACTCTCCTCCTCTATCTGATCTCAAACACTTCATCTTTAAACTAGATTCAGTCTCAACTTTTGCTTTGAATAACTTGAACTTGTCAAATGCTTCAGATTTCTCTCTCAAATATGTAACCCACATCATTCTATAAAATTCATCAATAAAAAGTATAAAATACCTTTCACCATAGTATGATCTTGTTCTTGTAGGACCACACAGATTTGTATGCACTAGATCCAACTTCCCTTTCATTGAATAAGCTTTGCTCTTGAAAGTGCTTCTAGTATGTTTCCCCATAACACTTTCTCTACACATAGTGTTACATGGATTTACAATTCTAGGTAGATCTCTTACTACTTTTGTCATACTTTCCTTTACAATGTTATCAAAATTAACATGACAAAATCTTCTGTGCCATAACCAACTGTCATCAAATTTTGCAATAAGACAAGAAGCTTCAGATGTGTTCAATTCAAATACATTACCTCTGGATTTAGTACTAGATTCTATCAAGTCTCCTGTTTACTCTTGATAGAGAATTTTCCATTTATGAAGTTCAGTTGATAACCCTTGTCCACTAGCTATCCAACACTCAACAAATTGTGCTTAAGTCCATCAACAAGTAATACATTGTCAGTGTTAGTCTTTCCATACAAAGAAATAGACCCAATTCCAACAATAAGTTTAGGAGTATTGTCACCAAATCTAACAACACCACCATCATGCTTTTTCAAACTCATAAACTTGTTTTTATCTCGAGTCATATGATGTGAACAACCACTATCTATTACCCATTCAGATTTGTTTTCAACTCAGGATACTAAGGCTTTTTCTTCATGCATAGGTTCATCATCCTTAATAGCAATAAATCAAATTTCATCATAGTCACCATCCTCATCATCAGATACACCCTCACTTGCATAATAACATTCTTTGTCCTTTGAGAATTTAGATTTGAAAAACTTAGGTTTGGGCTTTGGAATTCTTGTAGGACATCTAGATGCAAAATGACTAATCTTGTTAAATGAAAAACATTTCAAGGGTAATTTTCCCTCAAACTTACCCTTACCTCTCTTTTCTCTTCTAGCAATCAGTGCCACAACTTCATCTAGCTTCCTTTATTCTTCCTATATTTGTTCCCATTCATCAGCATAGGCTCCAAGTTCTTCTCTTAAGTCACTAATTCTTGTGCTTGTATTTCCAGGTAAGATTCTTTTGCTTTTGTGCACGGTTGCTTTGAAGGATGACTCAACCTTAGGTAAAGTGTCTCCCAATTCCGTGGCTTCAAATGTAGTTAGCTTTCCAATCAAAACCTCTCTGGTGAAGTTTGGTGTCAAAGGTATGACCTCCTCTATAGCCTGAACCTTGGTTCTATATACATGTGTCAAAGATCTGAGTATCTTTGCAATCATTTCTTCCTCACTGTAAGTTCTTCTAGAGTTCCTAATACCAGTAACCAGTTTAGTAATTCTCTATCCATATGCTCTCATGTTCTCATCTTCTGTCATCTTCAGTGATTCCATCTTTGTCTTCCAGTTCTATAACTTTTTTTTCTTTGTAAACTTGTCTCCAACATATAGTGCTTCCAGTCTTGTCCAAATTTCATGTGCAGAGTCCAAGTCCTTTACTTCAGTAAATTATTCTTCTGATAGTGCGCTAATCAAGGATTCCCTTGCAACCATGTTGCATGAAAATAGCTTCTTTTCATCTTCAGTGGATTTCTCTAATTCATCCTGAGTTGCTACCTTTTCTTTCTTCTTTGTTATCATCCAGTTATCAATTCCCAGACATAGAAAATGTGTTCTCATCTTGTTTTTCCAACTGTCAAAGTTTTCAGGATCAAACTTTGGACTATCCTTCATGTAGTAATTCATCTTCAGGATCACCTCAAGCTATTAAACTTTCTTTCTGAGGACCAATAGCTCTGATACCAATTGTTAGGAATAATAGTCCACAAGACAACTGAGAGTGGGGGGGTGAATTAGTTGTAATATAGATTATTAAACTTTAAAATTTATAAACCAAATCTGTAAATATAAATGATAACACAGTAAATGCCAACACCATAACACAATATTTGTTGTCGAGGAAACCCTGTTAAAGGTAAAATCCTGGTGGGAATTAACACCCACAAATAATGACTGAGAGTATAGTATCCCTGTTAAAAGATTTTAGCCCTGTTAGGATCTTATTACAATATTACAGTACATAGTCCCTGTTAGGAGACATACCCTGTTAGGAGTCAAGAAAATAGTAGGCTCACTTCCCAAAGAAGGTTAAAGCCACCCTCAAGGATTTACAATCTGAATCAAGTTTATAAAGAAAATACACATTCTAGGGAACTGTCTGATAGCAACTGTCTTTTCTTGGTTAGTTCCAATGAAGTATCAACTCCGCTTTGTATCCAGTAGTCAACAAGCTTCGTAGCTTCCACACATCTCTATCCTTTTCTTTCTCTATTTCAGACTTCTCCACAAGAAATTATCATTTATATATACCCTCTTACAACAATTCATTAGGTAAGCTAGTTAAGCTTTCCTAATACATAATTAACTAGGTCGGCCAATTAAGGCTTTCCATCATAAAAATAATTACATAACCCCTTGCTAAGATACACACGGTATCTATAAAAAGTATACATCATTTACAATCTATCACATATACTTCCAGATCCATAATTCATGCAGATAATTAATTCCACATGTTACATATCTGAAGTCGGCCAAAAAATAGGTCTTCTCCATAATACACGCTACAACTGACATCACCAGTATCCAAACAATAATCAAAATCAACCCATTACTCTACCATATGTCGGTTATCCATAAATAAGCTCACAAGTTCTGAAATATATTTTCTAGAAAGATATACCCGAAACATAGAGACCTGCTATTTCCAGAATCATAGTTACAGTCCAGAAAACCAGTCTTCACCAAATCAACTATAACATCCAAAGTATGTAACATAGAGCCAAGCACCTTAGGAATAAGGTTAGCATACATCTTTATGCATAAATCCAACTTCGATAGTTTTGAATCATCCATACACTTTCCGTACACTCCTTCCACTTAAGTAGCCAGCCCATCTTCTCCATAGAAATATATGTTGACATCAATGACAAAACATGAATATCAACAACATGATTAGTAACCAAAACTGATATCATACAAAAATACCGAGATAAATAACATCATATTATGTGCCCATCTAGAGAGTTCATACAACAATTCAAGGGTATCTAGGTAGGGTTCAGGGTGAAAGAAGACCTCCATCAACTTTTCTACTTTAAAGAAGACATGCAGAGAATGGTAGCACATGAGGAATAAATAAAGTTCTTCGCTTCAGAATTGACCACTTTCAGGGAGAAGCAAGAAAAATGCCTCAGTAAAGTGGAAGAGAAAGAAGTGGATTATGAAGAGGTACAAGAGATAGTACAAAGGCTGTGGGAAGCTCACCCAGAAACAGTTCCATAGTTGTTGCTCACAGTAAATTTCTCCAGAATTAGCTAAATTTTGAACTGGGAATTTCTCTAGACTTAGCCATTTTTGCGAAGGCCAATTTTTGGCCTTTCGGCCTCCAAAAGTCCAAAATTTTGGAGGACCAAAAACCCATTTTTAGTCTTAGTGAATTTTTAATCTATCAAAATTCAGAGCAAAGCTCTGGGTCCAAATTCTGGGCCATTCCAGCGTGGGAATTGTTTTTGCATAAAAGTAGAGTTCCAGATCAGATTGATCCACAAATGGGGTTCATTTTTGCATAACTTGAGGCCTTCTATCAGTCTTCACCACATAGGGAACTCTAAGAGAAGGTTCTAAGGGAGAAATCAAAGATCAAAAGAAATACTGCAATTAAAGATGGTGGAGCTCCAATTCCTTTCTCTCTTCTTTCTAAGCGAGTTTGACCCTAAATTCATGGGAAAACTAATTTTAAATAGATCAAGGATCCATGCAAACTGTTTAGCATCACTTTAGTAGTAGTTTTCATTAGAAAGATTTAGTTTTAGTTTGTTTTCATTTTTTTTAGAGTTATTGATGTCCTAGTTTCGGGGTTTAGATTTTGTAGATCAAAGTACTATACATTGTAATCAAAACAATGTAATACAATTAGATCTTTGATGCAATAAAAGATATACAATTGGTGCTTCATTCATTGTGTGATTATTTTATGTTGGCTATGAGAATTTTATGAATGTGTGTTTTCTTATTGATTTATTTTAAAGAGCCAACTGGGTTTATTGTGTTTTTGATCTGCAATTAATTAAATTGGAGTTTGTTGTTGTTCATCGATCTTGCTGCGATGAATGTTTGGGAAAGATAATTCTGTTGGGTCAATGATAAATCTATCTTGTGTGTGTGCATATGCTTGTGGCTTCATGATTTTGATAGATTTTAAAAATCTCGCGTCTTGATACATTTCTCTCCAAACGATTGCATCCGTTGGGTATAGAATTGTGACATGGTCCAATTCATATTCAACAGGTTCTGATCTTTCCAACATTTAATTTGCAAGAGCGGTTCAAAAATGATTTATGTCTGTTAGTATTTCATTTTCAATAAATTTGTTTAAAGTCTCGTTACCCAAATCTTTTGATTTTCTTTGACAATACAGATAATTAGGTGATCTTCATGAGTTTCAGCATCGATTTGCATCATTAGTAAGCTACATGCATTGACGAATTGGAAAATACAAAAAGGGTACTAAAGTTGTTTTAAAGTTTGATGTCTTAAAAATACCAGCAAAGGCCCCCTTGTGAACATTCACATTTATCTTCAACTGAGTTACCAAGAAGTTTGTACCACGACCACTGTGAACCTTGGGAATAACTTTGTTATTCTTTCAAGAGAGGAAATCAAATCTCAAGATCCAAGCAACTGACTTGTGTAAAAGCAATGCTCAACACCAACCATTATCTGTTATATTACATGTATGCATATGTTTCATCTTTGTGATGACACGTTTGCAAGTACCGGCCATCGACTTCCCTAAATTGCAAGGATGAGTATGCGTTATCGCGATATCTCAATGGTAAGAGACGAGAGATAACAGATAGGTCCAAATCCCAACCTAAGCCATTTATTGTCCTCAAATACTAGACAAGTATCTGACTGACTACCTATCCAAATTCATCAAGGTGACGTGAATTCATGAGCTTTTCCCTTGGGTTTTATTTTGCATTTGGATTTAGTCAGTTTTCTTTATGTTTGCTTGCCATGTGGTTTGATGTGGTTTTGTGTTAAAATAGATTAAGGAATTAATTAAGATTAGTTATGAGATTAAAATAATTATATCTTATGAATACGAAAATAGTAAATACATAGATATTTAATTAATGAGAATTAATTAAATACCATTGATTATTTAAAGGACTTAATTGAAAAGACCAAATTACAAAAATTGGAGATTTAATTAAATATTAAAATCAAATTTCAAATTGAATGCATAAATAATATAAATTGATTTTAGTTATCAAAGTTGTATATTAAGTTGATCTAAAAATATTAATTTTAATTAAATTATAATTATGCAAGTTATATGCACACTTAATCAAATGAATTGATTTATCAGTTCTAAATTAAAAGGTTAAGTTAGCATACTTAACTAAAGGATTAATTATTAAATAATAATTCTTTTAAAAATTAAGAATTATAAAAATAAGATTTGGAAGTTGAGTTCTACTTTCTTATTCAAAGTTGAATGTTTGAGTTCTGATTGCTAGAGCCTTTTCTTTGTTATTTTAGGGGACATAGATTTTAGGAATTACAGGTTTTGGCTCAAGATTTTGAAGTTGAAGAATTTATTGAAAGTTTGAGATTTTTAAAGTTTTGGATTTGGTCTTGGTGGATCAATTTGAGGTAGGGTTTTCAATCCTATGTAATTTTCTATTTGAAAAGATTGTCTCCTTTGTGCATGTTTCTGTTGTGTGATTGTTGGAAGTCCTCTTCAAAGATTGTGATTTTGATAATTGGGTTTTGTTTTGTTAATTTTGTGAAAAAATTATCTATGTCTCTTGAATGGTTTATTTAAAGTTGAGGTTTTGGTAATAGGATTTGGTTGAAATTTTGTGAGAAATTTGATAAAAATTATATCTTTAAAAGTTTTATTTTTGCATTTGCAATTTCGAGATAGGTGGTAGGAAAGGCATCATGTGTTTGTGGTAGTTTTTAGGAAGTTTGAGTTTTGGGAAAAATTGCATGTATCCTCATGATTTTCTAAATTTTGTCTTTTTTTAGGTTATGACTTTTTTTCTTTAAAACATATATTTCCAAAACAATTAATAAAAAAAAAAATTAAATTATTACTTTCAGATTTTAATTGAAAATTTTTTTTTAAAAAAGATTTAATTTATTTTGAAATTTTAAAAATAAATAAATAAAAAATGATTTAATTATTTATTTCAGAAATTTCAAAAAGAATATATATTAATTGTTCTTTTTATTTTTTATTTTTCATATTTATATAATTAAGTCTAATTAATTGTTAGCTGGATATAGTTTATTATATATTTATTAAACTAAGTGTGGTTATAATTTAATAGATATATAATTGTGATTTAGTTATAATTTAATAGGAGTTATAGTCGAATTAAGTTTATAATCATTTATTTATGATTATTTGATAATATGGGTGGAATTATAAATAACATAATTTATAATTTAAGTTAGATTATAATTAATTGGGTTATTGTTACATTATGAAATAAATAAAGATTAAATATTAATTCAAATGGGAGTTAAATTTATATTCTATAAATAGAATTGACATTAATATTTAACCCAATGATGTATATTTATTTTATTAATTAAGTCGTTTATGATATAAGATAATTTAATTTAATAGCATAATAATGTTACATAATTGAATTTTAATAAGATGTTAAATACATTTTGTATGTATGTATTTTATCATGTGATGTTTGGTATTGATTATGTGTTGGTGTGGGTAAAGTAATGCCCTAGGTGGATTCTTGTCCATTGAGACCTAAAGTATTTTACAATTTTATACTTTAAACTATTTAAGTTATGTTGTGGAAAATTCATAGTCATTTTTATGTCACGATTAGTTTATGTGTGGTTTTGGGGTGCATCTATGAGTGATGTCGTATATTCTTGAGTTTTGATCATTATTTTATTTAACCACAAGAGGTGACAACTATTATTGTATTGAGTTTGATTTTACTTGGTCACCTTGTTTCTTCTATTGTAGTTGTTCTAATGGTCTTTGGTTTATGTTTACTCCATGTTTGAAGATTATTGTCATTGATGACTTTGTCTTTAAAGATTGGATTTATCTTATGATATGATGAACTATGAGAATTAGTAATCGTTTATTGAGATGTCCATTATGGGGTGGACAATTTGGATCTTTGTATAGGATGTGATATTCTAAATTATGCTCCAACACTTGTCTTCGGTAATTTTGACGATTCAATGACTTACAAGAGGTCTTTTATGGTTCTGGTTTTGCCTTATCTTTATTTCTTTTAGTTGGAGCATAAGGTAGGTTATCTAGGATCATAGAAGTGAAGCGGCTTAATATGGAGACCGAGGCCCACAAGTGGGTGACCAAGGAAACTCATTGTAAGTAGCTTAATAAGTGATAACTTAATAAATTACTAGTTTTAAAACATTAATAAGATAATTATAGTTGCTCGGCCATGTCTTCAGTGCTAGTTTAGGATAGGAATGGGAGTTGGAGATGATGCTTGTATACCCAAGGGGCTTAAGGATCTGGCATGATTGGTTTCTTTGTCTGTATGAGAGGATTATTAGTTTTGCATGGGTTTTTCTCGAGGGTCCAGGGTCTAAAGTGACCACTCTAGGGTAATTCAAGTAGATGACAATGTGATGACACTTCCCTATATGTGTTGTAGGTTCCTACGTTGCATTTGGTAAATCTGATTGTGTCTTGATCATTTATACTTGATAACCTTATAACCATTTTATCCAATGTACCTTTTGATTAGTCTTGCTTGTTTGGTTATTTTTGTTAGTGTGGGCCTAATTTTATCTCCTCAGCATGGTGGGAGTGGACCTTTGGTTCCACGAGGTTGAGTGGTAGTGATTCTTATTACCATAGGGGTCTGATGTTCATGACTTTATGCTAGGATGATCCTTGATGTTGCTTATATCTTCTTGTTCATTGCTTGGAGACTTTCTTATGATCATTATAAGATGTATATCTTGTATTTCATTTTATATATCTGTGATATTTATTTGGGAGATGATTATGTATTTGTATTATATTTGTGACTTGATTTCAATTATTTTTATCCCTACAACATGTGCAGTGGAAGTTGTATTATCTTGTATACCATGATGTATCATTGGTACCATATTGATATTACCTTTTCTTATGTTGGTAATGAATGCATGTTGTTATTTATTTGCATTATATAGAGATTGTATATTGTATATTTTATTTAGTATATTAGTTAACTTACACAATTCTTTGTCATGGAACCCTCAGGATTTGTAATATGTAAATGAGTTACATTTACGAGTATGTATTGTCTTATGTTATATTGCTTCCACATTTTTATTCATTAATGATTGTGAACTCTTAAGAAAAAATTATTTTGTAACCTTAGTAACATGTTTTAGGTTAAATTACCCTAGGTGCCCTGGCAGAGCGTTACAAGAATACCATTATAACTGTAAAATTATTCCGAAAGGAGCTAGAATGATGCTCTAATTTTCTATGTGCAAAATTAGTGAAGAAAGATAATTATGTTGGGTTAACAATAAATCTATCTCGTCTGTGTGCATATGCTTGTGGCTTCATGATTTTGATAGATTTTGAAAATATCACATCATGATACATTTCTCTCCAAATGATTGCATCCATTGGGTATATAATTGCAACATGGTCTGATTCATATTCAATGGATTTTGGTCTTTCCATCATTTAATTTGCAAGAGTGGTTCGGTAATGGTTTATGTCCGTTAGGATTTCATTTTCAGAAAATTTGTTTAAACTCTCGTTACCCAAATCTTATGATTTTCTTTGACAATCAAGATAATTAGGTGATCTTCAGGAGTTTCATCATAGATTTGCATCATTAGTAAGATACATGCATTGACGAATTGGAAAATACAAAAAAAGGTACTAAAGTTATTTTACATTTTGAGGTCTTGAAAATAGCATCAAAGGCCCCCTTGTGAACATTCACATTTATCTTCAACTGAGTTTACCAAACAGGTTGTACCACAACTACGGAGAACCTTGGGAATAACTTCATTATTCTTTCAAGGGGGGAAATCAAATATTGAGATCCTAGCAATTGACTTATGTAAAAACAATGCTCAACAAAAGTGGTGCTAGAAAGAGGGTCTAAAGATTGAAAAGATGGATAACATTGGATCTTTCTCTTGAGAACGGTTCAGGCGAGTGCTTAGATCATCTCCAAAAAGAGGTGAGTTCCTTGAACTCAATCATCATCATAGAGATCACAGAGACAAAGGAAATTCAAGAGAGAACCTCTCTCACCATTACATTGAGCCACAAAATCTACTTGGACAACAATCACACATTGTTGTCCTGACTGTCCTTGCAGCCATAAACTAAAATTAGAACTTGCAAAATCAAAATTTACAACAGCCTTATCTGATGGCTTTCTTCGCTAATGCACAAAGCTCACCACTAAAATTCATTGGGCAGCTCCATGAATTGCCCAAAAATCTAGAAATGTTTTGCACATGTTTCATAAATGGAGAATCAAGGATAGCAGAAGAGCACATCTAGGCCTTCAAAGAAATTTGTAACTCTAAGGAGATTGCCCACCAATATTTTTTCTATCACCTGTTCCCATATAATTTGGGGGAGTTTTCATATAAATGGTACCTGAACTTACCACGGGGATCCATCTCTACATGGTCGAGTTTGAAACCAAATTTATGAACTAGTTTAAGTTGTATGTGGACCCTACTACAACACATCACTAGTTCATAACAATGAGGAAAGACCCCAATGAACCCATTTCTATGTTCAATCATCATTTCCATAAGATGCATCATAAATTGGAAGCTCCTTACACTATACTAGAGGCATCCATCATACAAGTTTACCTTAAAGCCCTGGACCCCTTCACTTCAATTTTTCTAAGAAGACATCCCCCCCGCAGATAGGAACACAATAGAAAAGGTGTACAATGAAGCCATAATGTTTACACAACAAATGGACCCATAAGAAGGGAACTTCAGGGCCATGCCTACTAATGGTAACATCGCTACTCTGCATCAATTTTCAGCAATCAATCAAGCTCTGGACACCCACATGCCTTTTTTGAACCCAATTCTGACACAACCATTCACTGTCCCACCATCCATTACTTATCTAGGTTATGAGGCTCATAAAATAGCTTTCTTTGAGCAATAGATTGTTCTCCCAACCGAACTTGATGCTCACCTATCCTCCGAATTGGAATTTGTAAATAAATCCCTATCCCAACTCATTAATGAGCTCACTAGGATGAAGTTAACTCCCTCCAAAAACCAAAGTGGATACCAACGGATGCCTGATGCTCTGAATTCTTACCCCCAAAATTAGAATTGGAGTTTCAATACCTATAACAATAACAATAATTTTCAAGACAATCCATTTGGGAAGCAAAGGCCCAATAGACCATGGAATACTTGACCCAACAATGGCAGAATACCCATAAATAATGCTAATGCTTATGAGGCTTCTGATGCAAATTTTGTCGGGGCTCCAAATATATGAAAAGGAAACAATGGATGTGGAAGGAAACCCTATTGATTATGTGGAAGGAAACCCTACAATCAATATCCTCAAAACTCAGAGGAACCACCTCTTCAATTTAACGCCATGATGTTTGACTCTTATGAATCTAGAAACAGGGAAAGTTTGGATACCTATACTAAAGAAGAAGAGTTCGTGGTCCCATTTTAGAAGGAGAAAGAAACTGAATACTCTGAGGTTCATGCCTTTCAAAATGATCATCGAAGTTCATACAATTTGAGGAGCCAAAAGGAACCTATGACCGATGGTATACCTCCAGGAAAAAAACCAACTCCACCAGATCCCCAAGCAAGCAACAACCCTATGCCGCATATAGGTCTGAGTGCTCCTACATCATCTCCACCAATCACATTTTCTAGTTACAGAAGTCTAGCTTGGTCAACTGACAAATATAGTGCAATCGAATAATTGAAGAAAATGAAGGTGACCATCTCTATGTTTGAAATGCTTCAAGGATTTCCTTCTTAGAGAGAAGCACTCCTAAAATCCCTAGACCATTCAAAACAAGGTATAACACCCAGCAGTGCAAAGACCCCCACATCCAATATAAACACTTCATAAGATTTCCCTGTAATGTCTAAAGATAAGGTAGAAGTACCTCCTTTCCTACTTAGTATGTGAATGTTTGGAAAAAAATTACACAACTACCTAATTGATTTAGGATTTTCATATAATGTCATGCACTTGTCTATCTTCCAAAAGCTAGGGATGGTTCCCCAGATAATAAATTGGGTAGTAATCCAAATAGACAAGACATAGGTCAAGGTAATCGGTGTGCCCAAAGATGTGCACATCGAATTGGTCACAGACCCAAGAATACAAGAACACATCGACATGCACATAGTGAATATTCCTGAAACTTATGGAATGTTGTTGAGTCAAGAATGGACCAAATGTTTGAGAGGTTAGTTGTCCACCGACGTCACCCAACTATGGCTACCATGGAAAGGATTGAACAACCAAATCAAGATCAATGTCGAGCCCAAATTGAAAAGGATGATCATAAATTATAATGCCCCATACGAGGTCCTGTTTACACAAACTAACCTAGGCACTTACCGAATGGATGATATCCTCATGTTTTAGATCATGGAAATAGAAGAACAAAATCACAGTCCCATACAAGGTTTTCTGGAAGTCAACCCCAATGATGACATCTTTAAAAGTTTCATCAGTGGCATGATGATAAGCCTGTGACACCTGGGATGGGACATAGATCCCAACATCCTCCTATTACCAAGATACTGCCAATTACACCAAGTGAGCAACTCAAAATTTATCTATCTCGATTATTAAGACATGTTTTCATGCATGCTAAACCAGATTGCCCTGCCAACCAGAGTTTTAGAAGGTCTGGGAGAAGATGTAAAGAACTTCGAGAGGGAATTAATTTGGCACCCCTTCAAAGGAGAACAACCATACCAGTCAAAGTTCCCTTTCTAAAATTTAGATGGTGGATCAGATTTAGATGAAAAGAACCCTAACCCCAATGTGGTCAATGATTGCAGTACTTCAAATGATGGTTCCTACCCACCTTACAGGAGGACGCCAGCGAACTAATAAAATAAAACCCCAAAGATCTAAATCTCGAGGCCACTCTAGGGATAAGAAAAGAGGAACAAACCTCCTCAGATAATGAGGAAGGAAATGAGGGAAGGCCTGAAATGAAAAAGTTGTCAGGAAATTCCTAATCCAAGTAAAAACCCTCAAAATAGTAACCAATATGGAAACTTCATTTCGACAGCTCCAAATGTAAACAAGGAGCCGATTCAGGAATTTAGCTGATAAATTTGAGAGGTAAGTCCTTCTATGTTGCTTATCAATCACAATTTTTGTGCACTAACAATGTTGCACAATACAAAGCACTAGTTCATGGACTCCTCATTGCCCATGAAAAGGGGATAACAACCCTCAAAGTGGAAGGTGACTCACAACTGATTGTTAAGCAGATCTGTAGGAAATATTCTTGCAACCATAAGAGGCTCTCGGCTTACCAAAATATGGATTGAGACTTGATAAAAGACTTTGAAGAATTCAATATCAAATCCATCCCAAGGAGGAATAATGTCATCACTGAGGTACTAGCTGTGTCTTCTAGCTCATTACACACAATGGAAAAGTCAAAACTCAAGAATTTTTTAGTGGAATTCATTACAACTCTAGCTATCCCAGACAATATTACCAACTTTCAAGTCTTCCAAGATGACCAACACATCCTAGAGTTCATCATGTGCATCGGTGTGTTTGAGAAACAAATCATAGATGAAGGGAAGGAAGAAGTAGAGGAAGAAGCAGATCTAGAAGCACCCGATGATTAGGCCATCATAAATTTAAGGATAAAATCCATATCTAAAGGCATGGTAGAACTAGAAAGGATATTTGACAATGATGAGACCGCTATGAGAAGACAACCAGATATCCCAATCGATGGTAAATAATATGAAATTTTGAACCTTGGCACCGAAGACGAGCCAAGACAAGTCCATATCGGGAAAGTAGGTACCAAAGAAGAAAAGGAGTGAATGGTCCAACTCCTCTCTGAGTATTAAGATGTCATAGCCTGGAGCTATGAAGAATTGAAATCATATGACACTTCGGTCATAGTACATAACATCCCACTGAAACTAGACTGCAAGCCTTTTAGACAACATCAAAGACCCGTGAACCCCACCATGGATCGTCTAATACAAAAGGAAGTCCAGAGGTTGCTAGATGCAATAAACATCTTCCCAATCCAAAATTCTATGTGGGTCACAAACTTGGTACCAGTGAGAAAGAAGACTGGTGGGATTAGATTCTGTGTAGATTTACAAAACCTAAAGAAGGCCTCCTAGAAGGATAAATACCCACTTCCATCTCTATATTGAGCGCTACAAGTAGTGAACGGGTCCAAAATGATGTCGTTCTTGGATGGCTTCTCGAGCTACAACTAGGTTATGGTACAAGAAGAGGATAGGTTGAAAATGACTTTCACAACCAAATGGGGGACATTCCCCTATTGACAAATGCCCTTTAGTTTAATTAACATTGGGGCCTCTTTCCAAAGAGAAATGGACATAGCTTTCAAAGGGCTAGTCGAGAAGTGCATTATCATCTATATGGACGACCTCATAGTCTTCTCCAAATAAAGATTTTATCATATGGATGACATTAGAAGATTCCTTCAGAGATGTAGAAAGTACAAAATTTCTCCCAACCCCAATAAATGTGTGTTTGTGGTCACAGAAGGCAAGTTGCTGGGACACATCATCTCAGAAGAAGGGATAGTCATAGATCCCAAATGGGTACAATACATTCTCAAGTTAACACCACCTCATAGCCACAAAGAGATAAAATAATTCTTTGGAAAGATTAACTTTGTAAGGAAGTTTATCAATGATTTTGTCATGAGAGTAAAATCCCTAAATGGCATGTTGAAGAAAGATGCCAAAATTGAGTGGACTGTCCCAGTGAAGAAGTCTATTGAGGAGATAAAAAGTGCAATCACCATGACCCCTGTCCTCATCATCCCGGATTGGACTATTCCTTTCAAAGTGTTTTCCTTTGCATCATAACACTCATGCGCAAACATCCTCGCACAGAAAAAGGATGGTAAAGGCAAGAGACTGATAGTCTTCATGAGTTGCCCACTTAAGAATGTCAAAGTTAGATAACCTAATCTGGACAAACAATATTTTTCTATGGTCAAAGTAGTAAACATGTTCTGACACGATATTATAAGGAGCAAATATTTTGGGGTAGTTCCTGACGCAAGAGTAAAGTCTTTGTTAATGGAAAATGAGATAGGGGAATGAAGGGGAAAGTGGAGGGCGATTCTACAAGAATTTGACCTCGAGATCCAAACAATGAAACTAGTAAGAGGCCAAGGCTTGAAAAATCTAATCTATGAGGTAGAACAAGTTCTAAAATGCAAAACTTACACTGCTCAGGGTGTGATTTTAGACATATGGTACCAAGACATAGTCTATCACTTACTGTAGAACCTCTATTCAGAAGTAATGAACAACTCACAAAGAAGGGGCCTAAGAATCAAGAGAAATGCTTACGTGTTGAAGAATGGGTGGCTATACAAAAGCAATTATGAGATCTATACCTGAGATGATTAGATAGGCTTAAAGCAAAACAAGTCCTCGATGATTTCCATGAAAAATACATGACATGCCATGGGTCATTTGAAGCCACTTCCTACCAAATCTTGAGAGGAGGATACTATTGATCGATGCTATTTAGAGACACCAAAGAACACATAAGATTTTGCCACATCTACTAGATAAGTGCAACTCGAGAAAGGAACCCGACAATGCCTTTATAACCAGTAAATAAGGTACGCTCATTTGCCCAATGGGGATTGGATTTATTTGGAATGATTAACCCCCCTTTATTTACAGGTCATAATTTCATCCTAACAGCCACCAATAACTACAAGCACTAGATTGAAGCCTAGGCACTAAATAATTGCACCACTAAAGTAGTAACCAAGTTCTTAGAGGAGCACATTATAACCAGGATTAGAATATCATTTTATCTGGTATGTGAAAACTCCCCCTCCTTTTCCTCTACTATGATCACACATTGGGCCTTTGAAAATTAGGTAATCCTCAAATTCTCTTCTAATTATTACCCACAAGGAAATGATGTAGCGGAATCCACAAACAAGAACCTAACAACGATGATCATACGCCTCCTAGATAACAATCCTAGAGATTGGCATACTCAGTTGAAATACACTTTGTGGACCGACTGGGTAAGGATTAAAAATGCCTTAGGAACATCCCCATACCAACTAGTCTATGGCCTACAACTGGTCTTCTCTATGAACTTGAAAATACCAATCCTGATATTTATGGACCAGTATGTTGGGGGTGAAGATTGAGTGCAAGTTCCACTCATGAATCTCCTCAACTTGGAGGAGAAAAGAACTTTAGCTCTGGAGCACGTGCCAAAGCACCAAGAATTTGTCAAGAAATGTTTCAAAAAGAGAGCCACTATCAAATATTTTAGGATCTTCAACCTTGTCCTTATGTGGGCTAAGGAAAAAGAAAAGCTGGGAAGCCACACCAAGTTTCAAAAAATGTGGACAAGCCCCTACCAGATATCAGAGATCTTGGGAGAGAACACCTTTAGGATCATCACTTTAGATGGAGAGTTGACCTCATTGCCAAACAATGGGAAATTTCTCAAATATTATTTTGGAT
Organism: Thuja plicata; assembly: GCA_018584345.1. NCBI lineage: Eukaryota > Viridiplantae > Streptophyta > Pinopsida > Cupressales > Cupressaceae > Thuja > Thuja plicata. The sequence goes on from MU226385.1 coordinate 1,170,552, forward strand.
CTTGGGTGGGACTGCCTTTCATCCCTTGTATTTTAGTTTTCTATTTTGTCCTTTTTCTTTCTTTTTTTATTTTGGTCCAGCTTCCCCCTTTTTTTTTCTGCATCTCCGCTTCCCCCCTTTCTTTTTGTTTTAGTGCTTGCTGTTTCCCCTTTTGTCTTGGGTCGGTGTGTTTTGACCCCATCCCAAGTAGTCCCTAAAATTTGAGGAGAGGTATTTCTTGGTCAAAATCTCCAAAGAAATGATGAGTGCAGAGAATGTTCCCAGAGTCAGAAGTGATGACGTCTTCCATAAGAAATAAGAGAGATGTCTGACCCTTGGTCATCCTGATAAAAAAGAACACTAAAAAATGAAACCCGAGAGCACTGGTGATTGGAGCATTTGTCAGTTGTGACCAACCTTAGTGCATTGAATCGGGCACCCACCAATCCTAGACCCCAATTATAATAGATGCAAAAGGGAATAGGGAAGAGGGAAGAAAATAAGGATAATGGAACAAATGAAACAGCTAAGAAAAGATAAACCCCAGGAATTTATAGTCAAAAAACCCGGGTAGCACAGTCTAATTGCTACTTGGGTTACCCAAAAGAAGAATATGTACTTGAATACATCTTTAAGAGCTACATAATCTAAGTCATAGTCTGACATGAAAAAAAGAAGGATGAGAAGAAATCATTTCCAAAATGAGATTCCCCTTGCATACCTCTAAAATATAGCATACAAAATAGATGAGGGTGACTCTAGAAACCTCTATCGAGGCTATGGACGCCATACCGATAGTAGAGCAAGGTTATATTGGGATTCGGGGCAAACTTTTATGGGGCTATGGATGCCTGACTGGCAGCAAAGCTCTTTCCACAAAGCCCTAGTCTACATAATGAAGGTTGGGAACAATTGACAAATGCTCTAATCACCGCATTCAAAGGTAGAGAAATGAACCTACTTGCACACACACTGAAAGACAAGCAAACAACTTTGTTCTTGGGAGTCAGTGAAAGACATTCAACATGACCAACTCTTGTTTTTTTTTTCACTACAAAAATTAAATTACAAAATGGTTTTACTGATAAAGAAATTCCTTTATCATTCCTCCTTTTTCCAGGGCTATTTGTTGTGGGTCCAAAAAATACACCCCATGTTGGCCCTCTGGCCTTGGGGACCTTTGGGGGCTTCTTTTGCTTCTTCTTTCTTCTTCCGTTTTTTTGCTTTATTCTGGCTCTCTGAGTTTTCTGCTAGGGATCTAATGGAGAAGTGTAAAGTCTTTTTAGACTTTCTCACTTTCACACCTTTGAGCTAAAGAGGTCATCTGACCTCCAAAAGTGTGAAATCCTGAAAAGAGAAAAAAGTTCCAAGTCCTTTTGGACTTTTGTACTTTTGCACTTTTAGACTAATGAGGTCATCCAACCTCCGAAAGTCTGAAAGCCCAAAAGTTTGGAAGTTTGGGAGGCACCTTTCAACATTTCGACCTCTGAAACAATGAAAGGTATGACATCACCCATGAGCTATTAAAGCAAGCCCGTACACTTTTTTTCATTCTGCCCCCATGTGTTAGTTTTTTCTTCCACTTCCTCACTACTTCTCCTCCTCATGCATTTTATTCATGTTTTGTGGCATCAGATATTCAACTCCACCTTTGCACCTTTGCAGGTTGGTTCCCTTTCCTTCCTTCATCCTTTTTTTTCGTAGTAGTTTCCTTTTTCCCCCTTTGTGTTCCTTAGTCATGTTTTTTGATGAGCCTCTTAAATGGCCATCTTTCTAAGTACTTTTATTTTCTTTTCAATAGTTTCTTTGCAAAACAGATACATGGACTTATGGTTTTATATGCATATTTTATATGTGAAAAGACATTAAGTAGGAAGTGGATGATAGAAGAACAAGGTATATCTGCTTAAAACTGATGGATAGAAATGATAGAATGTAGTAATCATATATGCTAATGAATAATCCTTTTCCTATTATATGTTTGTGGGTAGTTTCCTTCCTGTATCCATATGCCTTGCAAGCGTATTAATTAGAACTTTACACTTTCTTCCTAATTTTAATGATGTGAATATGTATGTATCAAAGGTTGTGTGTTCCTTAATCATTTTGTAGGGATCAGTCAAGGTGCATTTTAAGATTAGCATAATGGTGTTGAAGAAGTCAAAACCAACCGTTGCTACAAGATTCCTTCGTGTTGAAGAAGTCAAGTAAGTGCTTGAGCAAGTTAAGGTGTTACTGCAAGATCTTCGCATGAGGAACATGTCAATATAGTTTTATGTTAAATGCAGTGCATAGCTCAAGGACCCACAACGTACTGTATTCTGGGAGGACTTATTCTTAATGATTGGTATGACTATTATGAGACATTATGTATCTATAATGATCCTCATTAATGGAGTGATCTTAGATTTAGGGAGTAGTTGTAGTTTTCCTTTAAATAAGATGACAGTTGTAACTCTTGAAAGTTAGTCAAGTTAGTTAATTTTATCTAAATAAATGCTCATATAGCTGTAATATTGTTTTATCTATCCAAGTGTATTTTCCATAAATGAATAGAATGCATAGTTTGAGTTCAATTCTTTTATCTTGATTGTGTTTCTATTCACTCATCCAAGGGGACCCGCTTGGAGAGTGAATTACTTTGTTAGAGTAGGAATCATTTCTATGCCTATTTAGAAGTAAAGAAGAACTCTGTTGTTCCTACAACCACTAGTAATAGAACTAGTAGATTGTTTGCGCAACATAAGCGGGTAGAGTAGTTCCTATCTGTGATTACTTGTTTTCCTAGAGTAAGATAATTTACTTGTGTTAGTATAGATTTCCTGAAGCTCAATGTATTTCAATTTCATAGGATTAGTCATGAGGATTAAGAGAGTTTGAAGCATATACTTTGCAGATGCCATTCCAAGTTTACGTCCCTGGTCGATAATTAAATGAGACTGAATGATCTAATTAGCAACCATTTAGGGCGTCCAATCCTAAAATAAGCAATTTAATGCTATGGGTTTCTGAGACAATTGTTTAGCCAAGAATTTTTGGCGCCACTACTGGGGATGGTGTTAATTCAAACTTACTTTAGTGTTTATGTTCCCAGTTTTTCATAATTTAGGACTAAGTTTAAAGTAATCCTTTTATGCATAGAAGAAGAGACCATCTTGGGAGATTCCTTCCTCATAATATCTAGGGGGAACCATTTGATATTTTTAATCCTGAACCTGAGGATCCCCAAGTTGAGAGTGAAGAAGAAGAAGACCCATTTGAAAATCCATTTATTGATGCCCAAGGAGAGATATCTTCACCATCCTCCTCTGAAGGATCGCTACATCTAAATGACCTTTTTGCTAAAGCTGAGTATTAGGAAAACCCATTCACTCTTGTTATTTATTAGCCAAAACAACCAGACCCTCCTCCAAGGATGGCTAAACCTACCTTTCCTTTCCCCATCTATCCTTAGCATGGTAATCATAATCTGAAAAACATACCTGCCTCTGCACTTCCCAAATTTTATGGCCTTATCACTGAAGACCCTAAAACCTACCTTTTTGAGTTTGATATCATTTGTAGGACTTATGATTACACAATTGATGCCCATAAGCTGAAATTTTTTCCATCTACTCTTAAGGAGGCTGATTTAAGATGGTTCATGGGGTTAGGTGCCAATGCTATAGCAGATTAGGATGCAATGAGCAATATTTTCCTTTCTAAATATAAAGAGTATTGTAGGGGTCATGATTTAAAGGGAGATGAAATTTTCAAAATGTCACAAAAGGAGGATGAGACTTTGGAAGACTATGTCTCAAGGTTTATGTTTAACTTGTAGCTCAATACACAACATTAGTTGAATGAGGAGTCACAAAAAAATCTTTTCCTAAAAGGTGTAAATGATGGAAGTATTGAGGCCTTAGACCTTATTGCAGGTAGAGATATCACTCAGAATAACTAGACTAATGTGAAGAATATATGTCTGAACTATTCAAGGGCTACTGTGAAAAAAGGAAGATGACTGAGAGATTTACCTCATAAGTCCAATGGTTCAGGAGTATCTAAGATGGAGTTGTCCAATCTTCTGTCTGATTTTAAGCAAGACATCATCAATGATGTTTCCACTCAACTGGACAGAATGCAAGCAAGAAGGAAGAAGGAAGATGTAGAAGCTATGCTGGCTGAATTATGCTCTTACTGCAGAGAAAATAAAAGGAATTGTAAGTGAAAAATAGTTGCATCTATGGACACTAATTCAATGCCCACCAAATTTAAAGCTATAGATGAGGAGAATGGAGAGGTTTCCTACGTTTCTCAAAGGCAATGATGGGATCAAAGACAAGGTATGCCTCAAGACCCCTTGAATAATTTTGGTTATAGTAATAGCAGTCAATGGAAAAACCAAAACCCTCAAAATTCTACCCCTCAAGGACAAATTGCAATTACAATTGGTCTAACCAAAAGCCACAGTACAACCAAACCTATCAGCACTAGCCTCCATTTTACCCATACCAACAACAATTTAACCAATATCAACAGCCATAATAGAATAACCAATGGAAACCACATAGTAACTTACAACAAAAACCTCAGTGGGGACCCAATCAGCCTAATCAGCACCAAAATATTATGCCTCCACCTCAGAAACAAGCTATTATGCCTCCACCTCCTACAACCAATAATAATACTCAGAAGCCAACACAACTGCCTGCACAACCAACTCCAAATCCTAATAACAAGCAACAAGATTATTCCCTACAAGTGAATGATATTCACTTAAGATCAGGAAGTACATTGCCTGCACCTAAGGAACCTATAATAACATAAGTTCCTAATACTAAGGAAATACCTAAGAACCAAACCACAACTGCTCCACCTATTCCACAATCTACCTCAGTTTTGAAAAATATGCCTTATCCACAGAGATTGGTTCAAACAACACCCTTAAAAGAAAATCCTATTGCAGCTAATTTGATTGACAACCTTAAGGAAATGACTGTCCAAATACATTTGATGGATGTCCTCAAATAAGTCCCAATTTATAATAAGGCAATCAAGGAAGCCTGTATCAAGCAACCTGTTAGAAAGAAGAAAGACCTTGACACTGTCCATGTCCTTGGGCAACTTTCTAATCTCACGCTAAATAAAGTTTTAATGCCTAAATGCTCTAATCCAGGAAGCCCAGTGGTTACCATTCATATCAATAGTATACAAATACATAATGTCTTGATTAATTTAGGATCATCCATCAATATTATGACTATGGAAGTTTTTTTTAGACTTAGCATCATTGGTTTAAGAGAAACACCTACAATACTCCAATTAGCTGATAATTTTACTGTTAAGCCAGATGGCATGATAGAAGACATCATTGTGATGATTTATTCCATGGATTAACGCTAAGATAATCATGTCCCCCAAAGACACTCTAGGAGGATATCCATTAATCTTAGGAAGACCTTGGATAGCCACAATAGATGATTGCATTGCATGTTGCTCAGGAAAAATTACCATATCTGATGGGATAAATACCAAGAAGCTAACTCCGTATTCTCCAGCCAAAACTCAAGTTGAACTTGACCAAGTTATCTGGCCAGATTTAGGAGATTCTACCCTTGAAGCACATTCATTGTAACAACTCATGGTTATTGGAAGAGATCCATTTATGGTCTCACAAGAGGAAGATGACATACTAGTGGCAATTCTAACCAATTAGTATGGCTCTGACCCATCATCTTTTCATGACCCTAACTTTTCACTCCAAACCATAATGCCCAAGAAAACCTCACCTAAGCTTCTTGTAGCACCTGCCTACCTTCATACCCTGTTACCACATGAGATAAATTCACCCTTATTTGCATAAATTATGATGCTAGATAAAGTAAAAAAGGTAGAAATTTTGTTAGGCAAAGAGTTGAATGTCAATAAGAACCTCACAACATCTTAGATGACCAGTCTTCTCCAAATTTTGAGAGAAAGTCAACAAGCCTTTGCATTGGACTATATCGATATGAAGGGGTTAGGTCAAAATATTTTCACCCATAGGATTTATATAAGTCCTAAGTCTAGACCAATTAGATAAGCCTAGAGAAGAATTAACCCTGCTCTAATAGATATAGTGAAGACTAAGTTACAAAAACTCCTTTAAGAAGGATTTATATATCCTATTTTTGACTGCCAGTGGGTTTCTCCTTTAGTAATTATTCCAAAGAAAGGGGGGAAATGGAGAGTTTGTGTGGACTATAGGGAACTTAACAAATCCACTAAAACTAATCATTTTCCATTACCTTTCATTGACCAGGTACTTGACAACCTTTATGGTAAAAAGTATTTGTCATTTATAGATGGCTTCAACGGATACAACCAAATCCAGATGTCACCATATGATCAAGATAAAAAAATGTTCACCCATCCTTGGGGAAATTTTTCTTATTTTGTCTTTGCCATTTGGATTGTGCAATGCACTTGCTACTTTTTAGCGGGCGGTAATCAATATTTTCTCTGACATCTCTGCTAACTATGTGGAGATATACATGGATAACTTCACTGCATATGGAACTAAATTTGAGGAGGCTCACACTAACTTGGAGAAAGTTCTCAAAAGATGCCAGGAGTATAACCTCTCCCTTAATAGTGACAAGTGCTATATGTTGATGGAAGAGGGAGTTGTTTTAGGATATTACCTTTCATCCTTGGCATTCAGGTTGATCCCGCAAAGATAGCAGTCATCCAAAAAATTCCAAATCCAATAAAATAGAAGGATGTCAGGAGTTTTCTTGGCCACACTGGTTACTATAGGAGATTCTTACTTCAGCCAACTTGCAACCCCATTGTAAACCCTATTGAAGAAAGAAGCGAAGTTTAATGGACAACTGGCTGTGAACTATCATTTTAGCAGCTAAAAGATATTCTAACAAAGACACCTATCCTCAGAGGACCTGATTGGAAGCTTCCCTTTCATATTCACACTGATGCATCTCACCATGCCATTGGAATGGTGTTAGGACAAAAGGAAGGTACAATTGAGCATTCTATTTATTATATTAGTAAAAACTTATAAGGTGCTGAACTAAACTATACTATCATTGAAAATGAATTGCTCACAATAATCTATGCCCTCAATAAATTCAAACATTACATTACTGGTTATGAAGTATTTATTTACAATGATCATTCAACAATCAAATACTTGATGAGCAAGCTTGTCATCACAGGTAGGTTAGCAAGATGGTTACTCCTGATGCAGGAGTTTGATGTGACAATCATTGATAAACTAGGTAAAGCTAATGTGGTGGCTAACTTCTTATCTAGATTACATGTTCTAGATGAACCTACAAAAATTGATGACATCTTCCCTGATGAGAACCTATTCTCTATTGATACTTATAATCCATGGTATGCTGACATTGCCAACTACATTGCTACAGGAAGGACACCACCTCATTTCTCGCCTAGAGACCGTCGAATTATGGTTGAGAAAAGCTTCAATTTTTCATCGATCTCCAGATTTATGTTTTACATAGGTTCTGATCAGGTCACTAGAAGATTTGTTCACAAGGATGAGACTTATGACATCCTTAGGGTTTATCATGATGAGCTGTGTGGTGGCCACTTTGCAAGAAAGAGGACCGCATAAAAAATCTTGACAACATGATACTATTGGCCTACCCTACATAGGGATGCAAATAAGCATACAAGGCACTATGACAGATGCCAGCGCATGGGGTACCCAACCAAATCAGATGAAATTCCCTTGCAACCTTAGGTGGTGGTGACACCATTTGACAAATAGGGCATCAATTTTGTTGGACCTATTGAGTCATCTTCTCATGGTAAGTCATATATATTAGTGTGTATTGACTATGCAAAATAATGGGTAGAAGCTAAAGCAATGTAGTATGCCAGAGATTATAAAGTAGCATAATTTCTATATGAATATATCTTTACCAGGTTTTGAGTACCTCGTGAGATAGTAACACATCAAGGTGCACAGTTTACTTCTAATCTTATCACTGAGTTGATGCATGAATACACAATGAGACATGGAAAATATTTACCATATCATCCCTAGGCCAATGGCTAGGAAGTGATAAAAAATAGGAATATTGAAGCAATCCTAACCAAAATAGTTTCTATTCATAAGAAGAACTGGGCTACCCGCCTTCCTGAAGCCATTTGGGCTTACAGAACAACTTGGAAAACAACAACTAGTTTTACCCCTTTTGAACTGGTTTATGGAAAATCTGCATCTATGCCTATCAAGTTTCTGCACAAGACTCTTAGGATGACATCAGAATTAGACATTGACCTTACCAGGGCATAGGAGGAAAGACTATTACTACTGAATAGACTGGATGAGTATCGGAAATCTGCAATTCACAATACTGAATTGATTCATAAACAAAGGAAGAAGTGGAACGAAAAATTCATGAAGGAAATTTTTTTTTCCATTGGTGATTGGGCCCTGCTATATGACTCATGCTACCATCATAGCCTAGGTAAATTTAAGACACGGTGGCTAGGGCCTTATGAGATAGTTTTAGTGTTTGAAAATGGAGTAGTCAAGCTTTCTACTATTGAACCTGTGCGATTCAAAATGCTTGTCAACGGTCATCGACTCAAGATCTATCATAAGCCAGTGAGTTGTAAAGAATTCCTGCAACAGTTCCATCAAAACAATGACAACAACACTCCTATAGTAGAAGCATCTAGGTCTTCCACCCAGGTTTCCACTAATCATTGATTTCTATCAAGTATTCCAGAATAAACGTTTCACTTCCTGTGAAATTATTTCTCCGTAATAAAAATTGACCTCACCCCCTCTCTCTACCATTTTACACACCATTGCATCACTCTGTCAATGCATGTCATATTTTAGAAACCTCTTCCTGCAGCACTTAACAGGTTAGTGACACATACCTTTGTTCATATTTTATTTTATTCATTTTAATTCAGATTACATGTTCTTTTAATTTTTACTCTTGCACGACTTGGTCTGGTGGGACGCATGCCTTAAACTTAGTTGGGGGAGGGGAATATTCCATATTTTTCAAATTTAAACATTAGCATGTCAAGAATAAAAATACATTTCTTGTATTTTTGAGGATGACCATCATCATGCTTTAGGCAGTCTTGTCATTCCGTGATTGCATCATCATGATTGAAAGGAATTAAAAGATATTATAAGATGGAATTTAATTTATGATGATATGTTCACATCATGTTTGGGGTGGAAAGCCTTGACACGAGTGAGGGTATTATGAATTTTCATGCATTAAAATTCTTTTAATTGACTGGATTGAATAATCTTCTATACTTTGTGTTTTCGTTTGTAACACTTTCAGTCCGTAAAATTTTTGAATCTTGAGCTCCCATTTTTAGTGCTTCTGTAAAAGCTTTTGCAAAAATTTTCTATCTATAACAATGGGGGTGATCTTCAGAGGAATGAGCCAACATATCATAGAGTTTTACTTGGAGATGCATCCATTTGTGAAATGTTCCGAAGGAAAGGTTGACTAGATAACTGTCCGAGCCTCAATGGTTTTGATGAGGAAATTTCTCTGTAGTTTTTAAATACTCTACATAATGGGTTCACAATGGTGAAAGGGTTGAGAATTGAGTTCACATAAGACATTATGGCAGAAGTGACAAGGTTTCCATAGGAAGGTGAGAAATAGACTAAGGACATTGATTTATGCTCAGCTAGGGCACAGTTCACCTTGCATGGTGATTGACGGTTAGACATTGACAAAAAGAAAGGCACTTCAAGGATATCATTGCCCATAGATTACATCTAGCCAGCTACATTTATCATACAATATTTTACCTACGAAGGGTGCTACAAATATCTTCATGGTCTACATTTCAAAATCTTGAGCGATCTCCGCCATGACAATAGGTTGATAAATTTACCTAGATTTTTGTTTAATATTGTGAAAAAACAAGCTTCTTTGGTTCAATCAGGAAACGATCAGTCAGTTTATCATCATTTCTTAATTAAATTAATTGTGGAAAGAGAATTGAATAAGAAAATGATAGGAACTTGGGATGAATTCTTAAAAATATATGAAATAGTGCCCAGAATGGTTGGCCCTCGAGGCCATGGTGTAGGAAGAAGAGAGAACACACCGACTGAGGTTAGTAAAATAATTCAAAGAACATAAGCCATTCCTAAAGCTTCTTCCTCTAACTCTAAACCATCTAGGAAGAGAGCTTGTGAAATTGGTACTCTTGTTTCTAGTAGGAAGAAAGGTAAAAACAAGAAAGTTGATGATATTCCTGAAACCCCACCTTCTGTAAAAACTAGGTCTACTTCTAGGAAAGATAAAGATAAAACCCTAGAAGAAGAGGAAGTAATTCTAGAGAAGCATCCCAGAAATAGGAATGATAGTGATAGAGTTGACAAAACCTTACCTTCACATGAGGAGAAAACACTAGAAACACCTACTATATCAGCTACAAAGGAGGTGCCTTTGAGGAGGAGGAAACACAAGAATTCTTCATGCTCTTCCAAAGCCTCTGCTAGAAGAAGTGCAAGGCTTTCTGTAAACAACAACCAGGATGTTGAGAATCCTGTTCGACTTGTGAATATATAATCCTTTGAATCTATGGAGAGATCATCTTCTGAGGAAAAGGTTTAGAAAAATATAGATAGTGATACCATTTCCCATAATACGAATTTAGAAACAATAGTTAACCCTAATGTTGACTATATCCTCATTGATAGTGATGGAGATTCTGAAGAGGCAAAGGAGTTTGTTGATAACTTTTTTGGGCAAGATATTCCTGATGATTTGGAAAACTTACCTTCTGATGAGTTCCCTGAACTCAATAGGTATGTTATTGAAAAGGTGTTAGAACAAATTGATAAGGATGGGTTGGACACACTAGCTAGAGAAGCTGAATCCTTTCAAGAGGATAATGCAATAAAAACTCTTATTGTGTGGAAAGGGGAGTTCTCCACACAAGAAAATATAGTAAAAACCCCCCAACTTGCACCTGGATGGATTGCCATCTTTAATCAAGAACCTATGCCACCACCAGACCTATCTACACCCCTAACTATAGGGTTGAGCTTGTACCAACAATTTGTATGGAAAAGGGCACAGTGGGAGTTAGACAAGGAAAAATTGAAACAAACCATTGATGAGAAAGCTCATCAATTGGAGCAAGAATTATATAAAATTGCATTGTTGGAAAGAAGGGTTGATCAGATAACTAAATAAATTATAGAGGTTATGAAAAGAAGATCACCATCTCTGGTATATGCTCTATTTCTTAAGGAACAATTCATTAATTTCAAGTTAACAAGGATTGTGGAAGGATTGAATCCCTCTGTTTAAAAACCCCATGAGTTTTATGATGCATTTCAATAAGCTCCCATGTCTTTAAAAAATTTATTGTGTGAATTGTATTTGCATAATCTTGTTGTACCAGATGACAGGGACTGAATTCACTAGTTTATGTGGGGGACATCCAATTAAGAGCATTAATGTCTTGGATGAAAAATGAAATAAGTAGGGAACATCAGGATTTACCTTACAGGCATAGTGAATTAGAGACACCCTTGCTTATGAGGCCTAGAGTTCAACATTTGAGACAAACTTTTCTTGGTTGGATTTCAGTTACTGTGAATCCAAGTGGAGCCAACAAAGTCTACCCAGTTAGAGAGCAAGCATATATATATTGGTTTCAGTACTCATCACATGCTATTGAGGTTTCAATCACTTCTAATAGGCATATATGGGTAAGGATGTCCCATGAACTGAAGGTTAGAGAACCCCATTCTCCACAAAACCTAACTCTTGTCACTAGACGAGGTCCATGGTACATATTGTTGGGCAGAACAATGTGTAATTATTGGTTTCCATTAAGATTCCAACCGCCTATTATCCTGCAGCCATTATTAGGAGTGAATGAAAATGCAGAAGATCATGACATGGCAAAAGAAGTCCAAAGATGGGAAAGTCTCAGGGAGAATCATGAATACTTTAACTACATTTATGATGAGTCAGGGGAGAAGACTGCCAGTGACCTGAGGCTAAGAGATAGGATCCGCAACTTTATGATTGTTGGAGACTAGAAATAGGATAGTTGGGAGGAATGATGAGCCTCTTAAATGACCATCTTTCTAAGTGCTTTTTATTTTATTTTCAATAGTTTATTTGCAAAATAGTTACATTGACTTATGGTTTTCTATGCATATTTTATGTGTAAAGACATTAAGTAGGAAAGTGGATGATAGAAGAACATGGTCTATTTCCTAAAACTGATGCATAGAAATGAAAAAATGTAGTAATTATATATGCTAATGAATGATCCTTTTCCTATGCTATGTTTGTGGGTAGTTTCCTTCATGTAGCCATATTCCTTGCAATAGTATTAATAAGAACTTAACACTTTCTTCCTAATATTAATGATGTGAATATGTATGTATCTAAGGTTGTGTGTGCATTAATAATTTTGGAGGGATCATTCATGGCATGGTTTAAGATCAGCATAATGGTGCTAAAGAAGTCAAAACCAGCTGTTGCTACAAGATGCCTTTGTGTTGAAGAAGTCAAGTAAGCACTTGAGGAAGTTAAGGCGTTACTACAAGATCTTCGCATGAGGAACAAGTCAATATAGTTTTTTGTTAAATGAAGTGCATGGATCTAGGACCCACAACGTACTATATTCTGGGAGGACTTAATCTTAATGAATGCTATTTCTGTTATGAGACATTATGTATCTATAATAATCCTCATTAATGGAGTGATCTTATATTTAGGGAGTAGTTGTATTTATTGTTTAAATAAGAAGACTATTGTAACTCTTGGGAGTTAGTTGATTTTTATGAATAGATGCTAATATAGATATAATATTGTTTTATCTATCCAAGTGTATTTTCAATGAATGAAAAGAATGCACAGTTTGACTTTAATTATTTTATCTTGATTGTGTTTCTATTCACTCATCCAAGGGGGCCACTTGGTGAGTGAATTACTTTGTTAGAGTAGGAGTTATTTCTATGCCTATTTAGAAGTAAAGTAGAACTTTTTTGTTCCTGTAGCCACTGGTAACAGAACTAGTAGACTATTCCTGTAGCATAGGCGGGTAGAGTAGTTCATATCTATGATTACTTGTTTTCCTAGAGTAAGCACATTTACTTGTGTTAGCATAGATTTATTGAATCTCAATGCATTTCAATTTCATAGGATTAGTCATGAGGATTAAGAGAATTTGAAGCATATACTTTTCAGATGCCATTCCAAGTTTACGTCTCTGGTTGATAATTAAATGAGTCTAAATGATCTAATTAGAAACCATTTAGGGTGTCCAATCCTAAAATATGCAGTCCAATGCTATGGTTTTCTGAAACAATTGTTTAGCCAAGCATTTTTGTCTTTCTATCGGTAGTCCCTTGGTTTTCCTTTCAAAACCTTGCTGCCCTTAGGTCACCTTGTCCTTGACCCTAGGTGTTTGTCTGCCTTTTGTTGTTTCATTTGTCTCTAGGGTTATTTTTGTTAGTTTTTAAGGTTTTTATTATCTTCTCGGCAGTCATAAGTTTTTGGCCTCTAAAAGGCCAAAAATGGGCCCTATTCATTAGATCCTAAAGCTTGGAAACTCCAAGTACCAAGAAGATGTCGAACTTTGGACTTTTAGACATTTAGTGTTTCAGAGGTCTCAAAACCTCCAAAATCTGACACACCAAAAACAAGGTCACATCCCAAACCTTTAGCCTTTTGCACTTCGAGAATCTTTCATATCTTCATACTCTGAATGTCCAAAAGGGGCATCCTCAACTTACCTTTAGCCTTTCGCACACCAAAATTCTATTGCACCTTCACACTTCGAATGTCTGAAAGAACACCATATCAATTTTGTTTTATATTTTTTGGCCTTTCGCACCCCAAACTTGTTTTCAGTGTCTGCAAGTCTGAATGCCCGAAACTGCAATGAGTTTCATTTCTGATTGTTTTGGGGGTCCTGGCCTTAGTTTGTTGAAGTTTTTTAGTTTTCTTTTCTTTTTGAGTGGTTTGTTTTGAATAAATGATGATTTTTGCATGTTTCTCTTATAAGAATGCTAGAAAGGAACATCAGATCACCAATGAAGTACCTTTTCAAAGGGTACTATCCTCCAACTAAATTTGGGAATCACCATCATGAAATTACCGATATCGACATAGGAAATGTAGACTAGAATGAGTTCTTGACTAGATATTCCAAGCCCACTGGGAGGTCATCTGATTGCACTGCCCTAGTCCTATCAGGTCTTGTAAATGCACCTGCACACCCAATATCAGTTCTATCCTTAGAACTGATCATGACCCTTGTGCACCACTATGTTCCCAATGAGAGGGTAGTCAAAAATAGGGAAGGAGACATGGTCTTGGATCTCAGACCTGACAACATTGAAGAGGTCTTCCATATCCAGTAGGGGGTAGATCGGTTTTATGATTTATCTATCAACAAAGGCCTGAAGTGGTTTTTAGAATACACTCTAGAGCCATATGAAATTGCCAATGATGACATGATACACTTGAGGAGGGGATACCTCAAGGATGACATCTAAGTTGTGGTTACTATATTGAGCTAACTGTATGGACTACCTCAGTCCATTCAGCTCAAAATTGGATGATCCTACTAAAAGACAAGATCAAAGGGTGAAAGGCCAGGTTTGATTGGGAAACCATCTTAAGTGATAACTTAGACGAGCAGTTAACATCAATAAAGTAAAACTCAAAATTCTACATGACTTCATACATGGTGTACTTACTAGCAGTAGGTAGAGTACCCCAGACTGTTCAAACAAGGGGCTTTTGGTCAGACAAATACATGGCCCTTCAAAGTATACCCATAGCTAAAAAGGAAAGAAAATATGGACAAAAATAGTCTAGATTATAGGGTGGTGAATGATGCATTCATCTTTGTGTTCGTCCATTCCATAGAGGGTGATTGTGCCAAAAGGCTATCTGAAGAGGTTGCAACCAAAGTTAGGGAAATAGGGGCTTTCTTCTTATAGTTTAGAACATTCACCTACATTAGGGTAGCAGGATCCACTCTCAAACTCAAGAAGCTTCCTAAATACCCTTCTAATTAGATAATTACCATAGAAAGGGCTAGAAAGCTTGCAGACGCATATGAGCATATCAAACACAAGAAAAAGCATTGTTGGGACTTCCCCATATCAATAGGGCCATATACCCTACAGGACATGAAGATATGAAAGTATTTGGAATTTGAATGGGATGAGTGTCCACTACAGTTGTATTCACACATCAGGACCAGGTTTGACCTGATAGGTACTTACAACCACATTATAGATAAGAACTTTGTCCATGAACCATACATAGAAGATCACTGGATCAATTGCATCGATGATTATGAATTATACATAAGGGAATATTGCAACATGACTCTAACATTGGCAGAGGAAAATTTAACAATCCACATTCCCCCAAGGTCTATGTTAGAGACACAGAAGATGTGTTGGACCCTCTGTACAATAAAGATAAAATATACACTCGGCCAATCCTAAATGTTGAGATAGACAAAGATGAGAATAACAACATCAAATTCAAAGCCATCGATATTATCAATGATACCAAGTCATGGATTAGGAAACCTTTCCCAATGGATCATGTTCCTATGAAGGCACAACTGAACCCTCCCACAAAAGCATATAGGAAACGTGGAGAAAAGCCTGCAATGCCTCTTTTCAAGAAGGCTCCACCACAAAAATGGGGGACATTGTATGACCATGAGCATCCTATTGTATATGGCATCAATCCCAAGCATAAGAAGCCAAAGAAAAAGATGACTGGGAGAATAACACCACCCATGGATCACTCACCTACCACTTAAGGGTAATTTCCCACTACTTCTGGTCAATCTATGGTTATCGATACTACCTTGGGAGAGAAGAAGAAAGTATATAAGAGGAAAAGAGTGTCCACCTCTCCACAATTGGAAACCCTACGGGAGGAACCAGAAGAGAAATAAAATAAAGAAGATGATATAACTTTAGTAAGGAGAACAAGATCTAGGACAACTGTATTAAGAGAAAAGTATCTTAGCAAAGATACACCTACACATGGAGGGACAAAAACACAAGGGAATGGGATAATCAGCTAAATTTCCTTGGTTTATATGAGTTTCTCATGTCTGACTTTGAGGGAATTAAAGGATTTGGAGATCAAGATCAAGATTCCCTCCATCCAACAATGGAGGTTAGTGCAGGGGGATAGGTGCCAGTGAAAGAACATGTTATCCTTACCCCACCTCCAACTCAGTTCACAAATCCCACATCAGATGTGCCACTCCCACCAATGGATGCAAGTACAAGTAAACACACAAGGACCCAAGGTGTACCTACATCTTCTGAGGATCAAACCACCTACGCTACTCTAGATAGCTTACCAGAAAGGGATGTAGCTCCTAATCCACCACCATCTATTCAAATTTCTACTCCTACTCCACCACCATCTCTTCCAACCCCTACTCCTACTCCACCACCATCTCTTCACAAGCTCACACCCCACCACCTTCATCTCCACTACATGTCCCTAACCCATTTCCCCAAGTGTCTCTAGATACAGGGAAAATGCCTCCTCCTAAGACAATGCTAGAGTCAATAACTAGTCTTAGGGATGAAATCTTAGCCAGCTCTTCAAAGGATGAAGATGGAGAGAACAACAAACAACAAGATACTACTGGATGAGGGAAAGATTAGGAAGGATAAGGGGAAGAGAAAGAATGAGAGGGAGAAGACAAAGAGGATGAAGATGAATAAATACAGGAAGAGGGGATAACCCAAGATGAACCTGGCTTCACTTTGGTACTGAATATTGCACCATATGAGCTTGTCACTGCCTTTACTAAAACAACTTGGTTTACTAAAGAAATTCAGAAAAGAAAAAGGATAAATACAAAAGAAGAAGAAGAGGAAGAGACAGACATGTCCTTCCTAGGCCAAGCTTTCTGTTAGAGATTTTTCTTGCAGAATCTCAATACAACATCAATGCTTGCCAATTCTTGACTCATGCAAGTAAAAGTCTAATTAATGAAGATTAATCGTCCTTCTTCTTTGAGCTCCACAGGCTTAGGAGGGTGTACCTTCTATAGATTATTTCTTCTCAATAATATCAACAATGGATTAAAGTTTACACTGATTTTCTCCCTACCTCCTACTGTAGCACTTGATAACACATCCTACAGATAAGAAAAACCAATATGATGTAGAGCTTAACAAGCCATACCATGAACTTGGCAAAGGAAAATAATAGTGAAACACAGATTCTCATCCTTATTATTTTTAGAGTTCTTGACTCAAGAAGGTTAACCTAATGATTCTTTCTCCAAGGAATCAACAAATTCAATTTTATCCTTCAATACAATTAATTAAGCATATATGTTCTTAATAACATAAAAGTAAATGATTGTTTGTATTTGAGATTGATGATGATAACTTCTTACAAAACCTAGACCAGTGCCTAATTCCAGGCAAAAAGTCAAATGAAATATATATTCACAAAAACTAATTAATGGAAACACATATGAATCCCAGGCAGAGTGCCTTACAAACTATCTTTTCATTCCCACATCCATGTATCAAATTCTCACACTTATATCTAATCCTATGGAACTATTTATAAGACTTATTCCTTCCTTGAAAGAAACTTAAAAATAATAACACAGTTACCTTATAACTAGTATATTGAAGATTCCTTACAAATTAAACATACAAGAGCATAAAAAAAATACAAGAATAAATCATAGATGTGAAACATGGAACCCCAATCTATTTTATTAATAAACTTATGTTTCAATACATCCAGAAAGACTAAAAGCTTGAAAAACTAGACAAAAATAACAAGTCTTCCTCGCAATTGTAAATTCACCATATCTTACATCTTACTATATATAGAACACTAGCCACATTGGAATCCTTAAAGATTAAGGATGCAACAAGCTTCAGATGGATAGGCTAAACCTAAAAATGCTAAAAGAAAAATTACAATTACACTTTCAGTTGATGGAAAAATACTTGAGTAGAAGATCTGATATGATTCCAAATCTTTAACAGATGGCACCTTTGTCTGTAGATATTCTGGGTAACCTCTTAAAGTTATTGTGAGACCAAGTGACCACTAATACAAGCTAACTTACACTAGTATTGTTGATGAGTATCCTCCCTATGCTCATTGATCAGGTTCCAGGTGTTACTTTACTCCTCATCCAATACATCTAAGTTAAAGGTTGAAGTCTTTTTCTTCTTGGGCTTTGTGATGACGTCCCATTGTGCAACCTCTGCCTCTAAAGGCCAATTAAAGCTTTGAATACTCTGTAGTTGTGCCTTCTTCCTCTCCCATCCAGCATCTCTTATGACCTTGACATCCATGACAAACTTAATGAAGTTTGTCTTTTATTTTAAAGCTTCATCCAAGGTTTTACTAAATCTATCCATATCCAAAGCAAAGTTATCTATTATAAATGCCTCCTTAATAGGCAATAGAGTGTAAAAATCATCTATCCATTCTTTGATTTCTTTAATCTTGTCATCTTCTCTCTTAATTGGAGGAATAAATCTATTGTAGTTTGGGCCGAACATGTTGATCCTTGCCTGTATCTGATTTGCTTTGCCTTTAAAGAAAGACAAAGTAGCTCCAATTTTTTCAATTTCTTCCCCCACTTGACATACAATCTTAGGGAGATTTTTCCTATGTAGCTTCAAGGCTCCAAACCTTTCAAATAGTGATGTCCTTCCTGACCAAGTGCCAAAATAAGGATTTAGAGCTGCAATATGACTATTTACCTCTCTTTCTCTAGGCCAGGTAGCTTACTATAAGCATTGTGTACCAATTTAACTTTACTTTTCATGAGGACATCTATCCTGTATTGCAAGATCTTCCATAGGGCCTCCAGAGCCACTTTGTTATGATCTTTATCAACTTGCTCTGTTCCAAGTGTAATATCTTTTGTGGTCTCAATTTGAGAATCCACAACTTGTTCGGGTGGAGAAAGGATAGCCTTGGGGGCCTCTTGTAGCTTCTTGTTCAATTCCTCCACTTACTCTTCTAGGGACTTAGTCTTAATCAAGTACTTTTATTTGTATTTCACCACAACACTTGATTCATCAAAAAGTTTCTGATATCTTTTTGACATTTTCTCTATTTTGGCCTCATTGAGATGTACAAAATGGGCAAGATCCCAGGATATCTCTAATTCACTAGTATTATAGATAGATCATATGATCTTATCCCCATCCATCTTCTCTTACACATTGATCATGGATGGATTTTGTGTCTTGGGTGCTAAAGACCACATTGCTAAAGTTTGGGATCTTGGATCATATACACACCCCCTGATCATCTACCCGACTTGTGTCTCAAAAGATAGATTTACATAAGGTTGCCTTATGATTTGATAAATTATGAAGGCAAAGGCCAGATCCTAACTAGGCACAAGAAACATTCCACTAGACTTGACTAGTTGCCTAGCCTCATCAGGTGTTATTTTCTCTATATTAGGATCATATCCTTGTAGGGCTTATAAATTTTCATTTGGAAATGGGTCATCCTCTGTCAACTACAACTATGATCCTACTTCTTGTGCTTCATCAAAATTAAGAAGTTCTTGAACTCCTCTATCTTGATGAAAGCATCATCATTAAGGAAATATTCTTAGTGAAGTTCTCTTTCATATTGACAGAGTAGAAGGGGCAATTCAACTTCTTCTTGTGCATCCTTATTTACCTTTTTTCCTTCCCTGATTGTCTTCCTGAGTTGGTGGTCATATGACCTATTACCAGCAATCAAGGCACTTATTTTATCTTTATTCTTCTCCTATGCCTTTACTTAAGAAGGCTCCCCTGATTCTATTCTCTGTTTCTTCTTTGGGGGTTCATTAGTTACCTCAGTATCAGGCACCTCTCTAAGGTCAACCTCTATAGTCTGTTCTATTGTAGGTGGCTGATCCATTGGAGGATGGCTATGAACTGAGTAACCTCCTTCACTGTCTTCTTCATACTCTGCGGAGGAATGCTTCTTAGGGTCTCTTTCCTTGTCTTCAATCAACCCCTCAAGCTGACTGTACAGTTTGTTAAAAGACTCCATGATTTTTGTAAGTCTTTTTAAATAAGATACTCCTAGAAAGAAACCTCCGAAGGGGATCCCCTTTTTCTTCATTTGTTTCTCTAGGCTCATTAACTCTTGGTATTGATCAACCCTTCTTTCTACTTCTTCATCTTCCAAGATGTTTCTTATGATGTCCTCCTCTACACACTCCTCATGCTCCTTGATGGTGGTTATGCTTGGAGTCAACAGTTTCTTTGCACTTTTGATGAAACCTTCTGGATCTATGTACCTATACAAGACCACACTTATTCTATACTATCCCAACCATTTATTCATTAAATCCATTTCTCTCTTCCCAATGGTGAAGATGTAAACCTTAAACTTCCTAGGTGTGAATTTACCCTTCTGATGGGGAATCAAGTGCTCTTTATCAGTCCACATTAACTACCAGATAAATTCCATCACAACTATTCTTGGTGGCACATATTGTGGAAGTATGTGTGGTGGCTGGGAGAACCAATAAACCCTCATTAAAGTAAAGGTCTTCTCATAGTAAAAATATCCCCAGTTATGATCTCCTACCCATTTATCCACAAATTGAGAAGGTCTAAGAAGTTGCAGCACCTTTATGGGAAATATTGTCATATTCACACCTAGTAGACCTAAAATTGGACATGCAATCTAGTTCTGAAAACTGCAAAACTCATTTCTATCGGAGGTGTAATTCCAAACCCTAAGCCAGAGTTGTACAAGGTTTGGTTGATCGCAAAAAAGTATCATAGGTCTGAAATTCTATGTCTCCATGTGGTTGATGTTAAAGTATAAGATCAGATGCATTAAAATAGAATAATGCAAGAACTTGGGGTTGGATTAATTTTGGATATCTACAAACCCTTGGTGCATCTAGTCAATGACATACTGAATGTAATCAAAGTTAGTGTTGGTATGTTAATTCTCAAGGTCCAAGATAATCATCAAAAGATCTATAGATAACCTTTCACTGCCCCCATCTACCCCCAAAACCCCACACAATCCATAAGCAATATACTTCATATAGAAGCTCAAATCCTTGTAAAAATAGGGTGCAGTAGAATTTGGCACATCAACTATGTAATTTTTGTTTGATTTAGGCACAAGACCTTGGATCAGTCTACTAAAAATGGTGGCTTCTCTGATATACCTATTTTGTAACTTGGTCAAATCTATCTTTGTGGTGCAATGATGATAAATATCAAAGGACTTCATGAAAGATGCCCTATCCAAAGTAACTAAGGCTGTCCCATCACTTTTATTGATAGTCTTGGAAAGAGTATCATACCTTCTCGCTAACTCAATTAACAAGTCTGTATCTACGAAGATGTCTAGGACTATCAACTTTGCTAACCCTAATGTCTAGGGGTTTGAGATTAGAATTAGATTATCCTTATTTCTATAGAATTAATTAAAAAGATGATAACCATAAAATTCTAGAGTACGGGGTTCTCTACAATTTTCCATATCATTAGAGAGGAATTCGTCATTTACCTTTTTGCCTTGGTTTTTCCAAGGGTAGGAGAGCTAAAAACTCCTCAGAATAGTTTCTCTTCACTTTCTATTCCTCTGCATCTTCACTTCTTCCACTTGTTGAGGGCCCACTTGGTGTTTCTTGACTCATTTTTGCTGGCTCAGGATACTCCTCTGAACAATTCTTCTCTCAAATAAAAGCTCTTCCTTGCAATTTACTCATCAATTCAAGCAACCCTTCACTTCTAAAAGCTCTGAAACTTATACAATCTCTTATCTCTATACAATGAAAACTTTGCTAAACTAAAATGCACAAAAGCTACACCTATTTATCATTGAGAATTCAATGCACCAGTCAAGTTGAGAACCAAGAAATCATTACTTAATTACTTCTATCTTAACTTTGCATGCCTCAACATCAATTTTTCCTAGTTTCCATGCTTGAAGTTGACAGGTAATCAATTTTGAATAGGCCAATTGGGAAAGTCATGAGTTTTTTTCTCCAATTTTAAAAGCTTATTGTATGTGAAAAGGATTTAAACTTAATGTGACTAGCTTGTTTCTCCTACCTTTTCATAGCTCAGTAGATCCTGTCAAAATATTTCTTCTTTAATTGGCCAACTTTTTTACATTACGATGTGATAACAAACCCTTATAGTTTTACCATGCCCTTACCACAGTCTATTATGAGATTGCGTGACTGTGTTATCTCCCAGTCGCTAAGAGTTTAGCTTGACCCAAGTTACATCATGAGATTCAAAGCCCACCACACGATCTTCTTCATCAACAGTCATCTCCAAGTCGCTATATAGTTAGATTAACTCTAATTTCATTCTGAGACTTCATGACTAAGGCAAAAGAAAGACCTTGATTTAACCCTGAGTCTATCTAGAGATTGCGGGATTGACTAAGTCTTTGAGTCGTTGAACATTTCTTTCTGCCATGAGTTTATTTTGAGATCTCACGCTGACCACCCAATCATTTTAATATCAACGCATTGCGCTGAATCTATAAATTATTTTGTACTTTCATAATTTGTCTTGAGATTACGTGACTGACCTTGATTTCCTTTTGATCTAACGTCTTGCACTTAATCTCCCAATATTTAGCTTTAACTCCAATTTGTTAGGAGATCACACGACTAAAGGTTATCTTTGAGTCGCTAAGAGTTTAGCTCTGTTAGGATTGGATAATACTGAGAGTGGGGGGGTGAATAAGTATTACTTAACTTAATTAAATTCTTCAACTAATTAAATATTAACCATAAGCTTGCAGAAATTAAAAGAACATAAGCAAATAACACAATACTCATAACACCATTATTTTTTGTCGAGGAAACCCTGGCCAAGTGAAAACCGCAGTGGGGATGATACCCACAAGCATGCACTAAAGTATAGTATCCCTGTTAGGAGACCTAGCCCTATTAGGAGTTAAATATTACATAGTAAATTTCCTTGTTAAAGGAATTAAAACCCTGTTAAATCCATACAACACCCTGTTAGGGGCCACATAAGCATACATCTCTACAATAAAATTCTATTACAAAATATTCTCAGTAAAGAACAATAACAAGCATCTCTAATGCTTAGATAGTTCCTGTTTATATCTCATCAATGATCTCTGTCATCCTCTTCTCTATCATTGACATCTATCTCATAACATATCATCAATCCATATATTCTACTTCCACAAAAAGATCTTACATATATATCTTTCTCTTTCACCAAGTTAGCTCTCAATGCAAATATTACATAGTTGGCTTTCAATACAAAATACATTTAATAAAGTAAATATCAAATGCATAATCAAATCTCTTACATAGTCAAAGTATAGGTTATCATCAACCATAATCCAACTCTGATTTCTAGGAGTCCATGTCATACTCCCTTAATCATCGCTACTGTCCAACTGCTCTGTATCATTGTTCTACTGCAGTTTGTCTGTCTTCAATTCTCTCTAACTTGCTGTAGACACTACCAAAACAAAATCAATCTTAGCTGGAGGTCACACATACCCCATACTATCTTCCTCTAAGCTCACATGTCATAACTCATCGATCACAATCTTCGATACCAAAATACTTCTATATCTCTGCTTCTGTACTTAGTCAATTTCTAAGTTAGCAAAACTTAACTTTATAGGAATCGATCTGTAAACCATATGTGTTTCCATAAATGACAACCAAAAAGTGAATCAATTTACACAAAATTGATCACTTTCCAACAATCTCTCCCTTTGGCATTGATGGAAATACTTAACAAAAAAGGAATGAATAAGTGTTCCAACAAAACAAAACTATCTCCTCTATTTTCTCTTCTTCCTTATTACTTCATTCTTATCTCTTCTCCCATTCAATTTTTCTTCTCTTCTCCCCCTTTGACAACAATGAAAAAGGTGCATGCAAAATAATAGGATTAGTTCTTGCTCACTAGTTTCATAATATCTTGAAAGGAATCTTCCAAGATCTTCACTTTTGTACTCCATGTTTTAAACAATATTTGACTAACATAAATTAGTCCATTCAATGCAAATGATGCGGTCTTTGATTCTTTCAAATATTTAGGCATAGAATTAGTCAATGACTCTATAAATTTCTCTAAGTCTGATAGATGTGCCTCAAGTATGGATAGCTTAGTAGTGATTAAACTCTTCAGCAAATTGAATCTTGTTAATACTCTCCCTTTCTCATTATCTAATACACTGAGTTTTTCCAAAACTCTTGTTACTTCCTTGTCTAACTCCATTACAAATTGTGAAGAGGTTTCACAACTATCCATCATATTTTTCAAAGTTACCCTCTCGTTGACATTAATGTCTTCAATATTCTAAACATGCCTAATAGGATTCATACAGTAACTAAACAGTTTCCTACCATATACAATGCAACTCTTTGCATTTTTCAAACAAGTTTTCAGAATGCCTAAGTCCCATGCAATAGACTTGCAAAATTTAGAGAGTTTCTTCTCTGAATATTTCTTTTCTGCCTTCTTTTATGCAATCTTTATTAAATTCTCATAATATCCATCAAATTCATCAAGCGTTATCTTTAGATTTTCCATGTCATCTCTATGTTGGAAAACAAAAGGTACTGGAAGCAATTCGTTCATAGTATCAATTGCCCTAGTAATTACTTTAGCCTTTTTATCATCTTTCTATTCTGATCTTTCTTTGACTTTAGTTAGTGTAGTAAAAGCTAATTTTACTAGCTCATCTTCATCCATGTAGTCAACATTAATTTCTATTCTTTTATCTTTGCTTGCCAACAATGAGATGGAAGATGTGTTTACCTCTTTCTATTCTTCATTCTTCTCTTCCTCTTTCTTCTCTTCTTCCTCTTTATGCTCTGCTTCATCTGTAATAGTATTGTCCACATTCCCTACAAATGGGTCCTTTTCATCATGTGATATATCAGGTGTCACAGGCACACTAGAAACATAGAAATTTGGTTGTGAATCAGCTTCACTCTTCTCAGCATTTTCCTTAGCTGCCTTTGAACTTTCTCCCATTCCTAATGGTGTAGGAAAAGTGGTTTTAGGAGGTGGAGGCTTCTTAGGAGTAGTGTTCATCAATATTTTCTCCAGTGCCTTCTGAGTTTCCTCAGTGACTTCATCATATTTTCTTGCCATTATTTTTAGTAGTCTTACCTTAGTCCTCAACAAAGGTTTCAATTCCTTGAATATTCTTTCTCTTTCTTGTAAAGATATCACAGGCAATATGTTGTCAATTTCTTGATTTTTGATTGTTTTATCTTCAATTTGAGCTAACTATTTCCTTGTCTCTAATCTCCCATACAGTTCTTTAGGTATGCTGCTCTCAATTTCCAATAGAGTATTTCTAAAAACAAGTAGGTGATTAACTACAACATCTTCAATTTTATGTTTGTCACTCTCATCATACCTGTCATAGTATTTTTCAATTAAAACTAGCTTCCCTTGTTCTATAGCTCTTTTCTCTATCATCTTCAAGTCAGGCTTCCATGCTTGATTACTCTTCTCAGGTTTCTTCTCTTCTCTCATAGTGCTTGGTTCCATAGATGATGTTTTCTTGCTAGATCTAGTGTTTACTCTAGGAGTAATGTTTTTAGTTTGTGATGTCTACTGTGATGGAGTATTATGCCATGCATACCCATCCCTACATTTTGTAGGAAAAATGTTGGGTCCCCCCTTTTTTCTTTTTGCCTTGTTTTCTTTTCCTTTTTTTTCCTTTAGCCTTTGCTTCTGCAAGGGTCATTTTCTTTTCTTTTTGGTTCTCCTTCGTTTGGGACCCGGTCCCAAAGTGTTTTTGTCTTATGAGTCAGCCAGATTTCCAGACTCTAAGATTATTTTTCACCATCTCCTCTTTTGTTAGAGGGTTTTTATTGTTTAGAATCCCCAGGTCTGGAGTTTAGAGGGTTTGCCTTTCCCAGGGTTTGTGGAAGGAGAGCGGGATATGTTTTTACCCCAAGGGTATAAATAGGTTTCACTAGTCATTATTACATTTACCATGAAAAAATTACCTAGAGCAATTCAAGGTGATTAAGGTGATTAAACAACGATCTAAGTGAAATTTTCTCTTGATGATTAACAGTGCTTAAATGGTGATTATCAACTGTGTGTTCATGGTCTGTGAAAGCTTCTTAGTTGCAAAGCACATCCCATTCTCCTCCTCCCACATTTTTTTGTGTTAAGGTAGGTCCTTCAACTCTCCTCCTTCTGGTTTCATTGTTTCTGCTTTGTTTGCTTTTGTTTTTCTCCTTTGCTTTGTCGTTGTTTATTCTACTTTGCTTTCTAGTCTGTTGTCACCTCCCGTTGGTGGGATGGCTCCACAGGAATGTTGTCTACCTTCCTCATAGTTTTCTACCATGTATATGATATATTCTAGTGTAGATATTGTGAATTCTTGCAAGTCCCTCTATAGAAGTTTCAGACTTGTAAATTTTAGGTAGTCCTTAGAAAGTCATCGTCACTATAAATTGTGCCATTTTCCAGCTTTCCCCTATATATTTTGGGTCTATACACTGTCCTGGTAACCATTCCCATGGCAATCTTGTCATGATCTACACATCAAAACCAAGTTTTGAGCTCATTCACATGGTGTCAACATGTCTCAAACTCAGCACTGTGTCTGTTTGATCCATGGTAGTTTTCTCTCTCCTCTGTCACTTCGTCATTGATGGTAGGATTAATTTATCCATGAGTGAGCATTCAAAAACATCTCATCTGGCATTCATTTCCCTTGTGTCATCCCACCTATCATTAATAAGGACCATTACACCATCTATTGCGTGACCATGTGACAACTAATGTCAGCCAAGTATGACTCATTGCTCGGTCACTTTGATAATGGCTAGTTTCTCCAGACTCTGGGTGCTGAGAAGTCCTTCAATCTTCATCCCATTTTTTCACATAAACTAATACCCTGGAACCTCTGGGTGTCGATCAGAATCTAATCTTTTCTAACTGTTACATTCCAGGATCTTGATATGTACTAATATTCTTTGAATAGGTGCGAGATGGTAATGAATTCCCTGGAGTCCATAAAATTGTTGTATTTTAATCATATTATATGTATTGACAGTTCTCTAGTCTTGCAGGTTTCAGGTAATCCAACAATATGTCTAAAGTAACAACTCATCCTGGAAGTTCGGAGCTTCCAACTACTTCCACTCTAGCGGCCATAAAAAAAAAGGTAGAAAAGATGCTCGCCAAGCTCCTATTAACCTCTAAGTACCCAAGGGAGGGTGTTCTTGTGGGGTCCAAAGTGGACTTCAAGCAGTAGGAGATCACAGATAGAGAGCCCAGACTACAGGCTGAAATGCAGGGCCTTGTCCAAACCATATACCAATAAAGGGTTGTTGGAGATGATATGACAAAGAACGTGGCTGCCTCCAACATCATTAAAGCTCTAAGTTTCCCATGCTTATTGCAAGCACATGAACTAATCCTTTAACTTGCGGTGCACTAAAACACTCCCACCTGGGTTTTTTTACTTTCTGACCCTCTACCACTACACTACCCAAAGACCATTGTTAATCTAGATGCTGCCACTTTTGCTTTGGGGCTGTGAATCCCCCAATTTAAGGGGGCCATTGTTATCTCCTAGTCTATATCACTAAAGGAGTTTGAATAAATTTACATTTTCGCACGACATCTCAATACTCACTGGTTAAAGTCCCCGAGAAGGTGTTGGAAGTACAAGAATGGGAAAGCAAGATACTAAGGGGGGGGGGTGAATCAGATCTCAATAACTTAACCACTTAAAGAAGATTGATCCACATTCATACATATATGAAATTAACCTAACATCAGATAACATCCATAACATCAAATATGTAACTCATAACACAGAATTTTGGTAACCCAAAAACCCAAATAGGTAAAACTGGGGTGGGGATGATACTCACAAGATCTTCACTACTACAGCAATAAAGTGTTCCTGTAAGGGCTACAAAATTTTGATTACAATATGCAATCTATATGGTTAAAGGTCTGTTTTGTTAAGAACTAAAGATCATTACAATCTACCTTGTTAAAGGATTTCAAATTACAGTAAAGTAAGCACTCGGCTAAGAGATTTGAAACGGCCTACTAAAACCACTCTGTTAAGAGATTTAACCTGATACACCTGTTAGAATTTTCCAAGTAGTGATCCTTTGTTATGAACTTAGATGCTGATGACAGATCTTCTCTTTTCAATAACCTCTATGATCTCTTAATCTGATATGTCTTTACTCTTCTTATCACTGCTCTGTCATTCTGCTTGATCTGGGCTTCTCCTTAAAATAACTTACTATTCATCTCTCATGAATAATAACCCTTCCCTGTATATCTCTTTCTCTTACACACATTCTCTCTTTTAGGGTTAGAAGCCATCTTATTATACCTTTTTGAATCTGGTAGCGAGATCTAGATCAACGATCAAGATCTATTGTTTATACCTCCAATGCATTCTGATTTCCTGATTGGCTTCATGCCATGCATGGTATAAAGAAATTAAATTCAAATTAACTTAGTAGAAAAATATTAAATGCATACAAATGTCAGCTTAGATCTCATACAAGTCAGCCTCAACCATTTACATCAAAGTTTGAATTAATCTTGACATGTATGCAAAAACTGTTATGCTCGGCACAACACCTCTCTGACGCTCGACACTTAATATTCTACTCAGCTTGGCATGATGTAACTTGACAATCTGAAACTTGCTTGGAAATGTTTCTCAGCCTGCAATGTTTAGCTTGGCCACAGTGATAACCAACTAAAACTTCCTAAGTAAATGACTAAGTGTGGGTCACTAATCATCAACAAAACTTAGGGATTAACAATCTCCCCCTTTGATATTAGTGGCAAAAACACACTTATCATTACAATTCATTCCATCCAAAATATTTCCTAAGTACATACTGTACTCCCCCTAGGAATGTACATCATACTATATACAAAAATTTATATCGTATACATGCCTTCAAAAAAATATATTTACACATGGATACCTATACTATTCTCCTTTATGCTGTATCCTTGTCAGTCCTGTTAGTTTCCCCCTTGTTTTTGTCACTGATAGCTGGTGGGGTCAAGTTATACTTGTCCAGAAAATATTTATGAAGTTGTAAGGTTGACTCAAATGTAGAGTCCGAGCTATCCTTGACAAACTTTATAACCTCTATTTTGACTTCTAGCTTGGCAGCTAGACTTACTAAGCTCTCTGTAGTTGAGAGATGAGAGTCTCTCTTAATCAATTCATTTGCAGATAAAATATCTTTCTGAATGACCTCTAGATGAGGTATCAGACTTCTCTAAATAGTAATAAACTTGGTCCTAATCTGACCATCTTCAGCCATGAGCTCGACTATCCTCCTCTATGAATAAGTCAACCTATTAAAATGTAAGGAGCTAGTACTAGCATCCATACTCAGTGAACTGCCAGTTGACTTTAGGTCTAGTTGAAATTTCTCTAGAGCCTGTTGATTATCCTTTGTGAAGAATTCAACATTATATAACCTATTATATAATGAATAGACATTTTTTGCAACTCCTTCTAAAGTTTCTATCAGAGAAGAAAGTTTGATCTGTTTAACTACAATCTCTCCTGAGATTTTGGCAAGTACCTTGTTCTCAAATTTCCTCTCGGACCATTGCAACAGTTTCTCATTGGCTTCAATATTGTCATCATTTACCTTTTGCACAATGTGAAATAACTGTTCAAGAATAGGGGCTTGAGGATTCTCATCCTCCATGTCAAAAGCCTTTACAAATATGTCTTTTATGTCATGTAGCACTTGCTTTTGCTTTTGCTCCCCTTTTAGTTCCTCCTGTCTTTTCTTCCTCTTAAGTAACTCCTGAAGAGTCTCAATCTGTTCATAAGACAAAACATTGGTATCCCATGGTGGAATCACAATAACTTCATCTAATGTGACATCTAGAATCAGAGACTTCTTCCTCATAACTTTTCTTCTCTTGAATTCAGGTGAACTACTGCTCGGCTTAGTTTCTACAATATCTTTTCCAGAATCAGTAGTTGACACCATTGCATCTTTAAGTTTAGTCAAAATTGCCTGCTAATCAGGCATACTTCCTATCTTAGTTCCAGTGGGATTTGATGATGCAGAGTGTGGTAGATTAACCAACACTTGCATTGCCTCTTGTTCTTTAGGCTCACTGTTAGTGTCTGTTATCTCCT
This sequence comes from Thuja plicata, assembly GCA_018584345.1. NCBI lineage: Eukaryota > Viridiplantae > Streptophyta > Pinopsida > Cupressales > Cupressaceae > Thuja > Thuja plicata. The sequence goes on from MU226385.1 coordinate 1,200,731, forward strand.
CACTACTATCTAGTACTGACTTTACAACCTCTAAAATAGGTGAATGCTGTATAATTACCTCTTGTTAAATTATTTTCTCCTTTGCTACTTCTTCTTGAGCATCCTTATCCTTAGGATCCTCTTGAGTTATTTCTTCTTTATTTGCCTTAATAGGTTAATCAACAGTTGAATCCCTTGGCTCATCCTGACCCTCGACATCCAGATTGCTAGAGTCATCTATTGTCACATCAATCGGACTATATATAGTCAGATCAATAGTGTTAACTATCTTAGATTTATTTTATGCATCTGTCTCAGTCTTCTCATGTGTGTGTGTAAATGGGTACCTGTCAGAATCAACACAAACACTCAATAGGTCATTAGATTAGTCCAAAAGGGTTAGAAAAGCATGTAAAACCCACTAAAACCAACCTATTGCCTGCTAACTAGGAGGAGTGTGATTAAAAACATATTAGCCCTCAGAATATGCTATAAATCAGTGACGAATACAACCTAGCATGAAGGATTTTTACTTAAATAACAAGCTAAAAGATGGA
>MU226385.1:1228264-1261847 GCA_018584345.1 Thuja plicata
AATATAATAAATTTAATTAAATATAATAATAAATAATAAATATAATTAAATATAAATAAATATAATTAACACAAGTCAATAAAATATAATAAATAAATCAAAATAAATTAATTTAAAAAATATTAAAGAAATTTGGTGTCATATTCCAACTCCAATTCAAAATGAACAACCAAACGAAGAATATGGAGACCCAAACTCTAATTCTGATTCGAAGTGCAAAACCAAACAGAGAATATGGAGATCTGCATTCCAATCCCAATTCGAAAATGTCCAACCAAACAGAGAATGAGAATTTCACAAATTCCAATTCCTATTTTCAGTTTGACAACCAAACAGAGAATGTGGATTTACAAATCCATCTTCCAGGGCAACCAAATAGTCCCAAAAAATGAAAACCAGGGTTTGCATAACCAGGCTATGGATAACCATGATTTGTTTCATTTTCCAATTCCCCAACCAAACGGGCCCTTAGTGTGTCATATCTTCAAAAAACTAAAATAGACTAAGGTTCCATACATCCAACTCTTAGATTTCCCTCTGACATGTGTCTTTAAGATGTCTTTAGGTGCATGTCCATATTCTTCATAGTAATGGCAACTCTATCTAGTATTATAATCCCAGTTGTAAGTGTTGACACTCTTAGATTTTTTTTTTTGTGTCTTTGTTGTCCATTGTTGTTTAGCATTGGATCTACAGCCCTGTGCCTTATGACCATGTTTCTAACACTTGTAATAATAACCATTAAATCTTGGTTTGGGGGGTGCATCACTTGCTTCAACCCAACATTCATGTGCTTTATGTCCAAATTTATTGCACTTAAAATAGTAACCATTGAAATTAGATTTAGGATTGGACTTACCTTTCTTGCTTCGACAAATGTTTTCTGTATGACTTGGTTTTCCACAGTGGTGGCAAACAGGCTTGTTATGCTTTGTCTTTGCATTCCTCCTTTCACCATTCTTAGATGATTCTCCTTTCTCAGCAGATGTCTTATGTTCAGTGTGACCTAATCTAGAAGAATCTTTTGACCTTCTTGATGCTTCCATTAGATTCTCAAAATGAGTCAAAGCTTGATTGGGTTTGTTCAACCTTTCATTAAGTTCCTTCTTAGATCTCAAGTCATCTTTCAATTGATTGTTCTCAGATCTCAGATTTATCATTTCCATATATTTCCTACTAATCTCCTAATTTGCAAGTAGCAGTTGATTTTCCATGTCAAACTGATTGATTTTCATTATCTGTACATCATGTGTCCTTTCATCAAGTCTGACAGATATCACTCTTTTGTCTTCTTCTGCCATAGTTTTGTCATCTTCAGCTTTTTTCTTTTATTCGAATACTTCACATAGTCTTACTGTCTGCATTTATTGTTCTCTTTTCATGTTTCTAACTTCTTCACACAGTGCATTGTTCTTTTCTAGTAGATCTGGAATTACTGCATCGCTCTTAGTAGAATTTTCATTTTGAAATAGATTTGCAGTATCATCTTCCTGGTAGTCAGTATCATTCATTTGTTTAGCCAAATCTTTCCTAGCTGTCAAATATTTCTTCAATTCTTGTCTTGCTATCTCAAGCTGATGTAGTGCTAGCTGGATCTCAATCTTCTTATTCTCAATGACTTTTCCCAACTTGTAAACCTCCATCTCAAGATATATACTCACAAGCTGATTCAAAGCTTTTGTTGGTGAAATGTGCTCTGATACCAATTTTTGGAAGTACAAGAATGGGAAAGCAAGACACTGAGAGGGGGGAGGGGGGTGAATTAGATCTCAATAACTTAACCACTTAAAGTAGATTGATCCACATTCATACATATATGAAATTAACCTAACATCAGATAACATCCATAACATCAAATATGTAACTCATAAAACAAAATTTTGGTAACCCAGAAACCCAAATAGGTAAAACTGGGGTGGGGATGATACCCACAAGATCTTCACTACTGTAGAAATAAAGGGTGCTTGTTAGGGCTACAAAATTTTGATTACAATATGCAATCTACCTGGTTAAAGGTCTGTTTTGTTAAGAACTAAAGATCATTACAATCTACCTTGTTAAAGGGTTTCAACTTACAGTAAAGTAAGCACTCGGCTAAGAGATTTGAAATGACCTGCTAAAACCACTCTGTTAAGAGATTTAACATGGTACACCTGTTAGAATGTTCCAAGTATTGATCCTTTGTTATGCACTCAGATGCTGATGACAGATCTTCTCTTTTCAATAACCTCTGTGATCTCTTAATCTGATATGTCTTTACTCTGCTTATCACTGCTCTGTCATTTTGCTTGATCTGGGCTTCTCCTCAAAATAACTTACTGTTCATCTCTCATGAACAATAACCCTTCCATGTATATCTCTTTCTCTTACACACATTCTCTCTTTTAGGGTTAGAAGCCATCTTATTATACCTTTTCAGATCTGGTAGCAAGATCTAGATCAATGATCAAGATCTATTGTTTATACATCCAATGCATTCTAATTTCCTAATTTGCTTCATGCCATGCATGGTATAAAGCAATTAAATGCAAATTAACTCAGTAGACAAATATTAAATGTGTACAAATGTCAGATTAGATCTCATACAAGTCAGCCTCAACTGTTTACATCAAATTTTGAATTAATCCTGACATGTATGCAAAAACTGTTCTACTCGACACAAGACCTCTTTGATGCTCGACACTTAATATTCTACTCAGCTTAGCATGATGTAACTCGGCAATCTAAAACTTGCTTGGCAATGTTGCTCAGCTTGCAATATTTAGCTTGGCCATAGTGATAACCAACTAAAATAGCCTAAGTAAATGACTAAGTGTGGGTCACTAATCATCAAAATAACTTAGGGATTAACAAAAGGGACTATGAGAAGATGAAGCTGGAGATTCCCCGTAGAGAATTTTAGGAAAGCATATAGGCAGGAATCATCTTTTTATGTAGGCTCTTCGGAGATCCCCATGCCAGGGACTTTTCAACATGGATGTATTATTTTCTCTACTACATCACCACCTACAGTTAGACCATGTAGACCTCAAGTTGAAGAATGTCCTCCGGAATTCAAAGTTCTACATGACCTCCTATGTATTATGTGCACTAGCCCAATAGAGACTCGGTCTTCGGGCTTTGCAGATAGTGGACATTCTCAGGAATAGGCCTAGCCATCTTTCCCCATGGGATCATTATCCTTGGATCCAGTGGGAAGCCTCTTTCCCCATTTTTATAGGGTAAATGACACGTTCATTTACCATAACATTTTGACACTCACTCAAGATTCTAGGTACTGGTTGTCACAGGAGGCGATGACTTTGGTGAACACATACAAAACTTATTTATTTCAATTCCAACAACACACTTATATTTGGGTGACCGACTTCTCCAGGAAGCCCTACCTACTCCCTAGGCGCTGCGGGGATAGGATCATTCTTTTGGAGTTCTACAGGCAAATCCTAGAACTCCACACATTCTTTGGCGTGAAGAAGGTTACATCCAACCTATTCCCAATTACTTGCGGGAACTATTTTTGTAGTCTCACAGCGGCTAAGGAAGCCAATAATGAGCTAAAGAATCTAGGACTAGCAGAATTCCACCTTACTAGAAACAATTTTGATCTGGTCAACAAGATAAGAGAGGCATTGCCCTGGGAATCCACACTGCATAAAGTTCACATTGAATATTTCTAGGCAGATTGTCAGGATAGTTTTGATCTCCAGGCCCAACAACATTTGCGGATGTCCAAAGGCTTAATGAAGGCCCTCAACCTTTGGGGCTTCCCAAAATATTTTTCATCTGATGGGCCTCTGGAGGACCCAACATACAAAGAATAGGGGATCGACAAGTTGGATCTCCCTCTGGTGGATTGGGACACCCCGGAGAACTTAATAATTGTGGATGTGAGTCACCACATCATTGAAAACAACCACAAATATTTTGAGAGGGTGTGTCTAAGGAGCACCCATAAGGGCCCAATATTGCAGGGGTTTGCTTCAACCTCCGAAGCCATGAGACCAAGAAAGGAAAAGGGGAAGGAAAAAAACGACACCCCACCCCAAATTACTCGCCAGGGTCCACTCCCCATTTTCAAGAAAGTTCACATTCAGCTAGAGGCATCTAGATAGATGAGCCAGAAGATAAGTGCCCAACTCTCCCATGGTCTCTTGGTTACTCCAGTGAGATCTTCTTGCTCGATAGGATCTTCTTCATGAGCGACACTCATGAGTCAACAGATAGAGGTCAAGGTGCAATCTGCAGATATTATGGATGTCGGGGCCCCATTACAAAGAAAGAAGAAGGAGAGGGTAGACAATCCCCTAAGAAAACACATGGGCCTTAGTGTGCCCAATTTTCCCCTGGTGGAAGTTAGTTCAGACTCCCCCAAACTAGAGGAGCTCCTTGAGACCTCCCCTCCGCATGACAATTTTGATGATATCTTTGGGACCAACAAGCTCATGAATTTACATGGGGAGATAGACAAGGCGGTAGAATAAATAGCCACACAAGATGCAGAGATAATCCCCAATGAAGGGGATACACCAGAGATGGAGGTCTGGGAACTTGAACAAGAAGAAACACAAAAGGATCCACATGATGTGGAAGAAACACTGGTCCAGGGGACTGAGATAGATTCAAGGCAAACAAATGATGAGCAACTGACAACTGGGGAAACTAGACCTATGAGATCAACCATACCCCTGACTGTCACACTCCAAATGCCTTTAGTTACTCTGGTTGATCAAGTTCCCTAGAGCACAACATTCGGTGAGTTGGTCTCAATGGCCCAATAGTCAAACATTGGCCAGACACCTCAGCCTCCTCCAGAAGATGTGCCTAGGGAGAAGGATGTCATAGTAATTGATGCCGAAGATGAATAACAACAATACGATGAGGGGAAGAACCCTGAAGATAAAAATGTTGACTCAACAGATGCTAAAAAGGATGGGTAAACCCCGGTGATACAGATGATGCTGGTGCCGGTGAAGATGGTGTCCCTGACACCATAGATGAAGATGCAAGTAGGGAGGAAAGCACTGAAACCCCCAGGAAACAAGAAAAGTAAAAAGAGTCTGATGCAACCATTGATACACAAGATACACCACCAGACTCTAAAGAAGGCCTTGATACTCATGCCTTAGCAACAAAACCACCCTAGCTGCCACAATGGCTGGTTGAATCTAGAAAGAGAAAGGCCCCGACACTGATAGGCGTTCCCCTATTGTTGATCAAGATGATGGCCCAGAATGTAGAGGCTAAGAAGCCCAAAAAGGCTTGGACCATCCATACCCTTCAGACTGGTCTAGGAGGAAATACGGTTGCAATAGTTACAACCCCTCCCCTAGATATAGATGCGACAACAACAAGAGCCAAGGACTATGCAATCACAGAGGTGCCTCTGGGGAGGAGAGATAAGTAGGGTGAGTTAGACCTGCTAAGAGATGCTACCCAGGTAGTCGAGGCCTGGTATGATAAACAGGAACAGAAGTTAAAGGAGGAAAGAGAGAAAAATGAAAATCTCCTCAGACTTCTCACAAATCTTATGCAACCCCTCGTCGAGATCCATTTGGAAGCCTCCACCTCCGGACCACCACTTTTGTAGGGTGACATGGATGCTCTTAGGGCCATGAAAAAGAAGGCACAAGCTGTAGATGGGTGGATTGCTGAGAAAATCAAGGCCGTAAGACAATTCTTGGAAGCAACACTCCCGTACCTTTACCTGTTCAATAATATTTTAGGCCAGGTAAACAGTGTCGTCATCCTATGGGAAAGGGACATGGAAAAGAATGAAGGGTGGAGGACTAGATTAGAAGAAATAATAAACTTTGGGGATGAAGCCACCATAAAGATAGGAATTTTTTGAGAAGAACCCTTCAGATTCCTCTGGGCCTAGTACTCTAGACTTGGTCTCAAAATTGAGGTAAGCAAGCAACTATTTACGACCCTCAAAGAAAAGAGCACTGTGGTCCAGAATCCTTTGGACCTGTGTAAAGCATTCATTGGAAGGTTTTAACAAGTTGATCCTTTCACGACTGAGACTTGTTGCCTAGAAGACTATGTCCTTAACAAATTTGATGAGCTGATGGAGTCCCGGTATCAGTCTTTCGGGGACTTTGATAGAGGAAAGATGTCAATAATATCTAAAATGATCCTCTAGGCTCGTGATTTAGTAAAGTTAGTCAAAGATTTTTGGGATGGGGCCAGAGATATTGAAGAGAAATACTGAATTATCAGTGGCTGGCAGAATAGTATCAAAGACATTCATGGAGATGGCATTAGCCAAATTTTGGAGACATTCAAGAACAAGGGACAGTAAAGTTTGCCAGATTGAGAGATTCTCACGAGTAGGGTGCATTTTTGAGCATTAATTATTCTTTGAGCACAAGCTCCTAAAGCCTGGAATTCCAGATCCAAAATTTTGTATTCTTTCAATGACCCGTGTCCAGGTTCCTTAGAGCCAACGGGTCATTATCCAGTAGTTAATAAAGGGTCAGAAAGTAGGTGATCCCGATAAGGCATGTCAGATAGAGGGATGGATTTAATAGGTGGTTCTCCCAAGGTGCTGCTCCAACATTAACTACCTGGTGAATCGAAGAGAGTGAGCCACATTTCACATTGATGAGGCATGTAGCCTCAAACTCTGAGAAGATCAGATTTCTTCTATTCTTAGTCTGGCACTCTTCTCGAGGTAGATTCTTCCACCCTTTCTTCTTTTCTTCTTCCTCTGTCTTGTCAGACCTCTACTCTTTTCGAGGTGAATTGTAAGTGGTGCAGGTAGTATTGACCACTGGATATTGTATTTTAATGGTTGAGTGTACAGTTAGATTAGGTCAATTTTAGGGCAAACTATGTGTATAAATAATAGGTCTGACCTCATTTCAAGGGTCGACAAAATTGATGATTTTGCAGTCCAATACTATTAGCATATTGTTTCTCAGTAGTTGCAAAGCTCAATGCTCAATAGTTATTAGTAGTTAGATGCTCCCTTGGAGCCATTGATGTACGCACTAGTGATGCTGGAACACCCTGTTAATGAAGAAGGAAGAGTTTATGGCAATGATGTTGTTGGTGTTCTAATATCTGAGTTAGCAATATCTCTTTTGTGTTGTATGTTTCTAATGTCCTTTGCTCTGATATTTTTTTAGATTAGATGATCTCATTTCCCCTTGCTATTGAATATGTATGAACTGATGGTTTTGTATGCATTCAGTATTTAGCATAGTTCATTAGAGCATTGTTGACGTTAAAGATATATTGCATGACTATAAGTAGAATAACAAACTCCTAGCCTTGATTTATCTTTTGTTGTTTATTTGGTAAACTCATGCATGCTTGCAGGAAACCTTGACCTATCACCAAAATCCCCGGAGAAGGCAAGTCAAAACCAGCTATCCCCTTGAACAAAAATAATCACTTGCCCAACTTAGCTTCCCACACCATCAAGACCTGACACTTAGGTGCTTGAAGGCCAGGAGAATTTATTTTCCGAACAACCTTTATAGGAAAAGTTGGTCGGTACCCTGGTACCCAGTGATAGCTCTTCCTCTGTTGATGAGACCAGTCACAAAGTCCCGTCATCAGAAACTAGCGCTAGAAGGAGGGCATGAGCTCATACCCTTCAGAATATTTTGATTTTACACTGCCCAAGGGTTCCCCAAGCCATAGTTTTAGGAACCAAGCTTTTAGCAGGATTGGGTCTTTTTTTCCCTTACATTTTGAAAGAATCCTTCGATCATCCCCGAATCCCAAAAAGTTTGCTGAACTCGAGCCTCCTTCTTGAAAGAAAAGGACCCCGAAGACCAAGTAGCTAGCCAACTTTATATGTGGATTTTCTACACCTAAGAATACCCAAGCTCCTTAGATAACCTTGTGGACTAACACTCAACCTACCCAAAATCTAGCAGCCCCAATGGAAACTTACTTTGCTAACACTGGGTCCCTAATGGGGTAGTTCCCCGATGCTTCCAATGATCTTCCTCCGCATCCATAGAAGATTTTCCCTAGATATGAGCATCTAGGCCCCAAAACCACAGAAGAACACCTCTAGGCCTACAAGGATGCCATGAACCAACATCAAGATGTTGTGACCCATATTTTCCCTCTGTCCTTAGGGCAGAATGAGTTAAAATGGTACCTCAACTTGCCAGCCAACTCCATCAATAGTTGGCAGGACATGGAAGATGCCTCCCTGGCAAGCTTCCATGTTCACATGGACCTGGTGTGGTCCCACAACCAGTTTATCTCCATCAAGAAGGAACCAAATGAACCCCTCACCACATTCAACCATCAGTTCCAACGTGCCTTGAAGCGGTGCACGGGCCCCTTCATCCCATCCATAGACGTAACCATCCAGACATACCTGAATGCCCTGGACCCCATTGTTTCCATTCTCCTTTGGAGAAACATCGCAGCAAATGACCAGGATACTCTAGCAAAGGTTTACAACCTGGCCCTAGAGTTATCCCGCAGTTTGAGCAAATCTCCTGGTGGGATTGGACAAAGCCTACCATTCAACATGATACCCAATGAAACTTCTTACACCAGGAGATACAACCCCAATCCAGCAATGGGTTCCCCAACGATGGCCATGGTCCCAACATCGCCAATAGACCAACAATCCTAGTATGTATATCCATCGCAAGCCCAGACAATACCGGGACTAGAATTTGATCCTTGGAACTAGCCACAACAAATGCAACAACCCTTGATAGAACCCTCCAGAGTACCTTTCTTCCAGTCGCCTATGGCTGGAGGATTGTCAACCTTGACTCTGGGAGCTACTCCCGCTTTCCCCAGGAACCAACCACAACAAGTGTCACACTATGACATGAACACCTAGCTGTCAGTCGAGGTTGAATCCCTCCAACGATTGGTGTCCTCCGTGACTGTGGACATGGGATAGCTAAAGGTGGGGCCTTCTGCACCTCACAACTCTAATTCCTAGAGAGGGAATGTTTTCTCTGGACAAAAAAACACCAACTTTGGAGGTAGAAACTACAAAAACAAGCCTCGGCCCAACCAAAAGCAATGGAATAACAATGCAAATGCTGGAGGTGCTTCTCTGAACCAAAACATGACTCAGGGTGGTGCTAGACCCATTCATTCTGCACAGCTTGCAAAATTCCACCCCCTAACCAATTGGTGTAGATTGCATGACATCGACTCTCATTTTGAGGTAAACTATGCCACACTAGAGAAGATCATCATGATCTCCCAGTTGGATAGATAAAAACCCATCGATCCTACTCCCCCAAAAACATCTGCACAAGAGCCTTCACCTGTTAGATTGTCTTCTTCGGGATAGACAATGGGGATGTAGAAGAGCCTGAATTGCAGGGTTTCTTTGATGAATCTATCCTGACCTTTGAGGCCAATGCCTTCACCAACCCACAGACTCCCTACAACACTCAGAGTCAGGCTGGTAAAGGGTCAGTTTATATGCCAACACCTTTCAAGAACCCCTCTCCCTATGATAACACAACTAATCATTCCTTCCTAGTGAAAGGATCTGGCTCTAACCAGGCTAGGGATTTGGCTGAGGGAAGTCCTCTTTACAAGGGGGGAAGGTTTGACATCACTAAGGCATTAGAAAGAACCACCACCTCCATGACCTTGATGGAGGTTTTTTTGAATTTTCCTTAGCAGAGGAAGTCCCTTCTAAAGCTCTTGGGAAACCCAGAAGCCATCAGTCGTCCACCAAAGACTGTCACATTTGACAACACCAACGCAGCTATCTTCTAAGGAAACATAGAGGATCCTCCCTTCCTACTAGGCTTGAACATACATGGGAAGAACCTATACAACTTCCTGGTAGATTTTGGTACTTCAGGAAATGTCATGCCCTTATCTATATGTCAGAAGCTCAGACTCTTCCCCACTGCATCCAAAGGCACAGTAGTCCAATTGGACAAAACTGCTGTGAAAATGGTAGGTGAGATGAAGAATGTCCAGATTCAGCTCATCCAAGACCCTTGAATATCATGAATAATAGACATCCAAGTGGCCAACATCCCTAAAACATGGGATTTTGTTAAGTTGGAATTGGTTTAAGGCCCTTAACGGGTATTTATCCATGGAATTCTCCCACTTGTTGCTCCCCTGGGAGGGGCAGTTGACCCAAATCTAGGTAGAGAGTGAACCTAGAATGAAGTAGGCCCTCACCAAAGTCGGGAGGGTAAATGAAGTCCTATTCTCTAAATTGTCCCCCAGGGTGTACCGACCCCTAGAGATCCTAACATTTGATTTTACCCCTGGGGAGGATCCCATAGTCTCTCAGAGAATTCAGGACCTGGATGAGAAACTGAGGGGTGAGGTAAACTTATAGGGAAACACAAAAACTCCCGCTATACTCTTGTCTGACACTTGGTGTAGGTACACTACCAGAAACATTCTAAACTAGAGTGTGAGCCTTGCATTGCCATTGCTACCTACTATATCAACGCCCTCCAGGAGGAAGAACACAAAGCAGATTTGCTTGGACCTAGTAATCATTCCGGTGGTACACCTAAGGTGTTTCTTGTCCAGGAATCTCAACCAAAGGCTTCTCCAAGGGAAGACCTCACCCATGTGCCATCAAAGCCAAAGGAATCACTTCCCAACCCTCTCAATATCAATCCAAACACCACTCTGCCTTCCCAGCCCTGGAAAATGAATAATGACCTATGGACCTTGAAGTTTGATAGATCCCGGTCTAAACAAGGCTGTGGGGCCAGAGTGGAACCAATCAACCCATGGGGGAAATATTTCCTCGCATCTTACATGCTGTAGTTTAAATACACAAATAACATCATAGAGTATGAGGCCTTGGTCCTTGGACTCCTATTCGCACTGAGAAAAGGAATCACTTGCCTCTGGGTGATGGGTGATTTAGAGTTGATCATTAAATAGGTCTAGAGCCAATACACTTGTCACAACAAAAACCTATCCACATATTGTGATCAGGCATGGAGCCTAATCAAAGATTTTGATTCTTTCAACATTGAACTTATCCCCTAGAAATTTAATTATGTTTTGGGTTCCCTTGCTGTGTCTGCCAACACTTTTGAGCCAATGGCTGGCTCCCAGCTCTAGAAATTTTCTATTGAGATGGTGCCCACCCCATCCATCCTAGAAAATATCACTCAATTTTAGGTCTTTGAGGATGACCAACATATTTTGGCCTTCATGGCCAATGTTGGCATCTTTGAGGATCTGATAGTGGAAGAAAGAAATCATAACGATGCCGGGCAGGGTGAAAAAGATGATGGGATTATTGACTTACCAACCAACACTATCCCTAAGGAGATGGTAGCTCTTGAATGCATCTTTGATTTAGATCCCCAAGGGTGAGGGAAGATATCATCTTCCTCTGAGGGAGGAAAATTCAAAAAGATCAACATCGACCAAGCCAATGAAGAAAAAATTTTAGACATTGGCACCTCCTGCTCCCCAGAGGAGAAGGAAAAGATTCTTGCGGTTCTCCGAGAATACATTGACATAATCGCATTGGGGTATGAGGATATAAAAACTTATGACACATCCATCATAACCCATACCATCCCACTAAAACCAGATGCTAAGCCTTTCTAGCAAAAAAAAGACTGGTGAACCCATTGATCGAACCTCTAATTCATCAGGAGATTCAGAAACTGCTATCAGCCCAGATTATCTTTCCTATCTGACACACAACTTGGGTCACCAAACTTGTCCCCATGTGAAATAAGAATGGTGAGATCCACCTTTGTGTGGATTTTTTCAATTTGAACAAGGCATCCAAGTAGGAAAATCACTCGCTCCCCTCATTGGATGATGTATTACAAATTGTTAACGGATCCCAAATGTTGTCCTTGCTGGATGGGTACTCCAGGTATAACCAGGTCATGGTTAAGTATGAATATAGAGATAAAATAACATTCACCACCAAGTGGGGAATGTTTGCATACTGGAGAATTCCCTTTGGCCTAATCAATGTAGGGGAAACATTTCAAAAGGATATGGACATTACGTTTGAGGGCCTAGTAAACAAATGCATAATCATCTATATGGATGATTTGATAGTCTTCTCCTAGGATAGGTGTGATCACTCTTCCCACCTTGCCCACATTTGTGAGAGATGTCATTGGTATGGAATTTCCCTCAACCCTAAGAAATGCATATTCGAGGTCACTGAAGGAAAGATGCTTGGGCATATCATCTCAGAGAAGGGGATATCCATTGACCCTAAGAGTTGAGGCACTACTAAATTTTCAGATGCATGACAATAAGAAGGAAATGAGATCTTTCTTTGGAAAGATAAACTTTTTCTAGTGGTTCATCACTGGATTTCCCGAGATAGTAAAACCACTCAATTACATGATGAAGAAAGACATGAAGATTGAGTGGATCCCTGAAGTGAAGTGAGCATTTTCTCAGATCAAGAAAACCATAGTGGAGGCACCTATCCTGGCAAGTCTAGACTATTCCCTCCCATTTCACATATACTCCTTTGCTTCGCCCCATTCTGCAGTAGTAGTCCTAACCTAGAAAGTTGAAGGGGAAGAATGACCCATTGCTTTTATGAGTTCCCTCCAATGCCAAAGTTCGATATTCATCCTTGGAAAAGTAGGATTTTGCTCTAGTCTGGGTCGTGAAGAAATTATGACACTATATTCTCTGGAGAAAAGTGTATGCTATCATTCCAGACCAGGCTATGAAATATTTACTATTGTAGAGAAAACTAGGCATACACTAGGGGAAATGATGGCCATGCTCTAAGAGTATGATCTAGAAATGCAACCAATGAAGATAGTTTGAGGCCAAGGACTATGTAGAGCAATGGCAGAAGGAACTCCAAACATTGAATGCCAAACCTACATAGTGGAGTCTATCACCCAAGACCCATGGTATACCGACCTGGTGTACCTACTACTCAACAACAGATGGAAAGAGGGGATTCCTCCAAATAAATGTCGTGCCTTGTGGCTGAAAAGCACACATTTCATGATAAAAAATGAAACACTTTTTTCAAGAACTATGAAGGGATTTACCTCTAGTGCATTGATCAGGACCGAGCTGCTAAAATGATTGAAGAATTTCATGAACAGTTTAGAACCAGTCATGGCTCAGTTGATGCCACTTCCCACCAGATTCTCTGGGCTAGATACTATTTGCGCTTCATCTTTAAAGGTGTCTACACTCACGTGAGGAACTGCCACACCTTCCAAACAAAGACATGTCATGAGCAGAACCTGGACATGCCTTTGCAGTTAGACTTTGAAGTTAGACCCTTCACCTAATGGGTATTCTATTTTATTGGGGAAATCAACCCCAACTCATCTACCAACCACTGATACATTTTGACTACTACCGATTACTGTACCCAGTGGTCTGAGGTAGTTCCTTACAAAAATAACATGACAGATGTTATCAAATTCCTGGAAGAAAATATAGTCACCCATTTCATAATGTCATTCGCTATAGTGTGTGACAATGATCCAACATTTTCTTTAGTGCAATTACTTGAAGGGACCTATGAGAGGATGATCACCTTGAAGTTCTCCAGCAACTACTACCCCCAGGGTAATGGTGTGGCTGAATCGACTAACAAAAATCTATTGGAGGTGATCAAACATCTGTTAAAAAAAACCCCGGGACTGGCACCAAAAGTTTAGATTCACCCTCTGGGAAGATTGTATTAGAATAAAGGCATCCCTGGGGACTTCCCCATTTCACCTAGTTTATGGCCAGAATTCAGTGTTCCCTATCAACTTACAAATCCCGGTCTTACAATTTATGCAGGAATTTAACAATTGGGACAACATCATGGATGTTTGGCTTCTAAACCTAGTGAGGATGGAGGAATAAAGAGACGTGGTGCTAGAAAATTTCACACATCATCAATTAGTAGTTAAATGATTCTTTGACTAGAGAGCCCAATATAAGGCCTTTCAGAATTCAGACCTGGTCCTCCTGTGGGACAAGGCTTGGGAGAAGAAAGGAAAGCACACCAAATTTCAAAGGCTCTGGCTTGGACCATATCTGATATCTAAGATCTACAGGAAAAATACTTATCACCTCATGTCTATGACCAGAGAAGTTGTCCCATTGCCTGTCAATGGGAAGTTTCTCAAGAACTATTTTGAACAAGGTGGGTGGTAAGTCTACCTAAAGTTGTATTATATGTAAAGTTCCTTCTTGTAACTATCTTTCCTAGTGCTCCTTGGGAGTGCCTTGGCCTTGTAAATAGTTGTCGGCAGTCCTCCGGGACCGCCTTCCTTTCCTCATTTTTCTTTCTTTTGTGTTGCGTTTGTTTTTTGGGTTCCTAACATGTTGCCTTCTCCTTGTAGATAGGTATGCTTCACATGACATCTAGTACTTGGAATGGTGCCTTATGCATTTCAGGTAGTTTGAAATCTATTGTTAGCATGGTGGAATTCGTCCACACTCTAGAGTTATTTTGTGTGTATGGAAAAAGGTTATGAGTAATCTTCATCAGATTCATATCTTGATAGTCCCAAAATTGGTTAATAGAAAATGTAAGAAGCAAGTAAACGCATGGTCCTTGAGGGAAGATCAGTTACACTAATTATTGGCCAAGTCTGAAAATTATAAAATTTCCTGGGTCTGGAACTTTCTCTCCTATTCGACAATTTAAATCATATGGAAAGGTGAAAGAAGTACTGCTGTTAATATTATCTAAGCTTAAGGTTCACAGTGAAAGGGGCACTGCCTTCCCATCTTCAAAAGAAAAGAAAAGAAAAGATCTAAAGAATAGAGAATTATGAGGTCTAGGGGAATGTGCAAGATGTGATGATCTTGGTTTAATGTATTTAGTTCCTCCTCTCTTCTTTTCCTGGAAATCATCGGCTTGATTTTCTTTCAAAGCACACACCTCACAACTGACGAAGGACCGAAAGATTGAATTAATGATGAGTCAGATTTTCTCAGACACCTTGCACCTTACAAGTAGGATACTCTAGGTAAAGATAAGTTCTAGTTTTTCTAACCAGAGATTCTGAAGTTCTCAAATGCACTAAGGAATTCATCCCAGTCAGTCACCATTTGTTATGCCCTACATACCCATCCCTACATTTTGTAGGCAAAATGTTGGGTCCCCCTTTTTTTCTTTTTGCCTTGTTTTCTTTTCCTTTTGTTTTCCTCTGGCCTTTCCTTCTGCAAGGGTCATTTTATTTTATTTTTGGTTCTCCTTCCTCTGGGACCCGTTCCTGGAGTGTTTTTGTCTTCTAAGTCGGTTGGATTTCTAGACTCTGGGATTCTTTGTCACCATCTCCTCTTTTATTAGAGGGTGTAGTTGTTTGGAATCCCTGGGTCTGGAGTTCGGAGGGTTTTCCTTTCCTGGGGTTTGTAGAAGGAGAGCGGGATATGTTTTTACCCTAAGGGTATAAATAGGTTTCACTAGTCATTATTACATTTACCGCGAACAAATTACCCAGAGTGATTCAAAGCGATTAAGGTGATTAAACATCGATCTAAGTGCAATTTGCTCTCGGTGATTAACAGTGCTTAAATGGTGATTATCAACTATGTGTTTGTGGTTTGTGAAAGCTTCTCAGTTGCAGAGCACCTACCATGCTCCTCCTCCCATGTTTTCTGGTGTTAAGGTAGGTCCTTCAGCTCTCCTCCTTTTGTTTTTTTTGTTTCTACTTTGTTTGATTTTGTTTTTATCCTTCACTTTATCGTTGTTTGTTCTGCTTGACTTTCTTGTCTATTGTCACCTCCTGTTGGTGGGATGGCTCCGTAGGAATGTTGTCCACCTTCCTCATAGTTTTTTGTCCTATTTATAATGTATTCTAGTCTAGATACTATGAATTCTTGCAAGTCCCTATGTAGAAGTTTTGGACTTATTGTAAATTTTAGGTAGTCCTTAGAAAGTCGTCGTTCCTATAAATTGTTTCATTTTCCAACTTTCCCCTGTATATTTTGGGTCTGTACACTATCCTGGTAACCCTTTCCATGGTGAGTTCGTTTCCCTCTACACATCAAAACCATGTTTGGAGCTCATTTGCATGGTGTTCGCATGGCTCAAACTCGACACCTTGCCTATTCTAGCCATGGTAGTTTTCTCTCTCCTCTGTCACTTCATCATTGATGGCAGGATTAATTTCCCCATGAGTGATCATTCAAAAACATCCCATCTCGCATTCATTTCCCTTGTGTCAACCTACCTATCACTAATATAGGCCATTACACTGTCTATCGCGTGACCACGTGACAACCCATGTTAGCCAAGTACGGCTCGCTGTGCGGTCACTTTGATAACAGCTAGTTTCTCTGGACTCCAGGTGCTGAGAAGTCCCCAGGTCTTCATCCCATTTTTTTTCATAAACTAATACCCCAGAACCTTTGGGTGTCAATCATAATCCAATCTTTGCTAATGGTTACATTATGGGATCTTGATATGTAGTAATATTATTTGAATAGGTGCAAGATGGAGGTGAATTCCCCAGAGTCCATAAAAATGTTGTATTTTAATTGTATTATATGTATTGATAGTTCTCCAGTCTTGCAGGTTGTAGGTAATCCAACAACATGTCTGAAGTAACAACTCCTCCTAGAAGTTCAGAGCTTCCAACTACCTCCACTCAGGTGGTTACAAAAACAAAGGCATAAAAGATGCTAGCCAATCTCCCATTAACCTTCAAGTACCTGAGGGAGGGTGTTCTTGTGGGGTCTAAAGTAGACTTCAAGCTATAGGAGATCATAGATATTGAGCCTGGACTATGGGCTAAAATGCAAAGCCTTGTCCAAACCATGTACCAATAGAGGGCTGCCAGAGATGATATGGAAAAGAACGTGGCTGCCTTTGACATCATTAAATCTACAAGTTTCCCCTTCTTGGTGCAAGCACCAAAACTGATCCTTCAACTAGTGGTGCACTACAATGCTCCCACCTAGGTTATTTTTCTTTCCAACCCTCTACCACTACACTACCCAATGGCCATTGTTAATTTGGATGCTGCCACTTTTTCTTCAGGGCTGGGAATCCCCCAATTCAAGGGAGCCATTGTTATCTCCTGGTCTGTATCACTGAAGGAGTTTGAATAAATTTCCATTCTTGCCTAGCAACATCTCAATACTCATTGGTTAAAGTCCCCAAGAAGGGACTATAAGAAGAGGAAGTTGGAGATTCCTCGTGGAGACTTTAAGGAAAGCATACAGGCGGGAACCATATTTTTATGCAAGCTCTTTGGAGAGCCCCATGCTAGGGAATTTTCAGCTTGGATGTATTATTTTCTCTACTGCATGATCACTTACAGTCAGACCTTCGAATAGGAGACCATCATCGCCAACCACGTAGACTTCTAGTTGAAGAATGTCCTTTGGAATTTGAAGTTCTACATGACCTCCTATGTATTATGGTCATTGGCCCAACAAAGACCCACTCTTTGTGGTTCGCAGACAGTGGGAGTTCTTAGGAACGTGCTTGGCTAGCTTGCCCCATGGGATCATTATCCCTGGATCCAGTGGGAAGCCTCTATCCCCCATTTTTGTAGGGTAAATGTTATGTTCATTTACCATAACATTTTGACACTAACTAAAGATTCTAAGTACTAGTTGTTGCAGGAGGTGATGACTTTGGTGAACACATATGACAATTATTTCATTCAATTCCAACAACACACTTATATTTAGGTGACCGACTTCTTTGGGAAGCCCTACCTACTCCCCAGGCACTACGGGGATAGGATCATTCTTTTAGAGTTTTCTAGGAAAATCCTCGAACTCCATGCATTCTTTGTCATGAAGAAGGTTACATCCATTCCATTCTCAATTACTTGTAGGAACTATTCTTGTAGCCTCGTAGTGGCTAAGGAATCTGATAATGAGCTAAAGAGTCTTGGACTAGCAGAATTCCACCTTACCAGAAACAATTTTGATCCGGTCGACAAGATGAGAGAGGTGTTGCCTTGGGCATCCACACTGCATAAAGTTCATATTGAATATTTCTGGGTGGATTGTCAGTATAGTTTTTATCTCTAGGCCCAATAAGATTCACGGATGTCCAAAGACTTAATGAAGGCCCTCAACCTTTGGGGCTTCCCAAAATATTTTTTAGACGATGGGCCTCTGGAGGACCCAACATACAAAGAATAGGGGATCAACAAGTTAGATCTCCCTCCAGTGGATTGGAACACCTCAGAGAACTTAACAATTGAGGATGTGAGTCACCACAGCATTGAAAATAGCCATAAATATTTTGAGAGGGTGTGTCTGAGGAGCACCCATAAGGGTCCAATCTTGCGGGGGTCTACTTCGACCTTCAGAGCTGTGGACCAAGCAAGGACAAGGGAAGGAAAAGAAAGATAGCCCACCCCAAATTAATCCCCAGGGTTCACTCCCCATTTTGGAGAAAGTTCACATTTAGCTAGAGGCGTCTAGACATATGAGCTAGAAGATAAGTGCCCAACTCTCCCATAGTCTCCTAGTTACTCCAGTGGGATCTACCCACCTGGTAGGATCCCCTTTACTAGCGGCACTCATGAGTTGACAGACAGAGGCCGAGGCACAGTCTGCATATATTATGGATGTCAGGGACCCATTGCTTTGATGATATCTTTGGGACTGATGAGCTCATGAATTTACACAGGGAGATAGAAAAGGCGGTAGAAGAAATAGCCACACAAGATGCAGAGATAATCCCCAATGAAGGGGAGACACCAGAGAAGGAGGTGGTTCTGGAGAATGAGGTCTGGGAACTTGAACAAGAAGAAATGCAAAAGGATCCATAGGATGTGGAAGAAACACCAGTCCATGGGACTGAGATAGATTCAAGGCAAACAAAAAATGAGCAACCAACAACTAGGGAAACTGGACCTATAGGATCAACTGTACCCCCAATTGTCACACTCCAAATGTCTTTAGTTACTCCAGATGATCAAGTTCCCTAGAGCACAACATTCAATGAGGTGGTCTCAGTGTCCCAATAGTCAAACATTGGCTAGACACCTTCACCTCCTCTGGAAGATGATCCTAGGGAGAAGGATGTCCTGGTAAATGATGCTGAAGATGAACAACAACAACAGGATGAGGGAAAATGTTGACTCAAAAGATGCTAAAAAGGATGGGGAAAACCCTCATGATATAAATGATTTTGGTGCCAGCAAAAATGGGGTCCTTGACACCATAGATGAAGATGCCACTAGGGCGGAAAGAACTAAAATCTCTAGGGAACAAGAAAAGGAAAAAGAGTCTAATGCGACCATGGATACTGGAGATACACCACCAGACTCCGAAGAAGGCCCTGATACTCATGCCTTAGCAACAAAACCAACCCAACTTCCACAATGGATGGTGGAATCTAGAAAGAGAAAGGCCCCAGTGCCAGTAGGTGTTCCCCTATTGTTGGCCAAGATGATGGCCCAGAATGTAGAGGCTAGAAGCCCAAAAAGGCTCAGACCATCCATACCCTTCAGACTGGTCTAGGAGGAAATATGGTTGTAATAGTTACAACTCCTCTCCCAGATACAGATGTGACAACAAAAAGAGCCAAGGACTATGCAATCATAGAGGTGCCTCTAGGGAGGAGAGATAAGCAGGGTGAGTTAGACCTGCTAAGGGAGGATACCCAGACAATCGAGGCTCGGTATGATAAAAAAGCGCAAAAGTTAAAGGAGCAAAGAGAGAAAAATTAAAATCTCCTCGGACTTAACTTATACAACCCCTGGTCAAGATCTGTTTGAAAGCCTCCACCTCATGACCACCGCTTCCATAGGGTGACATGGATGCTCTTAGGGCCATGAAAAAGAAGGCATAGGCTGTAGATGGGTGGATCACAGAGTATATCAAGGCCATAAGGCAATACTTGGAAGCAACACTCCTAGACCTTTACCTAATCAATAATCTTGTGGGCCAAGTAAATGGTGTCGTCGTCCTATGGGAAAGGGACATGGAAAAGTATGAAGGGTGGAGGACTGAATTGGAAGAAATAATAAACTTTAGGGAGGAAGCCACCACAAAGGCAAGAATTCTGGGAGAAGAACCCTTTGGATTCCTCTGGGCCTAGTACTCCAGACTTGGCCTCAAAATTGAGGTAAAAAAGCATCTGGTTACAACCCTCAAAGAAAAGATCACGGTGGTCCGGTATCCTTTGGACCTATACAAAGCATTCATTGGAAGGGTTTCACAAGTTGATCCCTTCACCACCGGGACTTGTGCCCTAGAAGACTATGTCCTCAGCAAATTTGATGAGCTGATGGAGTCCTAGTATCAGTCTTCCAGGGACTTTGATGGAGGAAAGATGTCAAGAATATCTAAATTTATGATCTAGCATCATGACTCAATAAATTTATTCAAAAAATTCCCGGAAGGGGCTGGAGATATTGAAGAGAAATATAGAATTCTTAGCGGCCAATGGGACAGTGTCAAAGACATTGATGGAGATGGCATTAGCCAAATTTTGGAGGCATTCAAGAACAAGGGATAGTAAAGTTCTCTAGATTCTAGAGATTCTCACCAGTAAGGTGCATTTTCAAACATTCATTATTCTTTGAGCACAAGCTCCTAGACCCCAGAATTCTGGATCCAAAGTTTTGTATTCTTTCAGTGGCCCGTTTCTAGGTTCCCTAGAGCCGACCGGTCATTATCCCGTAGTTAATAAAGGGGTCAGGAAGTAGGTGATCCTGATAAGGCATATCAGATGGAGGGATGACTCTAACAGGTGATTCTCCTAAGGCAGTGAGCCACATTTCACATTAATGAGGCATGTAGCCTCGAACTCTAGGAAGATCAAATTTATTCTATTCTTACTCTAGCACTCTTCTCGAGGCTAATTCTTCTATCCTTTCTTCTCGGCTTCTTCCTTTGTCTTGTCATACCTCTTCTCTTTTCAAGGTGAATTGTAAGTGGTGCAGGTAGTACCAACCACTAGATATTGTATTTTAATGGTTGAGTGTATAGTTATATTAGGTCATTTTTAGGGAAAACTATGTGTATAAATAATAGGTCTGACCTCATTTCAAGGGTCCATGAAATTGATGATTTTGCAGTCCAATACTATTACAATTTTGTTTCTCAGTAGTTGTAGAGCTCAATTCTCATTAGTTCTTAGTAGTTAGATGTTCCCTTGGAGCCATTGATGTACACACCAGTGATGCTGGAACACCCTATTAATGAAGAAGGAAGAGTTTCTGGCAATGATGTTGTTGGTGTTCTGATCTCCGAGTTAGCAATATCTCTTTTGTGTTGTATGTTTCTAATGTCCTTTGCTCTGATGTTTTGTTAGATTAGATGATCTCATTTCCCCTTGCTATTGAATATGTATGAACTGATGGTTCTATATGAATTTAATATTTAGCAGAGTTTATTAAAGCGTTATTGATGTTAAAGATATATTGCATGAATATAAGTAGAATAAAAAACTCCTAGCCTTGATCTATCTTTTCCTATTTATTTGGTAAACTCATGCGTGCTTGTAGGAAACCCTAACCTATCACCAAAATCTATGGAGAAGATGAGTTGAAACTAGCTATCCCCCCAAACAAAAAAAGTCACTTGCCCAACTTAGCTTCCCGCATCATCGAGACCTGACACTCAAGTGCTTGAAGGCCCAAAGAATTTATTCCCCAGACAACCTTTACAAGCAAAGTTGGAAGGTACCCTGATACTCAGTGACAACTCTTCCTCTATTGATGAGACCAGTCACAAAGTCCCATCAACATGGAGGAGGTGGACTATCTACCATTAGTACTCCAAGAGTGGGAAGGGCTGTAGTACTGGTACTTACCAAACCAGAAGATTATTTTGCCATTTTCTTTTTCACTTCTTTCAGCTCTTCTTCTATCAATCCTTCCTTAACACCACATTCATGTATAATGTTATCAATTTTCCTTTTCCTCAGACCTCTAGTCTGTTCCTCTCTTACCTTAGCTGATTTCTCCTCATATGTACCCCATCTTTCTTCTAATGTATCCATCTCAGATGAAATAAGATGTTCAACTTGCATGGTCAATACCTTTGAACTTACTTTGTATCCCATTATATAACACCATTTCTTCCTAGGAGTGACTGCCTCAAATCATACACAATCAGTTTCAACCATGAAACAAATTGTGTCCTTGTATTTTTCAACAATGTCTTCATGTAATATGTATCTAATTTTCATTTTCCTCTGAAGAATCTTAATCATACCAAACAATTCCTCATCAACCCATGTTCTGTTATGTCTTCTATAGCTCTGTGAAATATGAATACCAATATGTATTCCTTTTCACCAACCACTAGGGTGCATGCCAAGAAATTTGTGTTCAATGTGTATAAACATATGCATCAATAGTGAGCCAAATCTTAAGGTCTTTGATCTGTCTTTCTTTGTTAGTTTAACATTCTCTAGAAATTGTTGTGCCAATACTTTGCATAGGTTATATTTCAAATTTTCTTCCACCATTCTCCATGCCATCATAATAACTTCTGCAGATACCAAATTAGGTCTACTACTGTAGTAGAATTTTTAGCCAAGTATCATAGAGATTAATCTCACATCTTGCTGAAAGATTTCATTTATTTTCATCGCTCGCCTGTCCCATTTTGAGTGAGTTAGGGTTTCAACTTATTTCTTCACATGTTTTTCTACAATAGGAATGATTCCAATGTTATCGAGTCCAATAATCTCATGAATTAAATCACTACATATCTTCAAAGGATGTTCACTTATCCAAATGAATTGATCATGTACTTTGCTCAAAAATATCTTGATCCATTCTATTTAGTCAAATTCATACAAATACAAAATTTTCATTATGCTCAACTGATCAATGTTTTTGTATTCATCTTTCATAATTCCTTTCTCTGTCATATACTCCATCTTAGTGGAAATCTCATAAGTCCCAAGTATATCATACTTACAATGAATGTAAGCCCTAATATATTCTACATGTCATACACCATGAGGGGTCTAAGAAAATGCTCCTTCATGATCTTCTTCATAGGACTTGAAGAGATGTTTCTTGAATTTATACCTAGGTTGATCTATGACATCGTAAATAATAGGTGCATCCATATATAAATGATGTAAATACCTCTATTTTGCTGAATTCCAAGTTTTTGCTTCAATCAATCATGCATGGAAATTGTAGAATAGACTGAGCTCCTTTGCTCTCTGATCTCCTTAGGTCACTCTTGTCAAATGGTAGGGAAATAGATCATCGTATGGTGCTTTATACAAGTTTAAGTTAGAAGGTTTTTTTTACTCAATATTGTCCAGTCGGCTATGAATCTCGCGATCATAATATATGCTTCGATTGATGTTGCACTCTTAGATGTATACTGCATTATGTCGGCCATGTTCATACCTAAGCTCGTGTGAGCTCACTCCACAGAATTTGGGGCTGGATATACTTTGATATTTGTATCCAATGCTCCCCCTAAGGCCATGATCGACCAATTAGGTTGATTATACTTTTCTTCCATCAGTTGAAGATCTAGTAGCATCTACAGTCTCTCCCTGAACTAGTGTCTCACTTGTTTATTTGATCTTCCAAATTTTACCACTATTGTTATCTTTTTCTTTCTTAAAACAATTGTCAAAATCATTCTTCAAATCTGCAACACTCTTGCCAATATAACTTCTATCCTTCTATGAATTCATAGGAGGTGGTACTCTTCTGTGGTTTACTCCCTTGTACCTACAAAACTTTTCTATATGTCCTGGATTATTGCATTTGTAACATAAAGGAGGTCTTCTTTCTTGATTTACTTGCATCTTACAATACTTCACAATGTGTCCAAGATTATGCCATTTATAGCATGTACGTTCTCTTCCATTGTCTTGTTTATATCCATGTTGATTAGGTTTCCTGCATTCTACTTTCTTGTTCCCATATCCATTGCAATTAAACAATAACCAGAAAAAGTCTTGAAAGGGGAATTACCTTTGTAGTCTCTCTTCATGTGTCTAAATTTGTTACAACCAAAGCATCTACCTTTGAAGGGTCTGATCTTCTCTCTAGGTTCTTCAATAGGAGGTTTTTCAGCATCAATCTTCTCATCAGATTTCTCTTCCTAATTATTTGAGCATTCAGCTTCATTGAAGCCAATACCAATCATATCACCTTTAGGTTTGTGTCTATCTCTTTGTTCATCGATTAAATCACTGCTGGTATGAAGTTTCTCAATGTGTTTCTTTGCCTCAACAAGTTCAGCTTTTATGATCTGATTGTATTTCTCCAGTTCTAGATACTTGTTCTTGTACTTGTCAACCTCATTCTTCATTTGATCTAATGCACTATTTAGAGATTCTTCAAATTTCTTCTCAGCATCCTTTTGTATATGAATTTCTTTAGTCATAGCCTCATTCTCAAGTTTTAGGGTTTCATTTTCTTCTTTAAGTTGCTTTATCTGATCTGATTTATCTTTGTCTGAATCCTCTTTTATCTAAACCAAAAGATCTTGTCTTTGACTTATAGAAAGTTCAAGATGTTCCTTGAGTTTCTTTATAAATTTCTTAGCTCTTCGAATGTTGAATCTCAAGTCTCCATTCTCTAC
Organism: Thuja plicata; assembly: GCA_018584345.1. Classification (NCBI taxonomy): domain Eukaryota; kingdom Viridiplantae; phylum Streptophyta; class Pinopsida; order Cupressales; family Cupressaceae; genus Thuja; species Thuja plicata. The sequence continues at coordinate 1,252,706 of MU226385.1, forward strand.
TTTTTCTTTGTCAAGGTCTTCAAGTGAAACATCAAAGTTTTCTTGCAAACTATCTAAATCCATTCTAATCTCCCTTAAGTTGTTAGACTTTCTCTCCAAGGGCTAGAAGCTCTGATACCAATTATTAGGATTGGATAATACTGAGAAGGGGGGGGGGGTGAATCAGTATTACTGAACTTAATTAAATTCTTCAACCAATTAAATATTAACCATAAGATTTCATAAATTAAAAGAACATAAGAAAATAACATAGTAGTCATAACACCATTATTTTTTGTCGAGGAAACCCTGACTAAGGGAAAACCCCAGTGGGGATGATACCCACAAGAATGCACTAAAGTATAGTATCCCTGTTAGGAGACCTAGCCCTATTAGGAGCTAAATATTACATAGTACATTTCCTTGTTAAAGGAATTACAACACTATTAAAGGCATACAACACCTTGTTAGGGGCCAACTGAGCATACAACTCTACAATAAAATTCTATTACAAAATGTTCTTAGTAAAGAACAATAACAAGCATCTCTAATGCTTAGATAGTTCCTATTTATAGCTCACCAATGATCTCTGTCATCCTTTTCTATGACATTTGCATCTATCTCATAGCATATCATCAATCCATATATTCTACTTCCATAAAAAGATCTTACATATATATCTTTCTCTTTCACTAAGTCGGCTCTCAATGCAAATATTACATGACTTTCAATACAAAATACATTTATTAAATTAAATATCAAATGCATAGTCAATTCTCTTACATAGTCAAATTATAGGTTATCATCAACCATAATCCAAATCCTATTGCTAGGAGTCCAGATCATACTCCCTTAATCATCACTACTATCCAACTGCTTTGTATCACTGTTCTACTGCAGTCTGTCTATCTTCAATTCTCTCTAACTTGCTATAGACATTACCAAAACAAAATAGATCTTAGGTAGAGGTCACACATACCCCATATTGTCTTCCTCTAAGCTTGCATGTCATAACTTATCGATCTTGATCTTTGATACCAAAAATACTTTTGTATCTCTGCTTCTGTACTTAGTCGATTTATGAGTTAGCAAAACTTAACTTTGTAGGAATCGATCTGTAAACCAGATGTGTTTCCATAAATGAAAACCAAAAAGTGAATCAATTTACACAAAATTAATCACTTTCCAACAAGCTCAACCTTGGGTTTACTCTGAGATTTCATGCACGCCACATATCTTCTTAACTACTTATATACATGTCTCAATCTGAGCATACTATCTCTTGATCACTGAATGCTTTATGAATATTGACTTCATTTAAAAATTTAATGCCAACCACAAGATATTATCCTCATTAATGGTTCAAATTCTCCTACAACAAACTTAAATTGGATTTGACCTAACCAAGGCTAACCATGCTTTATTCAGAGATTTAGCGATTGAAATAAAACTCTAAGTCACTGAATAGATCTTCTAACTCAGGTTCTATTTAGAGATTAAATGCCAACGAAATGATCTTATCTCAATCAATGATCAATGTTCAGTCTCTCAAGCTTTTTGTACTTCATCAAATCCTTCTGATATCACGTGACAACCCTTGATTTCTCTTTAATATGATAGTCTACGCTGAATCTTGAGACTATATACTTAACACTACTTTCATTTTGAGGTCACATGACCACATTATCTCTAGATCTTAGAATAAACTTTATTAACATTGAAATCAACCATAGGTTTATCTAGAGATTCTATGACTAGCCTTGTCTCCAAGTCTCTAAAATGTTTACTAACTCTTGAGTTTATTGGGAGATCAAGTGTAGGACGCACGATCAAGTCAAAGATATAATAAGATCAATGGCTATCTCTTAATCACTGAAGGAAACCCTGACTTTAGCATTTGTTTAGAGATCATGCACCAGCCACTCATCTTGGAAAAGATCAACAGTCATCTCTTAATCTTTGAATCTCTTACTTAACTCTGATTTCTTATGGAGATTACGTGACAGAGAAAAATGAACTCTTTCTTGACCCTGGGTGTATTAAGAGATTATGCAACTGAGAAAATATCCAAGTCACTGAGTAATTCTTGTAACTTGAGTTTAATCATGAGATCTGGTGCTATCCTTATGATCATATCTTAATCTGTGATTTTTGCTAAGTCTCTAAAACTTTGAGGCAGGTTCATAATCATCTCGCGATCATGTGGCAACCGCACGATCAAACCAAGATCAACCACATGTGCTTAATATCTGAATGAATAATAATATATTCTATTTTTATTGAGACTACGCAACTAAAGCTTGCACTGAGTCTCCAAATGATTTTTCATATTTGGTCTTGCTTGCAAGATCAGGAGATAAAGGCAAAGACTTAAAAGAACATGACATATAAATTACTTAAGTTAATTCAACAAAAGTAACTTCAAAATAGAACATGACTATGAGGAACTAGGGTTTTTGCATGACAAGGGCACAAATGACCTAGGGTTTAGTTTTTTACACCATTTTTATTTGCATTGCTTGAATAACAGACATTTGTAGGAGAAAATTTAATGGCATATTCAAACAGATCTTGACATTTAGTCACAATTGACAATGGGAACCAAAATTTTTTTATCAAGACTCAGAAAACTAGAAATATATCCAACAATGGCTCTCTCTGAGGATGCTTGAATGCAAGTTCATAGAAAGAACAAAATATCTCTTGAAGGTAGACCACAACCGCACTAACCAATGGAAAAAGCAAACACACAACTGGAAGGAAACACACAATAGAAAGAATGCACACATGTACATAAAATACAAAGCTACTGTGCATGGAAGGCCAAAATAATTGAATAAAGGTTTTAAGAATTTCCATGCACTGGAAATTCCAATACCTCTCCATCCATATTCTGTAAAAGATGAATCCTTTCCAAAATTTTGATGAATGACAAAGGGACCGAACCATAGGAACTCAAATTTTTTATTTTTTCCCTTGTCCTCAGTTCTTGCATTCCATTGAAGAACCAAATCATCAAATTAGAAATTCCTATCAAATTCTCTATTTTCAAAAAGGTATTTCATTTTTTGTTGTAACTTGACATTCTCTTTTTGAATATCTCTTCTTACTTCATCCAACTCCACTAGCTGCACCATTATTTCTTGCATTGGCTCAGAGATTTCTAACCCTTCATCTTGGATGAACTTGTAAAATGGAAGTAAATTATTCACAGGAATTCTAGAATTAACACCATATACTAATTCAAAGGGATATTTCCATGTTGCCTTCTTCACAGTGATCCTATCTTCCCATAATGTAAGTTTCAACTTTGCATGTCAGGCTCTCTTGTTGTTTTCTAGGGTCTTTTTCAGAATTTGCAGGATACTCTTGTTAATTGATTCTGATTTCCAATTGGCCTGTGGATGGTAGGGGGATAAATACAAAATGATGATTCCTATATTAGAACAAAAATCAACTAATTCTTCAGATATAAAGCACATAACATTATCCATCACTAATTTGATTGGAACACCAAACCTAGTGGTCACATTGTTCATTAAAAAATCAATGACCATTGTGCTTGTATCCTTCTTGGTTGGAATTGCTTCAACCCACTTGGTAAAATAATCAGTCACTAGAAAATCCAACTGTGTCCCCCGCTTGATTTCTCAGCAAATTCTCCAATAATGTCCATTCCCCACATGGGAAAACGGGCTTCTGCCACTATGGGATTTAACAATAGGGCACCAGAAAACTTCATTTTGTTGGAGAATCTCTGATAGGGTTCACACTTTCTGAAAAAAGAATGGGCATCTTTAAATAAAAAAGGCCAATAATAACCAACCCTTAAGATTTTATGAGATGTTGATCCATCTCAATAGTGTCCTCCACACATCCCAACATGCATCTCTTTCAGAATCTCTTCAGATTTCCCTTTGTCCAGGCATAACAACAATACCCCATCCCTATTTTTCCAATATAAATCACCCTATAACAAGACATATCTCTGAGCTTGTAACCTCAAGCTTCTCCTTTGATTGTAATTTAAATCTTCTAGGTAGCTAGAATTTTTAAGAAAAATATAATGTTAGCATACCAGGGCTGCATCTAAATACTTGTAACTGCTTCTTTACAAGTATTAGTATTGTTTACTTGGACTAGATCCAGATTCTCATCTGTCATCAATTTATCTAGTCCTAAGCCTCTTACCAATTTATTAATGTGGATCTCTAGGTCAAATTCCTAAATTTTATTGATCCACTTACATCTCTTCCATGTTACCTCACTTTGGACCAAAATGTCCTTACCTACAACATGGGGAACATATGAATTAACTTTTTCACATACTAGGTAAGCTCTAAATGGCTTTACTTCTTTTACCATGGCATAATCTTGTTTCTCCATGAAATGAAAATTCAACTCAGCTTCTTGTAATGATTTTCTAAAAAATGCTATGGGATGTTCAAACCCTTCCTCATCTTTCTGCAACAAAAATGCTGCAATAGTATGAAAGGATGAAAATATAAACAAAGAGTATGGTTTAGTGTAATTAGGAGATAATAGGAAAGGGGATTCTTGGATGGTTTGTTTTATTTTCCAAATGCTAACTGTGCCTCCTGATCCCATTCAAATTTCACATCCTTCTTCAATAGTCTGACTATTGGCTTAACCAACTCAGCAAAATTTGCAATGAATCTCTTAACAAAGTTAATCTATCCTAGAAATTATTGCACACCTTTTAGGTTCTTAGGATAATGTGCCTTCTAGATAGCTTCAACTCTTTTAGGGTCTATTCTTACCCCTTGTTTCGATACTATATGCCCTAAAAGAATTCCCTCTATGACAAAAAATTGACATTTCTTTGGATTTAAGGAAACTTCATATTCCATAGCTTTAATGAATAACTTTTCCAATTGGTTGTAGTGATCTTCAGATCTCTTTGAAAAATTAGTCAAATCATCCTGATATACTACCATGAGAACATTTATAAGGTCTTTGAAAGCCACATCCATTGTCCTTTGAAAAGTTGCACTAGCATTCTTCAAACCAAATGGCATGCGAGCATACACATAAGTTCCCCAAGGAGTAGTAAAAGAAGTCTTGAATTGTTCAGACTCCTTGACTAGTTATACCTAGTTATAACCAAAAAACCCATCCACCATAGAGAGTAAATCACATCCAGTCACTTTCTACAACATAGCATCCATATTGGGTAATCCATAGTTGTTTTTCAATGAGGCAACATTGAAGTTCCTAAAATCAGTACATAATCTGATATCCCCATTCTTCTTTCTTACAGGGACTAAGTTCGACACCCATGAAGAATGTTTTATTAGTTGAATAATACCTGCATCTCTCATCTTCATCAGCTCCATTTTCATCTTGGTGGCCAATAATGGATTGATGGGCCTTTGATTTTGTCTGAATGGTTTGACATCCTCTTTCAAAGGAATATCATGTTGGAAAAGGTCCTCTCTATATGCTTTAAGATCTTCATAAGCCTAGGAAAAGACATTGTTATACCTTTTCAAAAATTTTATCAGATTGAACCTCACATCCCTATCCATCTTTTTTCCAATATAGACTAGCTGAGGGGATGTCTCTGATGCCAAATTGACTTCTTCCAAGTCTTCCATCTTGGCATTAGAATTTTGTGACATGTAATTATCATTAATGCTAAACATGCCTTCCAATTTAACTAACCCCTTTGGAATATGGTTAGATACTAATTGGACAATCTCATTCTAAAAAATGCACTCCTTGCAATTTACAATTGCAACAAAACAATTACAATCAATTTGCTGGCCCTCATAATGATCCATACATTGAATAAGTTTGAGGATATCTTCATCATCCTCAAAAAATTGCTAGTTATGAATATTGTCAGGCACTATAGGCATGATCTTGACTTCAACCACAGATAATCCAGCAAGAGTGATATCATCATTCTTCAGAGCAACATTTGCTAAAAATTCTTCCATGATATTATTGGATCTCTCCACACACACAATATTGAAATCATAAAAAAACTCAATCCTATACCAGACATCATATTTGTATAGCTTCAGTATGTCATCCTTGGTAGCATACTATGACCTCACTTGAGCTATAATCAGTTGGGAATCTCCATGAATTTTTAAACATTTAATACCATGCTTGATGGCAATGTCCATTCCCAAGATTAATGCTTCATATTTAGCTGTGTTATTTGTAGAATGAAAATCCAGTAAGAAGGAATATTTAAAAGTAATACCCGATGAGGAGATGAATAAAACACCAGCTCCTAATCCTTCCTTGGAGAATCCTCCATCAAAGTACATTTTGCATAGTCCATCTTGTTGTAACAACAGTTCATCAACAATTGGATCAGTGTTCCTTAATTGAGGCTTGATCTCCTCAACAACAAAGTTTTCCATATCAATATCTACACAATAATTTATTTGATCAGGCATAACCATCTCCACCATGAAAGATGAATGAGGCTCTCTATACAAATTGACATCAGTACCATTTACGTGAATTATTGCATATGATAAATCTAGATGTCATCTTCCACCCACTAATGCTTCCCACTATCTTGATAGAAGCATACTATAATGGGGTTTTGTATCTACAACAACTATATCCATTCTATAGTTAGCCTCAGGGAATGCAACAATCTTAACCTCAATTTCTTTCAATTTTCCTATCACAAGAACCTCTCTGTTGCCCATTGCATAATAGCTTCCAGCAGGAGTAGTGACTTGAATGCCTAATTCTTTCATGACATGATATGATATTACATTGGATGCAACACCAGAGTCTATCATGTAATTCTTGACTAGAAAATGATTTATTATCAAAGTCAGATAAAAGGGATCAACTAAAAATGGTTCTTGAGTAATGAAATTGCCAATGCAAATATTAGAAATTTCTTTTCTTTTTTCTAATCCTTTTACTTGTTTTTCCTTTTCCTTGACTGATGGAACTTCCTTTTTATCATTCTTCAATGTCAAGGACACTTCTTCTTGGTTTGACATAGGGATATCATCTATCCCTCTTAGGAGTGCAAGTGCAACTTCCTTATGCTCTTTTATCTGTAGCATCTCCATCAGAGGGACTGAAACTTTCATTTGGGTAAGAGCATGTTTCATGTCAAACATAGGTAATTCAAAGGAGACATCACCTACCTTTCTACCTTTCTTGGAATTTTCAATAGCCATAGTTTCTTATTTATCCTTCTCATCAAAAGAAGATTATGCTTGCTTTGCATATTTCTTTCCTTTTCTACCCTTGTGATGGGATTCTGTAGGATTTTGTGGGGCATCCTCTTTGACAAAAATAGAGGCAAGTTTTTCCTTGATTAGGCTCAACTGTTCTATTTCTTAGGTTGTACGCACCCCTAGCCTAGTTTATTGTTGCTATGATTAGGGATCTTTTCTCCTCATCACTTGGTAGTCTAAAATGGGGGTTCTTCTTTTCATCACCCACTGCATTGATAGTTCTTTTAGATATAATACCAGACTTATCATTAGAATAAGAGACAAATCAGGGCTGGTATTCTAGGTACTTGTTCCTTTTGCTGTGCATATCTTCAATAGCTTCATTGATGTAAAAGGTCATAAAAACCACATCAAATTCTTAGGATCCTGTTGATCCACCCAACAATCCACACAAAACAACTTGTTAGAGGAAAAATAATCTCTTTATGAATCTAATTATGATATATTCTTCAATACCATCAATTAGACTCCAACCATAAATCACTATGATCTCTATGATACAATCAAAAACTAGGCCTATCCATTTAGATACTAAGTTACAAGTCCACTCAAAATTATTTTTCATCAACAATACTAATTATCATGTGAAAGTCATTCATATCTTAAATATTGACACATAATGATAACTCTTCTTTGGCATATTCACACTATCAAATCATGCTAAGCATCAAGTCTCAAGCACTATCTTTATAGAATCCAATAATTACCACTTACCTTATTCATTGAGGTAATAATACCTTTTCCTTCTTCATAAATAGTACATTGACATGTTTCAACAACAATATCATCTTTCTCAGACCCTCCTTCATCTACACTCAACATTAGCAACTCCGTCCACAACATTGACAAGGAAAAAGATAGTTTTAATATACCTTTACTCTGTTTCTAATAACTGTCAAACCAAATTTTTTTTACAAATCACTTCGGTAAGAATGTTCCAAACTAGGGTTTATCCAATATACATTAACATTAGAAAGATCCAACAGTTGAGTATAAAGTTGTATCTCCTAAACCGAGACTGTTTTTACTGTCACCAAGAAAATGAGAAATGCACATGCCCAGTCCACCTAGGGCATCAAATTTATCTTTGAATAACAAACCATTTAATATGAAACCAAATGAATTTCAAAATAATTTGAATCTACTTCAATAAAAACTAAGATTTATATTATTTCATCAGTTAAATGCATAGTTATTAACAAACTCTTACTGCTACCTTGTCAATGAGGATTTGAAACCTGTTTTCACAAAATCTATTGGATCTCTCTTGATTCTTTATACCAGAACCTCTAACATGGCTTTGATGAAATTTAACTCATCCCTTTACATATTTCAATCATCAACCAGTCATTTTAAATCCATTTTTGTATGCATAATAGCTCTGTAACAACAAATAACCATGACTAAACCAGAGACAGTTAAAGATTACAATAAAGAAATTCATTTATTGATTTCATAGGAATTCAAAACCTTTACAATTTACTTTGGTGGTGTGTCTTGTAACCACCTAAATTTGGTATGTTCCAACTATGGACCCTATTTTCCCTAAGTGTGATCATACCCTCGATTATGTCCAAACGACTTTGTTACTACTTGGCATAATTCTTCAAATCAATTTAATGTCCTAGGTTATTTTTATCACTGAATTATATTAACTATTATAGCCATACAATTTAAATCAATTCAAACCAATTAAATCAAACCAAAATCAAACATGGCTATAATATTTAATTATAAAGGAATTAAATAAATCCCTAAATCAATTACCCACTTGCAAAATAACCCATTCCCGTAGCCTATTTAATTTAATTAAAATGGCTATAGTCCCCTAATTATTAAAAAGCAATTTTATTGTTTAAATAATTAATTCCTATATTTCTAAATGAATTAAATAAGTTTATTTCATTTATTAATATTCC
>MU226385.1:1277980-1290601 GCA_018584345.1 Thuja plicata
AAATAATATATCATAAAGTCACTTAATAAAAATAAAATAATTTCTGGAAGCTTCTAGATTTTGGGCCAACCTCTTGAGGAAAAAGTATAAATAGACATCATGGGCCTCATTCTCATCATCCAGGAATCGATGACTGTTTGATGTGATTATTTGGTGGAGAAGCCAACTAGGGTTTTAGCCATTGGAGGATCTATGAGGATGAAAACCCTCATTGGTTACACAATTTTGAGGCTGTGAAATACTAGCTGAATTATTGTTGATTGTGGGCTTTACTTCAGAAGTCCAATCTTGTGCTTCATTGTGGAAATTATACCTTCATAATCTGCTGTCATGGAGGTTGATCAGCCTATGCAAGAACAGGGGCGGCTACTTCAGAAATTCAATTTGGGCTTATGAGATCATCATTTCATGTGATATTGCTTTCCTCTTCATCAATGGCATATGGCGATTTGATATATCAGGTTCCTTTGTGATTTACATGCATTCTCATGATTACATATGTGCATTTTATTGAGCCGCTGTAGGTGAACATTGAAGTTAGATTTTGTATTGCACATAAAATTGATAATGTTGCAGCTGTAGATGATTCATTTTAGATCTTGGCATTGTATGAGATATCATTGCAAAGCCAAGAGTCTTGGCTAATCTATGTCACTATTAGATGCAAATTGTTAGTCAATAAATGGGGAGATAAGTTGCATGTCTATTGTTTGGCATAATGTTCATTTTTATTAAAGTATTGGGTTGCATCTCAAGTATTTTTAAAAATGTGCTTGGCTATAGGAATGCATTAATTCATTAGGAACTCATGTGAAGGAAAGTGCATTTCATTCTCAGCTCATTGTTAGATCTTTTGGCATTCATTATTAAACATTTGCATCACCCACTTTCAGTCAAAGGGCAAACCTTGCAAACTAAAATATTATAATAGTCATATACCCATTGTATGCCAATTGTTTGACATAATGTTGAGTGGCTGAAGATGAATAATTTACATATAGAAATCATTGAAGTGCATTGTAAATGATAAAAACGAGGTTGTATATGCATCTAGATGATATTTTAGACATTAAAGTGTTGAATTGCAATCATTCGAAGTCTCCTTTCAACATTTATCAAGCATACAATCAGTCTGATAACTCAGACCAACAAGTCAGAAGTTTGCATGTGAATTGTTTAACAAAATTCCTTGAGCTTTCAATCAGCATTTTGAGGTCAGACTTGAGCAGGGTCATTACATAATCCTAATCCTAATTCTAGCCCTAACCCACCTCCTAATGTTGTCACATTCCATTAAGGAATTCTTAGCAACTCAAACCACTTGAGAAAGTCTACTTTCTCAAGCTTGACTTCCTTAAAGTCCATTTTCTCAAGCCACTCTCTTACACTCTACCTTGATTCTTTAAGGCTTTCATTAATGCCTTATTAATGAAGATGCCTTAAGCCTATGTCTCTCCCATGCCTTATTAATTCCTTTGGCATTAATGGCTCTTACACCTCCATTAATGAGCCCCTTCACTCATTAATTCACCTTGCCCCCCCTCTCTCTCTCTCATTCTTCTATAAATGAAAGCCATTTTTGAGAGTAAATAAGCCTTCACCTTAGATTGAAAATGCATTGTTATGCTGCTAGATTAATGTTAGAATCATATTTCACTTATTATTTCATGCTTGTTCATTGTTAAATATTCACATGCTTAGAGCTAGAATGCTTGTTGATCATCTTTTCAGCTTGTTTTTAACTAAAAATCCTTCATGCTAGGTTGTATTCATCACTGATTGTAGCATATTCTGAGGGCTTATATGTTACTAATCACACTCTTCCTAGTTATCAGGCAATAGGTCGATATTAAGTGGTTTTACATGTTTGTCTAACCATTTTGAACTAATGAAATGACTTATTGAGTGTTTGTGTCTTTCTTAATAGGTCCCCAAATACACACACACATGTCTAAATTCTTCCGTATCCATCTAAACTTGGAGATCTCCTTAGGATGAACCACAAAGCTTCATGACTGTCACCAAGAATGGTGACAGTCAGAATTGTGATTGTTGCTCTTATGCCAAACTTCCTAAACTTGACACCGCACCTTCAAATTCAACCATTCATGCCTTTTAATAACCTTTTTGATAGTTCCTAACTTATAACTACCCTTTGAACCGACTACTTCTCCCTTTTCAATATTTTATATCTTTTTGCAACTTTCATAATGTTTTACTTTTGCAACTTTTAAAATAACTTTTGTATTTTGTCACCTATGACCTCATGACCTTGTTACATCAATGGATTCATAGCCTTACAAAATAATAAAAATGTATTCAATATACATATATTAGACCAATTTCATTACAAATATAAATCATTTGATCATCTTGTGATCCTGCATCCTCTGATTGTGCTTGTATCATGGGTGCTCCTGCACCATTCATCCTTTTCGGGAGATCAGGAATAGGGATTCCTAAAAGTAACATGTTCACAACAAGACCTTCTTGTTCAGGACCTGATTGCTCATCTTCCCCACCCATTTGATCAGCTAGGGCTTGGGCTACCACACATTAGTATGAAGAGTGAGGCATGTTGCAAGTAGCACACCAAGGATTATTCTCTGCATAATTTGTTGGAAATACAATATTGGGAAAGCAAGATACTGAGAGGGGGGGTGATTCAAATATTGAAATTTAATCACTTTAAAACAAACTGATCCACAAACATATAAATATGTAATTGATGTAACATCTAGTAGCATCCATGAGAGTAAATGAATAACACAATACACAAAATTTGGTAACCCAGAAACCCAAATAGGTAAAACTGGGGTGGGGATGATATCCAAAAATTCTTCACTACTGTAGCAATAAAGTGTGCCTGTTAGGGCTACAAAATTTTCATCACAATATGCAATCTACCTGGTTAAAGGCCTGTCCGGTTAAGAGCTTTAGATCATTACAATCTACCTTGTGAAAGGATTTCAACTTGCAGTAAAGTAAGCACTCTGCTAAGAGATTTAGAAAGGTCTGCTATAACCACTCTGTTAAGAGATTTCACCTGATACACTTGTTAGAATGTCTCAATATATGATCCTTCGATATGCACTCTGATGCTGATAACGGATCTCCTCTTTATAATGCCTTTTCTGATCTTATAATCTGATATGTCCTTAATTTTCTGCTCACTGCTCTTCTACTCTACTAGATATATGCTTCTTATAAAAACAACCCTTCACACATCTCTCATGTATGTATGCACCTTCTCTCTGTGCTCTCCAATCTCTCTAAATTAGGGTAATAAGCAATCTTATTATACTCTTCGAATCTTGCGAATAGATCTAGATCAACGATCAAAGATAAAACTTATGTCTCCTAGGCATTCCAATTTTCTGATTGGATACATGCCACACATAGGATAAAACAATTAAATGCATAATTAAGTCCATAGAGACTATTAAATGCTTCACATATTTTGGCCCAATAAACCCATAAGTTGGCCCAAACATATTACCTTAAATTTGTGTCATATCTAACATGTGTGTCAAAATTGTCTTGCTCGGTGCTGAAGTCTCTGGCGCTTGGCACAAAATTTCTGGATAGCTTGACATCTATGATCTATTCTGCTTAGCAATGACTTTCCAGGTAGCTTGACCTATACTATTTTAGCTCGGTCGTAGTGGTAGCCGACCAAAACTGACTAAATAAATGACTAAGTGTGGACACTAAATAATCAAAAAAAACTTAGAGATTAACATAATTTGTGCTATTCCTTTTCAAGGGATTAGGGTTTTCTATGGACTTTTGGTTTTCTTGGTCCTTACGGACTGAATTACCATCTTTCTAGTTTGTTTTGTATGACATATTCCTTAGATTAGGTTGTTTGTCATACCTTTGATACTGGTATTTATTGTCATGATAGCCTTTGTCAATTTTATCCCTCTTAGCAGTAAGATTCTTTACTGCAGTCATTAATTTATCAACCCTATCATCTTCTTTGATAGGCTTACTTGCTTGTCCCTTTTCTTTCCAAAGTTTTCCATCCTCTCTCTTCCCCATTTCCCCCGAGGCTTGCCTATTACTCTTAATATCTATTGCTGTTTTGTACACTTCTCTCAAGGTTCTTGGGTTCTTATCTCTAAGTAGATAGGACATCTTCCCATTAGCAGCATTAAATTAAGTGGCCAAACATACTTGTTCATCTATCCTTAACACTTGGAAGATCTTCTTCATAGCCTTTTGGAACCTATTGTTAAAATCTAACATGCTCTCATTTAGAAATTTCTTGATGTTGTTAAGCTCATTCAACATATAACCAGAGTTAACATGTTCTCTGTATTATTCCCTAAAATATTTAACAAATTCTTCCCAAGATTTTATGCTATCATTAAGAAAATTTATAAATCAATCCCTTGCATCTTCTGTTAAAGACTGAACAAAAAGTTTCATAATAGCATCTTCATGTTCTATTTCAAAATTAGTTATCATATTAGTGAAAGCTTTTAAATGTTCTTCATAGGTTATGACATTATTTCCTGTGAACTTAGAGATTTTATCTCTTAACTCGTTAGAAATCACATTGGGATGACTAGGGATGCCATCAAAGAAAAGATCTCTATATCTGTCCAGATGAACAGGTCTTCTTTGGAAGTTTCCCAAAAGCATTGTTTCCACTTGGCCCCACTACACCTCCTTGATTTTTGGTAAGCTGAGGGCCTCCTTGCTTTAGATTAGAGCTTTGGGTGTTTGGATCGGCACCACACTATTGAGTAGTTGGCCCAGCACCACCTGGTGGATTTTGAACATTAGGACCAGTTATTTGAACACTAGGATGACCTGCACCACCTTGGTTTTGTTTTTGTGTCCCAATATTGACAAACATAGAACTACTTGCATTAGTATTAGTATTAGCATGCAAGAAATCTATCCTCATTTTCATGTCAGCAACAACAGCCTCTAGTTCCATCTTTTCTAGTTTCTTGGCTAGATCTTCTTCGGCTTTTCTGGATTTCTCAAGTTCTATGTCAACTTGAGATATTCCTATAGGGGAAACTTTACTTTTCCTTGGCTCATTAATACTAATGCTAATAGCCTTTTTCTTACCTTTTTTAGAGACATCTTTATTTCTTGTTTTGAGATTTGCATTCTACTCAATTTCATGAGGGTGCAATTGCCTCATGACTAGTCCTTCTTTTGTAAACTCATCTTTGCTAGAGTTTGCTTTCTTATTTGTATTTTTTATCCTCAAGGCTTTAAAGGCACCAAATAAATCCTTGTCTAGACCTTTACTATCTTCATTTAGGCTCTTAGCCTTTAGCTCATTCCTTCTTGTCTCTGCTAGGAATTCTTCTCTCTTTGTTAACAAGTCATAGAGCTCTTATTCATGTCTCTTCTTGGATTGAGAAATCTATGATTCTTTCCCTTGCTTTCTTCTTCTCAGAGCTAAGACCTCCTCTCTCAACTTTTCAGAATCATAAGATCTGGTCTCAGCAGTAGAGGTTTCCCCTGGTTGTTCCAGAGTTTCTTTTGCAGGGAAAAATCTTGCATCTTTCATCTCTCCCTCTCTGAAAGGGTCAAAAGCTTGATCATCCTTATAATGATTTACTGGCCTTGGTGGCTCTACACTTTTAGATGAGGATGAACTTCTCTTAGGGAAAAGGGTCTCCATTCTCCCCTTTGAAGTTCTTGGGGAGTATTGATTTGATCTACCTCTTTTGGACCACTGTCTTCTTCCAGGTGTATGGAGCTCTTCTCCTATATCCTTTTCAGGGTTAACTCTAAAATAGGATATGGTGTTTCTTTTCTAACTCATTTTAAAATCAGTCAAAACTTTTCAAGGTTGTAATATGCAAATCACACTGGAATGCACAGATTTAGAGTCGTCACCCACAACTAGTATGAGAAAATATCAATAAACTGATCAAGAAATAGATAATAAACAATTAGTCACTATGGATTTTTCAAAAAATCCACTTCTCTCCAGAGAATTTTTGTTAACTCAGAACTGGAACAAAGTATTTAGAAAAATATTACACCAGAAAAATCTACGACAAACTAAACTTGGTATACTTCAACTTTGCCCAAAAAAGTCGCCAATTTGTTAGTGCGACTTGGATGGGAAAACTCAATATGAAATTTTATTTAACTTTTAAAATAACACCAGAGATTTTTTGAAAAGCACAACAAGACTATTTCATCTTTATCCCCAGTGGAGTCACCAATTTGTTAGAGCTTTTTCTTGCAGAATCTTAATACAACATCAATGCTTGACTCTTAGATTCCCAATTCTCGACTCATGCAAGTAAAAGTCTAATTAATGAGGATTAATCCTCCTTCTTCTTTGAGCTCCATAGGCTCAGGCATGTTTACCTTCTATAGATTACTGGTTCTCAATAATCTCAATAGTAGATTAAAGTTTACACCGATTTTCTCCCTTCCTCCTACTACAACACTTGATAACACATCCTACAGATAAGAAAAACCAATATGATGCAGAGCTTAACAAGCCATACCATGAACTTGGGAAAGGAAAATAATAGTGAAACAAGGATTCTCATCCTTCTTTTTTTTATAGTTCTTGACTCAGGAAGGTTAACCTAATGATTCTCTCTCCAAGGAATCAACAAATTAAATTGTATCCTTCAATACAACTTATTAAGCATATATTTTCTTAATAACAGATAAGTAAATGATTGTTTGTATTTGAGATTGATGATGATAACTGCTTACAAAACATAGACCAGTGCCTAATCTTGGGAAAAGAGTCAAATGAAATATATATATTCACAGAAACTAATTAATGGAAACACATATGAAGCCCAAAAAGAGTGCCTTACAAACCATCTTTTCATTCCCACATCCATGTATCAAATTCTCACACTTATATCTAACCCTCTAGAACTATTTATAATATTTACTCCTTCCTTGAAAGAAACTTACAATTAATCACAGAGTTACCTTATAACTAGTATATTTAAGATGCCTTACAAATTAAACATGCAAGAGCATAAAAATAAATAGATGAAGACATCATAGATGTGAAATAGGGAACCCCAATGTATTTTATTAATAAAATTCTATTTCAATACATTCAGAAAGACTAAAAGCTTGAAAAACCAGAAAAAATAAGAAGTTCGCCTCGCAGTTGTAAATTCACCATCCTTAACAATATCTTAAATCTTACTATATATAGAGCACTAGCCACCTTGGAATCCTTAAATATTAAGGATTCAAAAAGCATCAGATGGCTAGGATAAACCTAAAAGTGCTAAAAGACAAAATTACATTTACACTTTCAGTCGGTGGAAAAATACTTTAGTAGAAGATCTGATATGATTCCAAATTTTTAACAGCTGGCACCTTTATCCATAGATATTATGGGTAACCTCTTAAAGTTATTATGAGACCTAGTAACTGCCAATACAAGATAACTTACACTAGTCTTATTGATGATTATCCTCCCTATGCTCATTGATCAGGTACCAGGTGTTACTTTACTCGTCGTCCAATACATCTAAGTCAATGGTTGCAGGATTTTTCTTCTTGGGATTTGTGATGACATCCCATTGTGAAACCTTTTCCTCTAAAGGCCAATTAAAGCTCTGAATACTCTATAGTTGTTCCTTCTTCTTGTGCCATCTAGCATCTCTTATGACCTTAACATCTATGACAAACTTAATGAAGTCTATCTCTTCTTTGAAAGCTTCATCCAAGGTTTTATTAAATCTATCCATATCCAAGGCAATTATATCTATTATAAATGCCTCCTTAATAGGCAATAGAGTGTCAAACTCAATTTTCCATTCTTTTGTTTCTTTAATCTTGTCATCTTCTCCCTTAATTGGAGGAATAAATATATTGTAGTCTGGGCCAAACATGTTGATCCTTGCATGTAGCTCCAATTTTTTCAATTTATTCCCCCACTTGACATACAATCTCAGGGAGATCTGTCCTATGTGGATGCAAGGATCCCAACCTTTCAAACAATGAAGCCCTTCCTGACGAAGTGCCAAAATAAGGATTCAGGGCTGCAATATGACTGTTGACCTTTGTCTCTAGGCCTAGCTTACTATAAGAATTGTGTACCAAGCCAACTTTACTTTTCAGGACATCTATCCTATGTTGCAAGATCTTCCATAGGGCCTCTAGAGCCACTTTGTTATGATCTTTATCAACTTTCTCTTTTCCAAGTGTAATATATTCTATGGTCTCAGTTTGAGCATCCACAACTTGTTTGGGTGGAGCAAGGATAGCCTTGGGGGCCTCTTGTAGATTCTTGTTCAATTCCTCCACTTTCTCTTCTAGTGACTTGATCTTAATCAAGTAGTTTTCTCAGTATTTCACCACAACACTTGATTCATCAAAAAGTTTCTAATATCTTTTTGACATTTTCTCTGTTTTGGCCTCATTGAGATGCGCAAAATGGGTAAGAGCCTAGGATATTTCTAAGTCACCAGTATTATGGATATACCATATGATCTTATCCCCATCCATCTTCTCTTGCACACTGATTAGGGGTGGATTTTATGTCTTGTGTGCTAGAGACCACATTGCTAAAGTTTGTGATCTTGGATCATATCCACATCCCGTGATCCTCTCCCAAACTTGTGTCTTAGAAGACAAATTTTTATCAAGTTGCCTTATGATTTGATCAATTATGAAGGCAGAGGCGAGATCCCAACTAGGCACAAGCAACATTCCACTAGACTTGACTAGTTTCCTAGCCTCCTCAAGTGTTATTTTCTCTATTTTAGGATCATATACTTGCAGGGAGTGTAAAGCTTCATTTGGCATTGGGTGATCCTCTATCAACTGCAGCTATGATCCCACTTCTTGTTGCTTCCTCTAAATTAAGTTCTTGAACTCCTCTGTCTTGATGAAATCATGATCATTCAAGAACTCTTCTTGGTGAATTTATCTTTCATGTTGAAAGAGTAGAAGGGGTCATTCAACTTCTTCTTGTGCATCCTTCTTTACCTTCTTTCCTTCCTTGATTGTCTTCCTAATTTGGTGGTCATACGACCTGTTACCAGCAATCAGGGCACTTATTTTATCTTTCTTCTTCTCTTGTGCCTTTACTTGAGAAGGCTCCCCTGATTCTATTCTATGTTTCTTCTTTGGGGGCTCATCAGTCACCTTAGTATCTAACACCTTTGTAAGGTCTACCTCTATAGTCTATTCAATTGTAGGTGGCTAATGCATGGGATACGGTCTATGAACTGAGTAACCTTCTTCACTGTATTCTTCATATTCTGAGGAGGAATTCTTCTCAGGGACTCTTTCCTTGTCTTCAATAAACCCCTCAAGATGACTGTATAGTGTATTAAAAGACTCCATCATTTTTGTAAGTCTTTGTAAATAAGGTACTCCTGGAAAGAAACCTCCAAAGGGGATCCTCTTTTTCTTCATTTTTTGCTTGAGGCTCATTAACTCTTGGTATTGATTATCCCTTCTTTCTACTTCTTCATCTTCCAAGATGTTTCTTATGAGGTACTCCTCTACACACTCCTCATGCTCCTTGATGGTGGTTATGCTTGTATTCAACAATTTATTTGTACTTTTGATGAAACCTTATGTATCTATGTACCTGTACAAGGCCACACTCATTCTATATTGTCCCAACCATTTATTCATTGAATTCGTTACTCTCTTCCCAATGGTGAAGTTCTAAACCTTAAACTTCTTGGGTGTGAATGTACCCTTCTGATGGGGATCCAAGTGCTCTTTATTAGTCCACATTAACTGCCAGATAAATTCCATCATAGCTATTCTTGGTGGCATATATGGTTGAATTATGTACGGTGGATGGGAACATCCATAAACCCTCATTAAAGTAAAGGTCTTCTCATAGTAAAAATCTCCCCAGTTATGATCTCCTGCCCATTTATCCACAAATTGACAAGGCCTGAGAATTTGCAACACCTTGATGAGAAATCTTGTCATATTCACACCTAGCAGACCTAAATTTGGACATGCAATCTAGTTTTGAAAACCGCAAAACTCATTTTCATTCAATGTGTAATTCTAAACCCTAAGCCAAAGTTGTACAGGGTTTGGTTGACCACAGAAAAGTATCCTAGGTATCAAATTCTGTGTGTCCATGATGTTGATGTTTAAGTATAAGATCAAATGCATTAAAATAGAATAATACAAGAGCTCGGGGTTAGATTACTTTTGGATATCTATAAACCCTTGGTGCATCTAGTCAATGACATACTGAAAGTAGTCAAAGTCAGTGTTGGCATGTGAATTCTGGAGGTCCAAGATAATGATCAAAAGATCTACATATAAATTTTCACTACCCCCATCTACCCCCAAAACCCTACACAATCCATAAGCAATATACTTCATATAGAAGCTCAAATCCTTGTAAAAATAGGGCGCATTAGAATTTGGCATGTCAACTATGTAATTTATGTTTGATTTAGGCAAATGACCCTGGATAAGTCTACTGACAATGGTGGCATCTTTGAAATACCTATTCTGTAACTTGGTCAAATCTATCTCTGTGGCGCAAGGATGATAAATATCAAAGGCCTCCATGAAAGATGCCCTATCCAAAGTAACTAGGTCCATCCCATCACTTTTCTTGATAGTCTTGGAAAGAGTATCATACCTTCTAGCTAACTCAATTAACAAGTCTGTATCTACGAAGATGTCTGGGACTATCAACTTTTCTAACTCTGATGTCCAGGCATTTGAGATAGTAATTGGCTTATCCTTATTGCTATAGAATTAATTGAAAAGATGATAACCAAAAACTCCTGGAGTATGAGGATCTCTACAATTTTCCATATCATCAGAAAGGAATTCATCATTTACCTTTTTGCCTTGGTTTGTCCCAGGTAGGAGAGCTATGAACTCCTCAGAATAGTTTCTCTTCACTTTAAGTTCCTCTGCATATTTACTTCTTCCACTAGTTGAGGGCCCACTTGGTCCTACTTGAGTCATTTTTTCTAGGTCTAGATACTCCTATTGGAGATTTGATTCTGAACAGTTGATTGATTGTATGTTTGTCATTAATGACAACATATAATACACAGCACCACTTCTATATGTAATTATCCATATGATGACATGAAGACTTGCGTGGATAGATACATGTTGTTGACATGTCTATTATGCTATGTTCATACATGCAGACCCAGATATGATGTTTCAGTAAAGATATGTAATTCTGTTATTGACGGTTACAGCTCTGGAGGAATAACGGTTTAAGGCCGATGTATGTAACGTGTTTATTGAGTTGCGCCTATCTTTAGGATATGCATGTGTATATTCATGATGAGTTATGAGTTGTTGATATTAATCTAAAGGCACCAAACATATTTCAAGAAGATTGCAAAGTTATGGTTAATTTGGTGAAGCTGACTTAGTGAAGCGACGTGTCTATTCAGTTAGTACTTGCGTGGTTGTAATTATGCTTGCGCACTTAGTAGAGACAACAGGGATGTGATGAAGAGTCGTCTAATAGGTCCCATGATCTCATACTTGGTGTATGTACTTATAGAAGGTAATTTGGGATAAGAAGAGTTGCGAAAGCCAGAGATAAGAAAAGAAGAGTAGAGTGTTAAAGCAACAGAGCTATATTTATCATATGTTGATAATATAGATATTGAAGTTGAAGCTTTCAGAATACAGATAAGATTGTTGTAGTTCTTTACAAGAGGTTAAAGCATTGATGCACAAAAGGAACTGATCAGACAAGTAGTGTCACAAACAGAAGTTCACCTTGTTGATACAGTGTGTATCAAATAACTAGAAGGTTGTAGCCTTCACCACTTGGACAGTGAGTCCACCACCCCTAATAGGGTTATTGTAAAAGACTCCTAACAGGGTCTGACCCTTAACCAGGTCACTATACTACTACATTGTAATGAAAAACTCCTAACAGGGTTGGAAGATCTTTTAACAGGGATCACTATAAACAGTATAGTTCTTTGTGGGTACTAATTCCCACCGAGGTTTTTACCATTTGGTTTCCCCGTAACCAAATTGATGTGTTGTGTAATGTGTTATCTAAATGTGCGTTTACTTTGTATCAATCCAGATTAATAAGTTTAAGATAAAGATCAATTTGTTGATAACTGATTCACCCCCCCCCTCAGTTATCCCTGAAGTATTCTAACAATTTGTATCAGAGCCAAGTGTCTTGGAAATAAAGCCTAACAACTTAAGGTAGATTAGATGGTGTACTTAAGAAAAGAGAGCCCTAAGTTCGATGGAGAGAACTATCTGGATTGGAAGAACAAAATGATAACACATCTACAATGTGTTGGCTTTGAGATCTTTGAAATTGCTATAGAAGAAGTTGTAATTCCATCTCTGAAAGACCTTGCAAAGGAGGATGCTACCAATAGACAAAAGGAAACATTTGCCAATAATGCAATTTCCAAAGAAGCCCTAATCAATGCCTTATCTGACAGTGAATTTTTTGAAATCAAGAAGATTGATAAAGCATATACCATATGGAAGTATTTAGAAGACATGCTTGAAGGAGATGTTCAAGAAAAGAATGCATGCAAAAAGACATGGAAGAAGAAATACAACAGTCTTGAGATGTTACCAGAAGAAAACATTAGAGCTTATAATCAGAGGATAAATGAAGCAGTATCTAGAATCAGAAACAATGGAGGA